>CM053744.1:85797909-85813779 GCA_028658305.1 Pachyuromys duprasi | reverse complement strand
TATAAAAATTAATAAATTAAAAAAAAAAAAAGAAAGCTGTTCCAGGAGCAGCCAGACCCTGACTCCTGCAGGAAGCTCAGGTCTATTCTCCTGACAGGGGGAACAGATGACTCTCTGGTCTGCTTGACCCCAGGGCAGGTCTCAGTGGAAAGTCGACAGCAGAGTGACCGGAGGAGTGAAGGATGAATCAGTGCTGACCCTTCTCTAGCTGGCTCCGGCAATGCAGGAAACGGAGATGCATTCGTCAAGAAAACACTCATGGGTCAGACACTGAGGGCTTCCAACAAAACGGCAAATGCAGTAAAAACTCCAGACACTGAGCACCCGCCATCTGCACAGAGTTTCTATCAGCTTCAGAGCCGCAGTCACGCTCAGCTCACACCCCAGGGGGAAGCTCTTATTAGGGAAAACAGATCAAAATGAACGGGGGGGGGGGGGGAAGCAGCTGCAACCAAACAGAGCTGACGCTGGAAGAGATGTTCTTAAATGAAAAGAAAAAATTATGGCTGGGGTGATGACTCACTTCCCACATCTCTCCTCTGACCTCTACTCTCACACCCAGGCATGCTGGCAAGAAAACACACACACACACACACACACACAGGACTAAAATGCTCTTTAACAACAACAACAACATAGGCCCCTAAAACATGTTACTAGAAACCAAGACTCCCAGGCTCAGCCTTTCACTTGTCATTTTGGACTCACTCATAGCCCAGAGGCCGGACTTCATGGATTGCACAACTAGGCTTCCTGCCTGCTACCTCTTACTATGCAAAAGGAACAGCATCAGAAGGCTGGGGGCAGGAGGGAGGAGAAAAGACAATACGTTCATCCTCCTGGCTGTCTTGTTCTTAGGCGTATCAGAAATGGACAGCTGCTGGGGACTGTAGTTTTCCAAAGTGCCTAGGCACACAGACTTTAAACTACATATATGTAAACCTTTGCTAAAATAAAAACTGGAAAATTAAGAATATTAAAGTTCTGAAAAAAAGGAATCTCAGAATGGAACAAAGTTACATATGGGAGAGCCAGCCACCCAGTACTGAGGGGGAGACTGAAGGAGGAGGAACACAAGTTTGATGCATATTTGGGTTGCACTAAAGACAACCCTAAAAAAAAAGTACTTAGCATTGAAAGCCATTATGGTTGCTTTAAATATTCACTTGGTGAATATTCTTTATTGTCTAATATTTGAATGTCAGAAAACCTCACTTTGGCCAACTTTCTGTCCCTATAACCAATGAAGGAGTCAAATCAACTCATAAAGAGGAGAGGTTTACTTTCGCTCATTGCTTTGGGGCTTTAGTCCACAACTGACTGGTTTTGTTTTACTGGGTCTTTGGCAGCAAGGCAGCCTATCATAGTGAAAGCACGCGGTGGCGGAAAAGCCTCTTCCTTTACAGCAAGCAAGCGAGCAAAAGGAGGGAATGGGCCAGAGTGACTCCTAACCACCTCAAGCCCTCCCACCTCTTAAAGTTCTATTACCTTCTAACGGTGCCAACCTGGGAACAAGCCTTCACCACCTGGTCCTTTGGATCCAAACACAGCTGGCCCTTAAAATGTTACTCAGCTAGATATTCTAGGAATTACGTCAGAAATAAAAACAAAGCAAAAACACTACAAAGCCCCCCCCAAACCTTGGTTTATGTTCTGTTGCTTTTTATTTGCTTATAAGATGTCAATAATTCCCCAACAAACCTAATGAGAGACACATGCTAGGTTTTTAAAACACCCTCACAATGTGGCATCTTCATAACGATTTCACATACCAAATCATGCATGCTACCATTTGCATACACAGAGTGAAGCTTCAGCCTGAGTGACAAAATTAAAGACACCAAGGGGACTCTCACTGTACCTGTTGTCTTTAAAATATAATTAAGTTGGAAGTACTTCATAGTTATCTAGTTTATCTAGGGAGTGGAGGAAACCAACAGTAAGTCTGATAGACATGGGGAGAAACTGGGTTAATAATAGCAATAAAAATATGGGTAGAGATTATAGCACACAAGGAATAGGCTCTAATGAAGAGTGTGGTATTCCACCTTCCAGGGAAAACCACACTTCTACAGTGTCCACCCCTACCTGCTGACGTCCTCCTTGACAACAATGCCGACAGTAGGTCCTGAGTGCTTTCAGCACACCAGACACCACACATTCTACACATCCTAACACAACTCCATTTCCTTGGTAAAGGAACAGAAAGAAACTGAAGAGCGCATCCAACTTCACTGAGGTGGAAAGAACTACACTGCATTTAAGGCACTGTCTAGAGTAGACCCCCTCCACGTGGTCCTCACTTCCCGGTTACCTTCCGACGTCCCAGCACCCCACTGAAACACTGCTCATCAGTGAGCAACTGACTGCCATATCCGATGGGCTCCTTTAAATTTATTTTTAGTTATGTGTGTGTGTGTATGTCAGCATAAACATGCTCTAGAGTGTGTGGGAAGGTCAGAAGACAACTTGCATGCATCAGTTCTTTCTGCCATGCGGATTCTAGGGGTTGAATTCAGGGTGTCAACCTTAGCAGCAAGCACCTTTACCCACCATGCCATCATGCTGTTCCCCCCCGACGGGCTTTCTTGACATACTTGCCCTGTGCTATATATTCTTGAACTAGTCCTGTCCCTGTCCCTTCCTACTTTTGTGAGTATTTGTTCTCAACCTCATCATGCTCCTATCTCCTTATCGTTTTGCTTTGATGTTTTAAGTATTATGTACATACTTACAGATATGCATTAGCATATACAGCTAAGCTGCTTTCTTTAGTTCTTGGATGCGGAGCATCCATCTGTTAACTGTTGGGCCGACCTGGTACCCCTAGCCTAGAAGGACTGAGGTCAATCATCTGCGTATCATGGTTCTCACCAGCAATCAACCGACTCACCGCATTAACCAGGTAACTGAACTAGTCAAATCGTTTGTTCAGGAGCGTATGTGGAAACTGCCAGTTGCTTATCCAGGATCTCTCCTCTTCTGTAACAGGTCTGCTTTTATGCATACCCAGTTAAGCATATTTTACAAGCGTCCTTTGCAGCTAGGGGGGAGGAGGAGTTGATTTTATGCTAACGTGTTATCTTTAGAGCACACTAGTTGGGACCTCTGGAAAATAAGGGAAACTGTCCTTTTACCCTCTATTCCTTACTCTGTCTGAAAACTGCCCTGAGAGTGGCTGTGTGTGTCAGAAGCTATGACCATGAGGCTACCTACATGAAAAACTGCCTGGTGATAATACAGAGAAAGACAGAAAGTGGGGATCAGGTAAGCCTGAAGCCTGAGTTGTCTCCATTTACACTTCCTAAGTTTATTATTTAAAATGCTTGTTTTAGGTTCTATTCTATGTAGATGAGCTAAATTCTGATACATCCCAAGCTTGACCACCCCCATATTTAGAAATCTGAGAGTCCCAATACTATTTCTGTGTGGAATGTGAATCCCAGAATCCTTTGCCACCATGCACCCCAGCACCTGGGAGACTGATGCTAGAGGATCATGAACTTAAGGCCAGCTTGTGCTACATAGTGATATTTGATCTCAAAAAACAAAGCCATCAAACAAAATGAAACAAGATTACTGAATGGATCTACACTTTGGAATCTATTGTACAAACCGCCTGTTAGGACAGCCCCATCCACAAATAAGCCAGGTTCACTTCCTATAGATTAAAATGCATCTGGCTGATTAATTCTGCCTCCCAAGTACCAGGCCAACAGCATATGTGAGGGACTCTGGGACAGGTCATTACAGAGGACAGCCTATTGATCCAAGAGATCAGGCTTGGATGAACTAGATTTGTGGAAATTTATTATTTCATGCTATGTGTAACAAAGACACCTTATTGAACAAACACCCAGAAATTATTAAAAACAAACAAACACAAGTGGGCAGTGCTGGCGCAAGCCTTTAATCCCAGCACTTGGGAGTCAGAGGCAGTTGGATCTCAGTGAGTTCAAGGCCAGCCTGGTCTACAGAGCTAGTTCTAGGAAAGCCAGGGCTATACAAAAACAAAAACAAAAACAAAAAACAAAAAACAAAACACCAAACCAATCCAAACCGAAACAAACAAAACACAAACAAACTGACAAGCCCATAGATACAACACTAGTGGCATAATCCCATGAACACAGCCTGCCAACCCAGAAAACATTCACCGAACAGTCCAGAAATACTGGTACCAGGTATCAATGCCTGCCCATCACTTTGTAACTGTTCAGAAATCAAGCCCTTTCCTGTGTCTAGCACCATTGTCCCGACTGAGGCTCTAAACATCATTTCCTTGAATTATTGCAAGGGCCTCCTTAATGATTCCTGCTCAAATCTACCTCCCCCGAGATCTCTACCTGAGAGTATTGCTCACACCTGTAACCCCAGCACTTGGGAAACAAGCAGGAAAAAGACACACACAAAAAAAACCTTAAGTGAGTTTGTTTGAGGCTAACCGGGGCTACAGAGACCTCTAAAAAAAAAAAAAAGAAAAGAAAAAAGAAAATATATTTGTGTTCCTAGGGCAATTGATGACTCAGATTTTTCTGTGGTAATCTTTCATGTGTACACACAGACCTTGAGAAAAAGCTGTCCAAACTAAACAAATCAAAAAAGCTACAAAGTTAGTTTGTGACATTTGTTATACTGATGGGTTACCATGGAAACCCACACACACTACTTGGCAACTGAGATAAAAGCCACATTAGTAACTGTTTTCTGTTGGGTGAGTCATTAACTTCCTTTGAGTTTTGAAAGGTTGCTCAACCACTGTCTAGAAAGAAAGCAAAGGAATGTGATTTGTGTTGATACCGTGGAAAGCCAAACATTTCAGAGATAACATGATAAAGCCGCTGAAAGGATCATGAATAAGCAGAGTACTCAGAAGAAGATAAAGTTGCTATGGTCATTGTTTATGTTTCACATAATGGAAGGAAATCTAGAATGTTGTTGAAAACTGAAACATAAACTAAAATGGAAGTCGATGGAGCCGATCTTTGTGCCTCCTGAGTACTATAGCAATGCCATTAGCATTTCCCGATAACCAGCGAATGTGTACTCTAGACGCATATTTAGAATTATGCCATGTCCCGATTATTCAAGACATTTTCCACCTTTCACAGACAGCGATAAAAGAAAGTCTGCTTTGAGGAATGTAAGCTGGTTGTCAAAAAGCACAGTGTGGAAGTTAGGTGTTTATCCCACAGCCAGTCTGGGTTCAAACCCTACCTCAGCTACCTGCCAGGGGCCGCTCTGGCGCATTTGCTCATATTCACAGTGCTTTCTCTGAGATTAGTACCTGCACCTCATGGGAACCTGGGGAGACAGCCTGCAGGGCCACCAATATCAGAGCAGGAGAGGGTCAGGGGAAGCAGAGGAGATGGAGGGTCAACAGGAGAAGAAAAGAACGAGGGCATCAGCAAAGGCGACGGGAAACAGTTTTAGGAAAGCCCTGTGCAGCACTGTTAGATGTGGCAGAGAGGTTAGGTATGATGCAGACAAAAGAGGAGTCGCTGGATTTAACAACAAAAAGTCACCCATAACGCTGGAGAGTGCAGTTTGGTTACAAGCAGATTAACATGGGGACATAGATACAGAAATGCGGACTAGTTTCAAATCTGTTAGGAATGAAGTGAGGGTGGGGAAACTTAGGGAAACTGAGAACACCACATGAGCAAAGATTTCATTTCAACATGCAGGAAAGTAAAGCACTCTTTAATACTGACGGGGGTGGAGGATGGCGGAAAATAGTGTAGAGACCAAATTCACCATTTGGCCAGGTATGAATAATGGCACTGGAGAAGACTAATCTCTGAAATGTAAGAAACAGTAGAATCCAGACCACAGGTAGGGACTGGCCCTGGACAGCAGAGATCACCTATTATGAGAATGACATTGAATAGTCAAAGATGTCAGCAGATAATTCTTTACTACCATGAACTCTTCTAATGAGAAAGTTCATATAAAATATAGCATTCCTTAGCACATAGTAGGTACTCAAACAAGTGTTTACTGAACACTTGCTTATTTTAAATCTTTTTTTTTTTTTTTTGAGACAGGGTTTCTCTGTGAAGCCTTGGCTGTCCTGGACTTGCTTTGTAGACCCGGCTTGAACTCACAGAAATTTGCCTGCCTCTGCCTACCAAGTGCTGGGATTACAGCTGTGTGCCACCATGCCCAGCTACTTATTTAAATATGCTATAAACATTGTAAAATGCCTCCATAGTTTCATGTAAGAAAAAAGTTGCATTCTGTGGCTGACAGATACCATGATGAAGACACACATGAATGCCACACGTGAAAATGCCCACACAGCACATACACATGAGAAAGTGCATTCCTTGCATGAGAAGTGGAAGAAAATTTATAAACCATGCATATAACTAGGGGATAATATACAAAACATGTAAGGAATTCACAACTTAACAACAGCAGCAGAAAAAGAAAAAAAAAATCTTGATTAAAAATGGACCAAAGGCTTGAACAATCATTTCTCAAATGTTTGATCAATTGCCCGACAAGTTAACAAAGATGTGCTAATGTCACTAATGTCAGAGAGCTATAAATATAAACCCAAATGAGATGACATTCACACTAACTATTGTTACTAAGTAGTTAAAATGTAACAGGTGCTGATAAGGATGTAGAAAAAAAAAAAAGAGAATTCTGGTGTATGGTTTGGTAAAGCCATTGTGAAAAATGATACGGAGGTTCCTCAAAAAAAAAAAAAAATTAAAAATAGAAGCATGACATGATCTAGCAACCATACATACCTTTGGTCACATATCCAAAGCAAACAAAATCAGGGTTCTTTTGTTTGGTTCGCTAGTTTTAGTTTGTTTTTTGAAGTTAGAGTCTTGCTGTGTAGCCAGGGCTGGATCTTGAACTCATAATCCTCTTGTCTCAGGTTTCCAAGTGCTGAGATTATGGTCAAGTGCCATCGCAACTGCTTCAAATGAGTATTTTAAAAGAGACACCTGCAGTCCCATGATTGTTTCAGAATTATTCAAAATGGCCAAGATTTGGGAACATCCAAAGTGTCCATCAACACACAAAAGAGTAAAGAAAATGTCTCACACACACCCCCCCCCACTCTGCATGTTTTTTAAAAAAGGAAATTTACCCATTTGTAATGTGGCCTGGAAGATAGTACCCTAAGTGAAAATACCCAGATAAGAAAGAAAAACACTGTACATCCCATACATGTACAATCTAAAAACTGTCAGATTCATCCAAGAAAATGAGTTAGGGCTGGAGAGATGGCTCAGCAGTTAGCAGTTAAGGGGTCCTGATTTCAATTTCCACAACCACATGGTGGCTCACAGCCATCTATATTGGGATCTGATGCCCTCTTCTGGCATGCAGGTGTACATGCAGATGGAGCACTCATATACATAAAAATAAATAAATAAATCTTAAAAAAAGAAAATGAGTTAATTTTTCTGTAACTATAACTTCCATTTAATACCATTTCTATACTGTTTAAAGAGAACAGTATAGATACAGATGACACCAAAAAAATGCAATAGGAAAAAAACTTCCAAAATAGTTTAAGGGAAGACCCACATTAAAAATTTGGAAATAAATAAATAAATAAATATATTTATATATACAGTCTAGGAAAACTTAATAAAAGAAAACTAAACAAAGAAATCCCAAATTCAATAAGGTACAAATCCTGGAAGGATATAAGAAATGAAAATTCCACTTATGGATTATGACGTTCTGAAAAAGGCAAAACCTTTTATATATATATGTATATATATATAAATATGAATATATATATACATATATATATATATATGAATGACTGTAAAAGTACCGGAGGCTGGAGGAAAAAAGAAAGGGGTGAACAGCTGGGGCCCAAGGTGATGTAAGCAGTGGAACTATCCTACATGTCCTATACGGTGGTTATCGTAAAAGTCCAAGGATGTCCAGCACCAGTTGTGAATCCCAATGCACACTGTAGGCCGTGGGTGGTAATCACCTTGCCTGTGTAGGTGTGTCAGTTGTGATGAGTGCGATGCAGTCTAGAGCAAACAGCAGAGGATGCTGTGTTCTGTGGAGTCTGGAGGCCACATGACAAATTTCTGTGCCTTCTGCTCAAGTTTGCTTGGTGTTAAAACTACTCTGAAAATAACGTCCATTCAAAACCTGACAACATATATGGGAACAAAAATACATTTTTCATATCCCTGAAAACAAGGGAATAACTTCATAGAATTTAGAAGTTTCTGTAAACTATGGATTTAATTCATGGCCAAAATTTTGCATTTTCTATGAAAGGATGAAATTTCTCTCAAGAGATTAAAACAGAGAAAAATACTACTATGAAAATATAGACCCTATCACATAAATATCTTTCTGAACACATATGCAAATGTTTAAATGAATACAAAAATTAGGTTTTAAGAATAAAGCTTAGCAACCAAAACACTAGGCTATTCATTTTAAACAAAAAGTTTTTTGTTTCTGTTTATGAATATTCGAAAAATGTATAAAAATAGCCACAAACAGTTTCTAAAATTAAAGATCCAATTAGCCAGTTTCAGATGAAGAAATACGTCAAGAAGTTTACAGAGATGGTTGAGTCAGTAAACAGTATTTGCCAGAATGGTCTGAGGACTTGAGTTTGGATTCCTGGTACCCTTGTAAACAGGTACACGTTTGTGATCTCAGCCTCCGGGATGCAGGCACAGAAGAATGTATGGGGCTTGGTAGCCACGCTGTCTAGCTGAACTGGTGGGCTCCAGGTCCAGTGGGAAACCTCGTCTCAGAAATGATGTGGAGGGTGATTGAAGAACACACCCAGCGCTGACTTCTTACCTCCACACACATGTACAGCTGCCTCCCACCCCCACAGGTACACGTTCACCCACTAAGATGGAGACCAATTAAAGGGGACATCCAATACTCACTGACCTCTGGCCTCATATACTTACGGGGATGAATGAACACATATCCCTCCCCACCCCCACATAAAAGAACTATATGGCTTTTTATTATATAGGCTAAGAGTCAAACCTTCATTGGCTCATAACCTCTCTGTATAACCCAGGCTGGCTTTGAACTCATGATCCTCTTGTCTCAGCTTCTAAGTAGCTGTTACTGCACAGGCTTGTACAACTAGGTATGGCTTTGCCTACCATCTCAAACTTTGAGCTCTGATTCCTCACTTGATGGGATAACCCATCATTCCTTATCCACACGCATGTCTGCCTTCCTGTTATTCCCTTTCATTAGGATGCACGCATACCCTCATCCACATGCTATAAAGAAGAGCAGACAGTTCTTCTTTTTTAAACTGTGTATGTGTGTCCATCCCTGTGTGCACCTGTGTGTGACTATTTATGAACTACATAAGACAAGTCTGGGAGGGAGGCTCAGATGCTCTTTTTGGTTGTGTGTGTGTGTGTGTTTCTGGCCACTGCAGGTACAATGCACATACACGGTGCACATAAATACATGCAAGCAAAATACCCAGGGACACAAAATAAAACATTTCATCTTCTCCTTTTTTTTTCTTCTTCTGGAAAACACCAAATAGCGGATGACGCCGGTGCAGCAGAAGGGCCCAGTGGCCCAGGATTAGGAGGCCACAGCAGCTTCCTGGAGGATTCGGCAGCAGTCTTTGGCTACGGGGCTCATGGAGGTAAAGCCAAAGACAAGGAGTGGATCCCTGTCACCAAGCTGGAGCACCTGGTTCAGGATACGAAGATCACGTCCTTGAGGAGACCTATCTGTTCTCCCTGCCCATTCAGGAATCTGAGATTATTGACTTTTTCCTGGGTGCATCCCTAAAGGATGAGGCTCTAAAGATGATGCCGGTGCAGAGGCAGACACGGGTTGGCCAGCAGACCAGCTTCAAGGCTTTCGTCGCTATTGGAGACTACAATGGTCATGTTGGTCTTGGTGTGAAGTGTTCCAAGGAGGTAGACATCGGAGGGGCCATCAATCTGGTCAAGCTTTCTATCATCCTTTTGTGGAGAAGCTGTTGGGAGAACAAGACTGGCAAGCCCTATGCTTTTCCAAGCAAGGTGACAGGCCGCTGTGGCTCTGTGTTGGTATGTCTCATCCCTGTCCCCAGAGGCACTGGCAATGTCCTGTGCCCAAGAAGCCACTGATGACAGCTGGTATTGATGACTGCTACACATCAGCCAGGGGCTGCACCGCCACCTGGGCAACCTTGCCAAGGCCACCTTTGATGCCATCTCCAAGACCTACAGCTACCTAACCCCCAACCTCTGGAAAGAGACCGTGTTCACCAAGTCTCCTTATCAGGAATTCACTGATCATCTCATGAAAACCCACACCAGACTCTCTGTTCAGAGGATCCAGCCTCCAGCTGTGGCTACCACATGAGGGTTTTTATACAAGAAAAATAAAGGGAATTAAGTCTGTTACAAACAACAGCAACAACATCAATTTTCGCAAATGGACAAGGACCTTTAAATGTTTGCAGTACTAGGGTAGCTTTTCTCTATTGCATTCTTTTAGATGTTGAAAATGTCTTAGCCCTTGATATCTGCCCTCTTACTTATTTATTTTTACTTATTTATTGTTGTGATACCCAACAAAGATGACATTTCCCAGCCTTCCTTGCAATCAGAAATGTTTAAGCCCAGGTCTACAGACTGAACAAAAGAGTCCTCTCCCCTTTCCTTTTCTCTCATGGCTGGAACTGGGATGCAGGGTGAGCCATAGTCCTTCACCCTGACAGCAGTGATGAGTTCAGGTACCTGACAACTTGGTGGGGCAGAACCACGAGAAGCTTGGACTTCATGTGAGACAGAACTTGTCTCGTTTAAGCCACTTATTTTATTTTTAAAAAATCTGCATCATGGCACCTGACATATCTCCTAAGCCAAGACGAGGAGCATTCCCATCTACATTAAAGTAATTTTGCAAGAATTAAACAAAAACAAGATGGTAAGATATACACAAATATACGTCCACTATTTTAATTTTTGAAGATATTAACTTTAAGACTAACCCAAGTCCTTGGTTATTAGCAACATTCCAGAATCCTCAGAATCCACTATCTTCTTTGGGTCTCTGTTTGGTGCATCCCCTAAAGGTCAACACCCTAAAATGAACACAGTTTGTTTTGTTTTGAGACAGGGTCTTGCTATGTAGACTATACTGCCTCAATAGGTGATCACCTCACCTTTTTTTTTTTTTTTATCGCTCACAAAGACATGAGGTCATGCAGTATCCATCCGTTTTTCTGTCCTCGGCTTTTCTCATTTAGCATAATTGGAATTTCTTTGTTTTTGAAGATGGAATAAAAATCCATTGGATATGCCACTTTTTTTTTTAAATCTAGTCACCTGTTTGTAGACACAAATGTCGTTTCAATGTCTTGGCTACTAAGCATAGTTATCTTTCATTAGCTTGGGATATATGCCTAGAAGACAGAAGGCTGGATTCAGGACATAGAGTTTCCACCTCGTAGTCAAATAGCATTTCACAATATTGGTTACTTTTGGTTACTTGTGATCTCAGTGTGGAAGAAGTATTTGAAAAAAACAAAACATTAGCCCAGCTTGGTGGTACACACCTTTAATCCCAATACTTGTAAGGCAGAAGCAGAGGTAGGTAGATCTCTGTGATTTCCAAGTCAGCCAGGACTATATAGTGAGACCCTATTACAAAAACCAGGCCAAAACAAACAAATAAATATTGGTTACTTTTTATATTTACTGCTTATTAGTGCTTTTCCATCTTAAAAGTCAGCTTAAGGCAATGAAAGGGAAGTTGGTGATACATGTCAAAGACATTAAAATTTTGTGAAAATCAATAACTCCATTCCTAGACATCAATCCTAAATAATAACAGGTATGTACTATATTGGTTATAAAGATGCTTCCTATAGTTTATAAAATTATTAATAAAAAGGAAGAAAATTACTTCAGAGGGGTTTAGTTTAATCACTGAAATTAACATAATTGAATAATAGGTAGCTATTTGAAATATTTTATAGTTGACTTTTTAATGATATAAAAGATAAGTTGAAAATATATTAGGTATAGCCTAATCTCGTTTTGGTTCAAAAAGATCAGTGGCCAGGCCTGGTGATGCAGGCCTTTAAATTCAACATTTTGGGGGGAGAGGCATCTTGGTGAGTTGGAGGTTAATCTGGTCTACATATCAAATTCCAGGGCAGCCAGAATTACATGGTGAGATCTTCTTAAAAACAAACAAACAAACAAATATATATCAGTGATCACTGTGTATGTGGGTAGTACGTATGTATGTATATAGTCCTGTATATATGTATGTATGTACATATGTATGTAAGTACATATGGTTGCTAGGTTACATAGCAAAATACTAATAATGGTGGTAAACTCTGCATGGTTTATTTATTGGCAATATTTGCTATTTTTGCTTCTCTAAGTTTTCCAACATGAAAACATTTTTCCTTTTGCAATAAGGCAAAAATTAACTAAAAAGAAGTGTACAATGCGCAGTGAATTAAAATCTTGAAAACAAAGATGTTCTCTGGCACAAAGAAAAAAGAAATCCTTTTAGCCTGTTTACAAAGCCAGAGATCCAATACACAGATGTGCTCATTAGCTTCCCGGATACTCCCTGAGTTCACATGTGTTTTTCCATAAGCTCATGTGAAACTCGGAAACTTACTAAGTTACCAACACACACACACACACACACACAAGGCAAACTGGGAAATCACAGGCATGTAGGGAAATTCCCCTCCCATCATTCCTTTGTTTAAACAGACCAGAATTAAACATGTCTTCATAACTCCAGTGAGCTTTAAAAGTGATTTACACACTTTACTAAGGGGAGTTCTGGAAAGATTCAAATAATACAATGTTCTGTTTTTCTGAAAGGTCTTCAAAAATGTTTTATTAGGCAGCCGCTTGGCTTCAACTGAGTAGACCGCTTATAACAGTTTGATGTATTTTCCAAATGTTTTCTTAACTGTGGTGAGACCCAACCACTTGCCTTAACCATTTTTAGTATCCCTCATTCAAAATCAAGACCTTTATGCTTTTTCCTAACCTTTTTTTTTTTTTTACTGATTAAACTTTCACAGGAGAATCTAGATCCTTCTAAAATTCATTTTCACTTATCTATAAACGGGCAAAACAGAGTATGGATATTCTAACTGGAATAAATAGGTTTATACAGCTTCCAGAGGCCAAGGATATAAGAAATCCATGTACCAAAATAACTGTGTCTTCAATAGATTGTCAGGCCCGCTGTCACCTTAGATGTACTATATTAAGCATACAACTTAGATAGATCTTCAAATCTTCAGTAGTGGTTCTCAACCTTCCTAATGCTGGGACCTTTTAATGCAGTTCCTCATCTTGTAGTGATCCCCAACCATAAAATGATTTAATTATGCAGGGTGTGATAGAGCACACCTTTAAACCTAGCACTTGGGAGGCAGAATCAGGCAAAGCCCTGAGTTCAAGGCTAGGCTGGTCTACAGATCGAGTTCTAGGACAGCCAGGGTTACACAGAGAAATCGGGGTGGGGGGTGGGGGGAAATTGTTGCTGTTTTGTAACTGTAATTTTGCTACTGTTATGAATTGTAGTGTAAATATCCCATTCGCAGGACATCTGATATGCTGCCCTTGTGGGAGGCTTGACCCACGGGTTGAGAGCCACCGCTCTACAGCCATGGACAATGTTCCGCTCAAACAAAACCAAAAGGGCATTTCCTTGACTTCCTTACTGCTGTCAGTGCTAAAAGGAGCCGCTGCATTATCACCTGTCAGTTTCTCACTAGACCAGGTTGCTTCCACAGCCTCTCATTTGTCTCTCCATCTCTAATCTATCTATTCCCTCTTGAATCCAAACAGCAGCAGCCAGCTTAAATTCCGCTGTAACCACGTTACAATGAAGCTCAAGAATCTAGGATTGAATTCTATCCTTTGATCAGGGAATTCAAACCCTCAACTGTCATTCAAAGCCGCTTTCTAATATTCTCTGCTGCCTCCGTTCACGGGAACTCTCTGCCATCGGGCTGATGTAGCACCAACCCTATTAATGGCTTGTTCTAGCTGTATTCCCACCTCACGCTCTTCTCAGTGCGAATCCACCCTCTTGGCAAGTTCTGCTGAAATGCAAATGCAGGCTCCAGCAACCATCACAGCCATAAGCAAAGGCCTCTTCCTGTTCAAAACTCACACAGTGCCTGACCCATTGTTGAAGTAGTAAGCCATGTGTCTCCTACTGACCAGCTAGTACACATCTATGATCTAATTTCATTAATCAGAGGTAGCTCCCTCATGGACCCGTGTGTTTGCTTTGCTTCTCACATCCCTCCACAGAGAGCTAGAAACCTGCTAAGTG
Source organism: Pachyuromys duprasi (assembly GCA_028658305.1). NCBI lineage: Eukaryota > Metazoa > Chordata > Mammalia > Rodentia > Muridae > Pachyuromys > Pachyuromys duprasi. The sequence goes on along the minus strand of CM053744.1, from coordinate 85,799,460 downwards.
CTTAAATGACAGTTGGTGAGCAATGAATCACCCGCAGGTTTCGTTTTTGAACAAAGCCAAGTTGTGTGTGTGCATGTGTTTGGTGTGTAGCCTTCTGTGCGTCCCCTAAGACTCTTCTCTCACAGCACAGATATTATTTTGTATTGGGTCCCTACATGCCTAGGGTTTGGCAATTCTTAGAACTTAATGGACTCAGCATACATCTGTACTCATTTCTGAAGACGTTCTAGTTCTGGGATGCACAGCAGAATCAGCTCATAGCTTCTCTGGCACTGGACTGGGGCTATGTGTTGTCTATCAAGGAACCACAGAAGGTTTAACTAGGATTCGCGGCTTAGGCACCTGTCCCCTGTTTAGTGGGATTCAAACTCCAGCTCTCAGAACAGCTGAAGCACAGTAAGCCATGTTCATCATCCAAGGCAATCTTGTTAGCAGGCCTTTCTAAGATGGCGGGCTTGGGTCTGCTTTAATTCTTTTATACAGAAGTCATCCCATATTGCTAGGGGAGAAATGTTAGTGCTGAGCACGCCTAATTCATAAGGATCCCTGGGAGCAACTCTCAAGTTAAAATCTAGCATTTTAAAGATGGATTGTCTAGACTAGCACCTGCTATTTAAGCTACATAATTTTGATCATTTCAGGTTTTCTATTTCTCCCAGTAAATCCAGGTATCTTTTTTTTTATTGGTGTGTGTGCGTGTATGCATGCATGTTTTACGGTTGACTCATGTAGTCCAGGCTAGCCTCCTGCTTCCCAAGTTCTGGGCCTGAGGTCTCCACCACTAGTCCTTGCTCAAGGGATCACCCTTAAACTAACACATTGGTAGGATAAAGGACTTTATAGAACATCTAAGTAAACTTCTTCATTACCAAATGCCAAAGTACTGTAAGTATTTCAGGCACACTGTCCTAGGAAATCTTCGAGACAACCTCAAGTCACTGACTGTTTCAGTTTTCCAAATTTTCGCCATGAACACCTCAGTAAAACCATGTAGGTTCCCACAGCAGAACTGAGATTTTCTTAGACTTACCTCATTCTAAGCCATTGCTCTTAGCTTTTACACATGGACTCGCTAACCAGCTTCAAAAGCACACACTCTTACCACAAGTCAGTCCGTTCAGACTACTTTTTTTTTTTTTGGCTACTTATAGCACCATTAACCTTTTTTCTCTCGATAAAGCCAGATTTTAGTTGGTTTTAGTTGGAGGAAGGGTTTGTTTAACATGAGCTACTTGATTTTTTTCCCCTGCTGAGGAGAAATCAAATTATAGCCCTTGCAACCTTAAATTATTAGGCGGTCGCCAGTTCAGATGCTCTTCAACAGCGCACACCTTTTCCTTCTGTCTGGAATGATGCTATCTGAAGCTAGACCTGGGCCAAAATCTTGGCATTGTGTGATCAGATAGGAGGGGATCTTCGGAAGGTATGTCTCCTAAGGCTCAGCTCATTTACTTGCATAATATGCACTTTTACCTCATAGCCCCGCTTAGGGTAGTAAATAAGAAAGCACGTTTAAAAGACCCAGTGGACATGATTACTGGGGGTGGGGGG
>CM053744.1:85780456-85797809 GCA_028658305.1 Pachyuromys duprasi | reverse complement strand
CAGCTCCAGGATGGGGGAAGGGGTATGAACCCTGCAGAAAAGCTCTGTCTAGGCTTCAGCATAAGGCTGTCACTTGAACCCCATGTGGTGTTCAGAACTACCTTAGGCTTTTCCATCACAAGAGCTAGTTACATATCTATATTCATATATAAAGCTATATATGAATATATATAACTATATGTGAATATATACAACTATATACGAACATATAACTATATATGAATATATACATATATATTCACAGTTCATTGTTCTAAGACAGGAGTGTTAAGATGGTTGTAGTTTAATCAATTAGCGGAATGCCTACAGGTTTGTTGTCACAGTTTAATATTAAAAATTATCCTCAGTGGACTTTTTCTTCTCTTTGTAATTTTGAAGATCAATAGCGCTTGCTTCACAATTCGTTCATTTAGGCAATTTGGCGTCTTCTGGCTTCAATAGGCTTCATTATTGCTACAGAGGACAATTTTCTGGCTTCCATCCCACAACCCATTGACATTTCCTCTACATTATTAATGGGATGGCAGATACGAAGAATATTTTTAGTGTGAAAATTAAGCATATAGCGAGGAAATATACGTTGGCTATTAGCCCTTCTCCTTGATTTTAAGAAGTTAAAAGTTCGTTCCAAAACTTCTCCCAAATTTTCTGCCTTCTTGTAGAGAAAAGTACCTAAGGAGAAATTATCAATCTTTGAGCCGCCCTGACATCACTCGAGGAATCCTGTCACACATGGCTGCATTCTGTCACCTGCTGACAGATTCTCTCACAGTGCCTCATTTCAAAACGAGGACAGGATCTGGTCTCTCTGGATTCTAAGTCCTCCACTCTGAGACCCACTAGCGGCCACTTGAAGATGGGTAATTGAGAATATAAGCGCATTAACTGGAGAGCCAAAGACTACAGTCTTGTAGCCAGGAACACTTGACTCAAGACAAGCCCGACCAGGCGTATCCCAAACCCTACCCCGGCCACCCTAAGTCACAGCAGAGTCACACAAATTATGTCAACCACAGGCGGTTCCGAGTGGGCGTTCTTGGAAACTGGAACACTTTGGGGTCATTTTTGCTTCTCAAAGCTTTAAGTTCTACTTTGTATTTTTGCAAAAAAAAAAAAAAAATAGGGATGTCTTCGGAGAAACCAGAGGCATCCTCTCTCTGTGTGTCTCCATCACTCCCGTTCCTGGAGAACCGGGAGGAAAGCAGACACGGGGGCTACCTGGAGCCAGGAGTCCAGGCCAAATAGACCAAACCCACTGCGAAGGGCATCGTTCTTCCGATGCCCTGACCGATTTCTGACTCGTCCCTGGAGGACGATGAGCTCACTGGGCTGGCAGCTCGACAGAGCAAAGGGGGCAAGCAAGGAAAGGGATGCTGAGCGCGCGACAAGCCCCTGCCTGCGGGCGGGCGCGGGAGAGCAGCCCCGGGACTCGTTACCTGGAGGACTCGGCGGTGAAGCTGCCGCCGTCCAGCAGCCGCATCTTGCAGAAGAGGACCCCGTTGACGAAGGGCACCGAGGAGAGCTCGTCGAGCTCGAAGTCCACCTTAAACTTAAACTTCTTCTTCTTCATCATCGTGAGGGCCAGGCGCCGGCGAGCGGGCTGCGCGATCGGGCGCCGCCGCCTCAGCTCGGCCGAGCCTCGGATCCGCCCAGCCCCATGGCCGGGGCCGCGAGCAGCGCGTGGGGGCGCGGCCGGGGGCCGCCGCGGGCCGGCGGGAGCCGGGGCCGCCTGTCGCGGCCGCCCGGGCCGGAGCGCACCGGCGGCTGCAGCGCGGACCCCGGCCGCCCGCGCGGAGCGCTCGCCTTGCAGCTCGCCCGGGGACTGGGCGCCCTCCCGGTCCCGCCGCCGCCGCCCGTCTGAGCGCGAGCTGGGAGAGGCGCCGCTAGGAAAACGGTCGCCGCCGCCCCCGGGCCCGGGCCGCCCCTAGCGGCCGCGGCCTGCAGCGCACCCAGCGCGGAAGCCGGCGGCCCGCGGGGGGCGGAGGAGCCGGGGGAGCTGGGGAAGCTAACGCCACACGGCAGGGAGCTCGTCACGCCTCCCCGGGGTTAAAAAAAGACAAACCCAGCCGAAAAAGCTTCCTTCTGCAGCTTCCTCTGCGCCTTTCCTTTCTGGGTTTGCACCGCCCTCCCTTTCTTTCCCTCCCCCCTCCAGTGATTTCACGGCCTCTCGAGTTTGAAGATACATAGAAGGCAGATAGAATCCCAAACCTAAAATTTTCTGAAAGGGACTCTAAATTCACTAGAGCTTAAACATTAGGTGAAAGTCAGGTAGGAGAAAGGAAAAGAGTAAAATGTGCTGTGGGCACAGCAAGTGCCCAAGCACGGGGCTGCGCCTTGTGTTTCCTGTCATTGATGCCTTGTTTATTTAATCCCTGTCACCCAGGAAAGAAAAAGAACCAGAGGAGTTAAAATACTCTCCCCTTTAGAATCTGTCCATACCGTGAAGTCAGATGAAGTCAGATTCTGAAGGCATACTTTAAAAAATTTCTCCTTAGATGAATAACAGTTGCCTAAACACACACACACACACACACACACACACACACACCACGCCAATTTAGCTGCATAATGTTTTTTTGGGGGAGGGTTGTTTGTTGTTACTGTTATTTGCTTGTTGTTTTTAGTTAGGGTCTTCCAGCTCAGGCTGGCTTCAAACCTTCCCCTGTGGCCAAGGATGTTATGGAAATGGGACTGTACCACCCTGCAATGTTTAGGCAGCTGTAGGGATTGAACCCAGACTTCCATGCATGCTAGCAACCTACCTCATAACTTAATCTGTGAAAAGGTGTAACTGAAAGGATTCATCTTCCCAGATCACTCATTTACTTATGTTCTTAAATTCAATTTAGGTACCTGGGTGTCTTGCCCTGACACCTGTGTGCCGGATGTGTGCCCGCTAACAACAGAGGCCAGAAAATAGTGTCAGATACTCTTAAACTGCAGTTACACACCACTGTGATCTGACATGTGGATTTGTGAATTGAACCAGGTTCCTCCAGAACTGCTGAGCCATCTCTCCAGCCCACTGCTTTATTTATTCATATAAAATAATTTAATTGCCTAGACCATCAGTCACTAGCTGACTTCCGTAATCAACGCCATCCCCCCCCCAAACAACAACAACTGCCCTTAAGAATCTTACAGTCCTACCTGTCCAAGATGGATCGCTGGGCAAAGGAACTTGCTGGCAATCCTATGACATGAGTTTGATCCCCAGAACTCACGTGGTGGAAACACCCACCTAATCCCACAGGTTGGCCTCGGCCTCCACAGCTTCACTGCGAGGCACACTCACCGTGCAGCCGGGCCACATCGAGATGTCAGTGGGCAAAGCACCTCTGTGCGAGCCTAACCTCGGGGTTCTGCCACGTGACTCCGATCCTGAGAACCCACGTAAGAGCGGAAAGAGAACCAGCTCCACACAGTTGTCTTCGGAGTCCCAAACACCACCATGACACACACATATCCATGTACACATCTCTCTCACACACAAGAATAATACAAATAAACAAAACAAAACACAAAACCTAAATTCAAACTGAGCAGAATTCAGAAGAACTGATGAATTGAAACTAAGCAGCTTTATGGATTTTAAAGAATGTCTAGGAGATGGGAGAAAGTAGGAGGTGTTCTGGGTGAAAACTAGGAGAAATAAAGACAGGGTTTAAGGAGGGAATTTGGTAGTGGAAGCTCCCTGCCTCGTGGGATGGGGTGGGGTTGGGGGGGGGAGGGAGCAGGAGTTGGAGGAGTTGGTGGACTCTGAGGCTTGTAATTTGCAGAAACAGGGACTGAGCATGTCAAGCAGGAGGGCAGACTGGGAATGGGTGAAATGAATATCTGAGCTGTTTGCAGAGAGCGAGGTTGAGCCTTTGTGCCTGCGAAAGGTTAAGGTTGAAAATATGCTTTTGGGAATTGTGGTATTCACAGATGGCGGAAGCCCAAAAGGCGGGTAGGAATTAGTTGCTCTGGAGAATACTTAATGGGCAGATGGAGGGGGAGATGGTGGCAACGGCTTCCAAGAACAAGCAGCCTGACAAAGCCCAAGAGATGGCCTAAAAGCCAAGAGAGAGTTCAAACGTTAATAACATTCGGGTATTGGATGCAGAGAAAGAAGGATTCTTACAGCCTGCTGGCCAGCCAGTCTAAGCAAACTGGCATACTCTAGGTTGAATGAGAGACCTTGTCTCAAAATGTCATCAGAGAATGATTGATGTAAACACCTGATGTTGGCCTCTGGCCTACACACACACACACACACACACACACACACACACACAACCTGTGTGTGCACATTCAGGATTGTGTACTGCAAATTTGCAAATGTGCACAGATGGTTTTTCTGATTTTTGTCATTGAATATAAGGTGACATTTGTCCAAGGAGGGCTCAAACTTTTCATCGGTATTCAGGAATTTTCTAGTCATTACTGAGTTCCTATGATGTGTGAGCACCTTACAGATCTGAGATGCATCATAGATGCCCACCCTACAGAGGACAGAGAGAAAGGCAGAGAGTCGTAGTGCAGCGGAACATACAGTGATCTGTAAGTGATGGAGAAAGGAGACTGCTGGGATAGAAGATAACACGGTCCAACCAAGTTCAGTGGGTTTATGGAAGGCTCTCTGGGTGGGTGACCTTAGAGCTGAGGCCTGAAGACCATGGTGGGGGCGGGGAGCACTTGCTATCCTTGTCTCCTGGCGCAAAGGCTCAGAGGAAGAGATACTATGTTGCAGAGGGAACTGAAATTAGTTCTGTCTGTCTGCACTTTAAAAGTGCTACTTGGAAACCGGAGAACTACTGATGTCTCCAACCAGAGGAGTGACATTCGGAGACCTGCGTTTTATAAGGAACTCCAGATGTAGCAACAACTGGAAAACAGCACAGAGTCTGATTATTAAACACCTGGCAGGAGTCAGGATGAAGGCAGGAAACAAACAGTCCTGTACTCCCAATGTTAAGAAGAGGAAAACGCAATGAAAGGACTGTGCAGAGCCGCCCCAGGGCAGAGAGGCGGGAGAAATGACCCTGCTCTCTCTCACTGCCTCGGTTCTGATCTCCTGTAGGTGCTTTCTATGATGCCACAAACGCACTTTAGAGGGGACAGCCACATGGGGCAAACATGGGTGAGAATAGATCCAAGTAAGAGGACAGAAAGCTGTGAGCACACAGTTGATCCAGCCAACTGGAATCCAAAACAATGCTAAATATTAAAACAAAAACAAAACAAAACAAAAAAAACACAATGCTAACTATTAAAAAAAAACAAAAACAAACAAAAAAACAGACTTTCTCCTGACAAAAAAACAGGCTTTCTTTCAGCATTCCAGTACTTCTGAAGTCCTTGGAAGGGATTAGGATTGGAAATCTGCAGAGTACTGAATGCCATGCCACATCACCTGCTTGGTCCGCCTTCATTTTCTGACATGAAAGTTTGCATTTCCCAGTTCCCTTATAGGCAGGTATGGCCGTGTCTTGTTTTAGCCCAGTGGTTCTCAACCTTCCTAATGCTGGGACCCTTTACTACAGTTTCTCATGTTGTGGTGACTCCACAACCATAAACTTACCTTTGTTGCCGCCTCAGACCTGTGATTTTGCCACTGTTATGAATTGTAATGTAAAGGTTGAGAAGCCAGGTCTAGCTACTCCTCTATGGGAAGTAATGCGCCACTTTTAGGATGAGGTGAAGCAAGTCTTTGAGCAATTTTCTGGACCATTCTCCCCTAACATAACAGTTCTGGAGAGTTACGGTAGAGACCTTGATTTTAGATGGAAGAAACACAGAATTAAAAGAGCTCTGATCTCCATGTAAGAACAAAGAGGGCAACTGCCTACACCTACAATAGACATTTTGGATTGGGAGAGAAATTTGTGCCAGGCCAGTGAGGTTTGGAGACTGTGTGTTACAATAACGTGAGGCAGGCTCATTCTGATCAGAATGTAGAAATGGAGCTGATTATGGGATACTGCTACTGACTCTCCCATCCTAGGACCTGAAGAGGAGTCTACATATCATATTCATGCCATCATAACTTGCTGGCAAATGGCCACAAACACCAGGAGGTAGCCTGTATTTACTTGTACCCGCTTTTGTCTTAAGTACTTCTCTTTAGCAGAACTCATTTGAGCCTATAGTTTGAATGCCAAGGAAATCTTCCATAATGCAGTCTTCCCCACAGGCAGTGATGGTTTGTCAGTCATCTTTGTATCTTTTGTGCAATGTCTGGTGCATCTGTTATTAGTAGATTATCGGTAAGTGTTTCTTGAAATGACTTGGGTTTATTAACCAATCCTAAATTGCATTTTTACCTCGAGAATGACAGAGCTACAAGACTGTTCCAAGACTGTTTGCTGCCAAAAGTTTTTAAGGGCTCTGGAACAGGCCTGGGCATGGCAAACAGGCACCAACAGTTTTTGCCCTTTACCCTCTCCCTCGCTAAAAACCGTTAGATTACATTCCTAAAGCTAGTCCCCAAGGTCTAGTCCCTTATTTGGCCACTGACTCATTCTTGAGACACAACTCCAAGGTCCAACAATCAAAATTCATTATTTGCCCAACATGTCCAATCAGGATTTACCAAGTCACCCTAGCATAGACTTTTCTCCTGAAAAACCTGCATAAATAAAACACCCCCCCCCCCGCCCCAAGCAACAACAAAATCGAAAATCCCACCTGCTGCTCCTGCTGCTTCCTGTCTGGCTTTATTTGATCCAGATGTAGCCTCCGCCCACCCCCTGCTCGCTTCTCCAGGGTAATAAATCTTTTTGCTGAGAACGTGGGCGTGCTGGGTGGGTGTGTCCTGTACCCACACGGAGGGGCTGCCCAATCACTGAAAGGTTTGACAGTTTTTATAGTATCCCGTACTGTGAGAAGAGCGTGGTGGTGGTCATTAAAAAGGGGAGGAGGTGGGGGCTATGTGTTAGTGAGACTTTCTGTCTCTGTGACAATGCCCCAGAAGAACAATTTTTTAAGAAGGGAGGATTTATTTTGGCTCATGGTTTCAGTGCACAGCCAGATCCGTTGCTTTGGGACTGGAGTAACGCGGAGTAACATGGTGTTCCTGGCGGAGGCTGCTCTCCTCTCGGTAGCCAGGAAGCAGAATGGAGGAAACAGGAAGGAGAATGGAGGAAACAGGAAGGGAGCAGAGACACGATATGCTTCAAAGCCACCCCCCTTTCTGATGACTCATTTCCTCCTACCAGACCCAACGCCCAGTTTTCCCCACCTCCTAAACTAGGGCCACCAGCTGGGGGACCTAGTGTCCACCAACAGGAGCCTCTGGAGAATATTTCATATTCAAAGTAAACAGGTAGGCTGGGGAAAAAAAAAAGTAGCTATAGCCAAAGAAATTATGCAAGTTAAAGCTAGGTTCAGCTGCAAATAAAACTCAAAAGTAACAGTGGCTTAAGTATGACAAGAAGGTAGAAGGAAGAGAGGTATGTTCTGGTATGTTCTCTTCTCTTGAGAACACTTCCTGGAAGATACAAATCTGTTTTTATATACATCCCATTGCAATGTACAGGAACTGAGCTCTCCAGAAATCTCCCTCAGGTGATCTTCCCTTTCTTCTCACATCTGTTAGTTGGATGTTGATGTCAAGGGAAACTTTGGAAGTTACATAATAAAGATGCCTACTGTAGGTCCCCAGGTGATTGTGTAGTAGAGGTTAACTTCACCTTTCCATCCCTGACCAGGAATGCTTATATTGAACTGTTATATGAGAAAGAAACTTTTTTTTTCATAAAAATGTTTGACATATTCTTGTGACAAACAACTGGCAATGCCTTAACACAAAAACTGTTACAGAAGCAGGATACAATTATAAAAATTTTAAACTACTCAAGCAAGAACGGAAACTTATTAGAGACTGAAAAATAGAAATCCTTGACAAGCGTCTTGGTATATAAATATATATATATATTGCTAAAATCACAATACCACAGATTGGCTAAGTTATAAAGAGGTTCATTTTGGCTCATGGTCCTAGTCTAAGGTCAAATGCTAACATAGTGTCAAAGCAGTCCAGGGCATCCTTCGAATGGTGAGAGCTGAGAACTTGAAAGAGACCTAGCCAAACTGGCTTTTATAGCAGGGTTACTCTAGATCGCCCATCAGTCCATCAAGCCATCAATTACACGATTGAACAAATCCATTCATGAGCACAGCACTCCAATGGCCTCTTAAAGGTCCCACTTCTGAATATTTCATAAGAAGGTTTAGATTTCAATGCACAGTTCCAATCACAGCACAAAGCATTTGATCGGATTTGCCTACAATGATTTGGAAGGAAAACATGATGCTCTATAAATCCCATAGCTCTATAAAAATGTTGGAAGATGAGAATGCTAGTAGGTTATGTTTACTGGCTGCATTAAACAAGATTAGATGGACTCATGAAATAATTAGCAGCTTTCCAGGCATGGATAGAAAGGAAACAAAGTACTGGAAAGTTGAAGCCTCGGGGGATTGGAAAAACTGGCTGCCCTATTTTTCAAAGAATAGAAAATAAGATTGAAAAAGCTTTTGAGCAATGAGGGCCCATTAAGTCCCAGCCATGCAGCAAAGATTAGATTAGGGTGTGGCTCCACATTAGAGTCTAATGGTCCTAGGAGTGGAGAGGCAAAGGCATAAATCAAGACTAAGAATTACCCATAGGGTGCTCTGATGTTACTGGCTTATGGAACTGACTGGAAACTAACTGATAAGGTGTTTCAGGTTTTGAGGGAGCGCACTGCTAAGGAAATCACAGACTTGTTTTAAAAGCTGTGCTGTTCTCAAGAAAGCTGTGCTTCCTAACACCCACTTCAAATTCAGAGGTCAGAAGAGTGACCACACAGGACCATGGGCAATCATTATGCCATCACTGTTGTTTTAAAGAATGAAAACCCCAGTTTTACCAATAAAGACTCAGTAGCCAGAGGCTGGGGTGAAAATCTACTAGATCAGAGAGGCAGAGAAAGCACGCAGCTGATCTTTCTACTCAGCTCACATCACAGAAGGAAAAAGCTAAAAGCCCAAAGGTAAAAGCCCGCTAGCTCAGCTGATGGCCCAGGAGGAAAAAGCCTGCTAGCTCATCCAGCAGCCCAGGAGGAAAAAGCCAACAGCTAAAAGCCCAAGAGCTAGAGAGCTAAAGTGCTAAAGAGCCAAAAGCTAAAGTGACTCTTTTCCTTCTCCACGATGTCTTAAATACCCTTCATTCAAAGTCCCTCTTTTCTTTTTAATCCCTGTCAGGTGGTTTCTTGCTCTGTCTCTTGACCTAGGGATAACTATTAAATCTTGTGTACAGAGAGTGCTTGGATTAAGGGTGTGTGCTAGGGCTGAGCCACACCATAATCACCTGTTTACAATAAACACAAAATTCTTGGATTAAAGGTGTGTGTCAGGACTGAACCACAACAAACAAGAAACAGGTTTTTACCGCCTTCAATCTTGGGGTTCACAATGGGATTAAATATCCTGTAACATATCACCATGGTAGAATTAGATCCTACTAATGGGTCGGTATCTCCCTTTTGCTTTCACACCCTGAAGTATTTACCACATTTTGCTTTCACACCCTGAAGAACTCACCACATGTGTCCTGTCATTGCGTAGGAGGAGGGAAAGATATTTCATTAGCTCATGGCTCATGAACCAGTGATAACCAGACTGTGTGTTACAGGGACTGTCATGTGCATTGTAGAAAGTTCAGAAACATTCTACACTCTCAGTTGTAGCAGTGAGAACGATCTCCATATATTTCCCAATATCTGCTGTGGGACAAAGTCACTCCCACCAAGGATAAGTGGACTGCAATATGATGGGGAATTCTGTCTAGACCTCATGGGAACTCTTGGGCATTACCTCGGTGCTCTATACTGTTGAACTTAAATTTAGTGACTATGTGAAAATTCAGACCATCTCACTCAGTGAGGGAATGGGTGTGTTATTTGTTTTGTCAAGAGGACAATATGTTTGTCTGGTGGCCAAACGGATGGAGTATGGCATAACATTCTGGGTCATCATGAAATATGCTGGCTTTAGCAATATGACTACATTCTCCAGTTAGTGTGCAACTTTCAGGTTTGGCTCATAAAAGCCTCTTGCATGTGACCCTTTTACTCTTTGTTTACCTGATGGCCAGATGCTGATGCCAAAGATAACCCTGGAAGACAAGGGAATCAAGCCCCCATCAAGCTGGCTCCCCAAAGACCCTACTTGCTTCCCCAATCCCACTGACCAGAATATTGGTCTGGATGGAGTGAGAAATTATTACTTAACTTGGTGTTGGAGGTTGAAACTAGGATCTAGTCTGTTAAGAAAAGGGTCTACAATGAACGATATTCTCAGACCCTGTTATTATTTTTTAAATGCAGTAAAATATACATAAAAATCTTTTAAATGTACATTCTGTGATATTAAGTATGTCATTGTGCACCACTATCTGATGGATACTCTGTCCATTGAACAATAACCAATCTGGGAGCATTTTATTGTTTTCCATGGATTTGACTAACCTAGGGACCTCATATAAATGGAATAATGGTATTCGTCCCCTGGGACTAGCTTATTGCTGTTAAATGTTTAATTTCAATTTTTTTTCTTTTCATCTTTCTAGGGATAGGACACAGGCCTTCATTCACGCTAGGAAAACACTCTACCATAGTGCCTAAGCCTTTAATTTCTCAAGCCACTAAAATACATATTGTGCACCTGGGATAGGTAGTCACTTCTAAAACAAATCTTTATTGCCTAAGGGGACCTTCGGTTGTTAATTTGTAATGTCTGTTTAGGGTATTTATGTTTTACTTAATTTACAAATTTATAGTGATTTATAGTTGTACAAAAGTTTCAACACAACTACATTCAAGTTTAATACTGTAGAAAACATAATTACAAGGGTTGCAGAGACGGCGCAACATCTATCAGAATGTTAGAGTTCAGATGCCAGCACCCATGTGAGGCAGCTCACAAATGTGGGTAACTCCAGCTTCAAGGGACTAGACACCCCGCTGTGGCTTCCATGGGCACCTGTACACATGCACACACACACACACACAATTACTTTCTGAGGTTCCTATTGGAATTCTAAAACTTGATCTCCTTTACTGTAGTTTTATCTTAATCTAGGTTCAAGTTTCTATGCAAAGGTGGCAAACTGCCCTTGTAGTTCTCAAAAGCAGACATTTAATTATATCATTCTCTGTCACAGCAGCAGTGTTTATTCAACGTCTTTCCTGCCAGGATATAACTAGAATGGGTCAAGAAGTTTTTTATCTCAACAATTACGACCATCCAAAAATGCCCTCGGCTCTAGCTTCTTGAACCATGGCACGCAACCTCATCTAGGGTTGTGGACCTAATTACTGTGGGGGCTGTGAATAATTTAGCGGCAATAAGTTTTCTGAATGTGCAACAACCAAAAGTTGATTCCTAGTAAAATGTGTAAGGAACCCAGAGTGTTTCTGGCACCTTGCCCATCCCATGTTCCGTCACATCTCCCCACAGCCTTGATTCCAAACACACAACATGTGTGTTTTGTACTCTGCTTGTCATTATGCCCCACGACACCAAGGGATGCTTCCTGAGTTCCTCAGCTCAGACTTGAGATTATTTTATGTCACAGATCGTGTTATTTTATACACACACAGGGACACACACATTTTTCTGCTCTTGTGGAAAAATTGCTTTAATTATGAAATTAAAGACTTTCAAAATGTCTTCTGGGGCTGCTGGGACGGCTTAGTGGGTAAAGGTATTTGCCGTCAAGTCCAACCTGATGACCTACATTCCATCCCCAGGACTCACACGGTCCTGGGAGAAAGGGAGAGCTAACTTCCCTGGATTGTCTTCTCATGTCCAGCACAAGCACTGTGACAGACATGTATGTACAAGTGTGTGTGTGTGTGTGTGTGTGTGTGTGTGTGCACGTGCATGAATATATAAATAAACAAATAAATACATGTAGTAGTAATAATAAATCTTCTGGGCATGAGGTGGCTGTTGCACTCAGAAGTTCACTACAGCTGTTACCAGCGCAAGATTGGATCCATCTGTGTTTTTTCGCAGATGGGGGCGGTACTCACAGGGCGCCACAACTCCTGTGGTATTATTGGCAGTTACTGGTTCTGAGAAAAGGGTGTTATTTGTTTCGCTAGTGTAGACTGAGAACTCGCCCGTACTCCATAAAGCACGTCCCACTCTGCTCACTCAAACAGCCATATTAAAACTCAGTAGGTCACACACACACAAGACCCGGAAGCGGGACTTCTTGAGAAAAAAAATAAAGGCTGGTTAGTTTTTTGTCACCTTGACACAAACTAGAGTCACCTGGGGGAGGTAACCTCAGTGAGGAATTACCTCCACCATGCTGGCCTGTGGGCGTGTCTGGGTGGCTGATTGATGGGTTAGGGCCCCGCCCTCTGTGGGCGGTACCACTCCTAGGCAGTTGGAAGGTATAAGAGAAGTAGCCGGCTGAGAAGCAGTGCCCTTCCACGGTTCCTGTCTCTGGTCTTGCTTGGGCGACAACCCCCTTAGTGATGGACTGCGATTAGGATGTGTGAGCTAAATAAACCCTTTCCCCTCCAAGTTGTTTTGGGTCAGTGTTTTATAAGAGCAACAAAAAACAAACTAGAACAACATGTATGAGGATTTCATAATGAAACGTATGTGCTAATAAAAACATTTCAGAAAAGAAAACACATCTTTAAACGTTTACTGTCAGTAATGCTTGATTTGTATACTCATTTTTATGTACATGGTTGTATGTACATATATATATGGTTGTATAAAAATGTCTCAGCTGAAAGTAATTACAAGTGGAAAAAGTGTGAGAAGGCTTATCTAGGCCAGTGGCATTTGGAGGATCATCTCATTCCCATTTTGTTCTTGCTTTCTGGCCCCTTCCCAGTCTCCTGTTGAGCAGATATGGAACAATCGGAGAACGATTTGTCTTCGCATCTCTATTATTATTATTGCCCAATCAGATGAATTAGTGTTCTCTTTCTCAAGAATTCTCAATACAGATACCTTTTGGCAGAAAATGCCCATGTTTTCTAAAACATCTAAGAAAACCTTTTGGGAATTTGAACCAAACCAACTTTGAGCTTCAAGGTGTTTTGTTGTTGTTGTTGTTTGTTTGTTTGTTTTTGTAAAAAGATCCATTATTTATTTTATTTAGGTGTATGTGTACATATCTATGTACAGGTGGGTGCACTTGAGTGTAGATGCCTCCAGAGACCAGAAGAGAGTGTCCCATCCCTTGGAGTTGGACTTGTATGTGGTTGTAAGCTGCCAGTTTGGAAGCAAACTCAGGTCCTCTGCAAGAGCAGAAGTAAGGAATTAGCTGCTGAGCCATCTCTCCAGCCCCTGAACTCCAAATCTTTGCAATTTTTATCAATTTGTTGATTGATAGTAAAGTGATTTTTAAATAGTTAAAAAGGAATGATTTAAATGAGGATGAACAAAAGCAAAACAGCATTCATCAAATCAGACCCTGTTCTAGGAATGGGTTCTATAGCTAAATTGGCACTATTCAGAGTTTTATGATGTGTTGCTCAGCTAAATACCTTCAAAGCATCTTCAAACTCAGCACTGGTTTCTCCCTTCATTATCACTGGTTCAGGACTCTCAGGTCTTTTATTTTTCTTTTTACATATTTTTGATAAAACATTTAGTTGATTAAATAAAATAGCTACTACAGAATTCCTTAGACACTCTTCTGTAGCCTGCACTTCAAGGCCAGGCTACAGTTAGAATTTTGAAATATTCAATGCGGGGTATAATGTAACAGTGAAGAGACTGGGTTATGGTCCGAGCTGAAGTTCCAGCACTCTTTCTGATGGTTTAATCTGAGCAGATGAGAACTTCTTTGAGCTTATTTTGTTCTGCAAAATGAAGGAAATTGTCTAGACCAGTGTTGTCCAGGAGGGCCTTGTGCAATGATGGGAGTAGTCTGTTCTGTACAATACAGTAGCCTCTAGTTACTTCAAATGAGATGTGACAAACTGTGTTTACACTTTTACGTAATTCTAATTTACTCAAATAGCCTCCTGTAGCTAATGAGTACCCTACTGGACAGCAGAGGTCTAGATTCACTCAGTCACTCACTTACTCAGCAAACATCTGTGTATTTTCTAAGCATCACATCAGACAAAGTTAGGAAAGGAGGGTTGCTAGAATATCTTTCTCCTTAAGGAGTTAGCACTGAGGAAGACGAAATAAGTTCTTGCAAGTTATATGCAAAATTCACCATGTACCCGAAGAAGAGAGCAATTGCTAGCAATGCATCTTATCTATCTTCTAAAATTATATTTGTTAAACCCACTAACGTATGATGTCTATCACCTGTCAAGCTTTTAAATCAACTCTACTTCTTAGCATAGATGTATCACCCGGAAATAGTACTCTCTAGCCACTACTGTGAGCATTCTCATTTTATGATTGCTGGCTGATTGGTTGACTCATTTACTCAATACATTGTATTTTCTACGTAGCAGGCACTTTGCTAGGTAGTCATACACGAAAATAAAATTAAAACATGATCTCTGAGTTCCATAGTGAAATATAGAATATATTTTTCAGGGAATGATATACCAGGTGATAGTTTCATTTTGGGAATATTAAGAGATGGTGCTATTTCATATTTACACTACCTAGAATTCATTCAGCAGCCCTGTCTTGTATTAACAGTACAGAAGTAGAAACAAAAAAATTTTACATGTTTGCCCATGAAAAACCACCGACAAGGGGCTGGGAAGATGGTTCAATGGCTAAGAGTGTTTACTGCTCTGTCAGAAGACCAGAGTTCAGATCCTAGCAACCATATCAGGCAGCTCAGAAACATCTGTAACTCCAGCTCCAAAGGATCTGATGCCCCTTCCTGGCCTTCTTGGGTACCCACCACCACCATATTCATAAGTACATTGACAGTCATGTGCACACACACACACAAATTAAAAAAAAATAAGAACTACCCATAAACTTTGTAACAGAGCATATTAGAAAAATGTTTTGAGGAGATATTTTTCAGAGAAAACTCTTTTATAGAGTGCTTGAACATAAATATTTACTGCTTTTCAATGTGTTTTTATCCTTCTTGCAACTGTATCAACTACAGTATTTTTCTGGATTAGGTGATGTTCTTCTTTTATGTAAAAATCGATGTAATATCCCTTCATATTTATTCGGTATATACATTTCTGCCTCTTTAATTATTCTTTTTTAGTTGACCAGAATATTACTCTGAAATCCATTAGAGGGTTAAAAATAACCAGGAGCAGGCTGTCCCCTGAACACTGAGTGTAGGGAAAGGAAAGAAGCGTTTACAGAGGAGTCTGCAAAGACCACAGAGGAGGAAGCAGTTACTTCCAGACAAACAGTACAAGAAGACTTTGTGGAGGATGTGGCATTGAGTTAGACCTTGAGCCTTGAAGGAAGTGTGAGATCTACAAAGGAAAGGAAGGAAGCCAGGCCATTTCTGAGACAGGAAGACATGAAGTTAGGGAGGAATTTAAGTTAAAACAGGAGAAAAATGACCCGTGAAACGAGAGGAAAATAGGATTGGGAGAATAGATTTTGGTCACATCCTGGGTTTTGAATGTCAGGCTTGGGGAAGCTAGACTTTATTTGTAACTTTTAAAGCATTTTGAACAAAGAGATGAGCAAATGACAGCTGCTCACTGAGGAAATTAATCTGAGACACAGCACAGTCGGTGGAGGACTTGCTTAGCACACACAAAGCCCGGGGCTCTGTTCTGTAGGTGCCAGCCTCTAATCCCAGAATTTAGGAGGTGGAAGCAGGAGGATGAGAGACTGAAGGTCATCCTCAGCTACACAGACGCCAGTTTGGACAGCATTTAATTTATGATAGGATGGAGAAAAGATAAGAGTAGGGACTCATTATAAGGCTAGTTATCACAGCAAGGCAGGCAATCCTCCTGCACTAGGAACTAGTAGGAACTCATGGAGAGGAACAGGCTCATGAAAGATTATTGTAACACCATAGTCAACAGGACATATCAGCCCAATATGTACTGTGATGGGAGGAAGTAAAACTTGACCTAGTATTCCAGATCTTCTTGATAGAGTGTGGTGGCCCTTTCAAATGCAGAAGGAGAAACAGACAGACAAAAATATATTGTTACAAGGAAGAAGAATATTTTGGAAGTGTGTGTATGTGTGTGTGTGTGTAGACGTGCACTGAGGACATAGTCTTGAATCTTTGCACTCTAATAACAATGGGTGACTTGGTTACGTGTATCTAACATTGTTTCCCTTATTACTTAAGACTATTTATGGTCTCAGATTGATGAGTTGGAGAAATGCTTCCTGTAACCTTAGCGTGACCTTCCTTGTTAGTCAAGTGTTTGAGGTGTATAGATTTTCTTACCTCATTCAAAATCTTTAACCAAGGAGATTCTCAAAATAGCACAAAGGATCTCTATTTTTAACCACAGAAAGTTCTCACCCCATGAAGGACTTAAGAAACTCTTTAAGCATTCAAAATGAAGGACTTTTTAGGTTAATCATATTGTTAAATTTAAAATCAATAGCTCAGAGACAATTACTGTCATGAAATGAAATACAGCTTCCCAGTTGGATTTTTTTTCTTCAGAAGTATTGGTTTTAGAATTTAAGATAAATAAAAGTAAAACAACAGTTTTTATTTTTAAAATTTTTTTCATTTTTATTTTATATTAATCACAGGTTATGTACTTTGTAATCCAGCTGTAGCCCCCTCCTGCATTCTCTCCCTATCCTTCCCTTCCCTCCCTCATCTCCTCCCTGCACCTTTCCAAGTCCACTGATAGGGGAGGACCTTCTCCCCTTCCATCTAACTCTAGCTTATCAGGTCTCTTTGGGAATGGCTACAATGTCCTCTTCTGTGGCCTAGCAAGGCTGCTCCTGCCTCTGGGGACAGGGAGGTTGAAGAGTCAGCCATTGAGTTCATGTCCAAAATAGTTTCTGTTCCCCTTACTAGTATACCCACTTGCGAATTGAGTTACCATTTGCTACATACAAGCAGGGGTTCTAGGTTATAACCATACATGGTCCTTGGTTGGAGAGACAGTCTCATAAAAGACCCCTGTGCCCTGATATATTTGGTCCTTGTGGAGCTCCTGACCTCTCCAGGTCATACTAACTCCCCCTTCTTTCATATGATTCCCTGCACTCTGCCAAAGGGTTGGTTATGTTTCTTAATATTTGCTTTGATACCCTGCTAGGAAGAGTGTTTTCAAGGCCCTCTGTGGCCGGCTTTTGTCCTGCTACTTGTTTTCTCCTACATCTAATGTCTGTCCCATTTGACTTTCTAAGTGAGGATTAATCCTCTTACTTGTTTATCTTCTTTAGGTGTATAGATTTCTGTATTTTTATC
>CM053744.1:85764246-85779956 GCA_028658305.1 Pachyuromys duprasi | reverse complement strand
TAGCCCTCTGTCAGATATAGGGTTGGTGAAGATCCTTTCCCAGTCTGTAGGCTGTCGTTTGATTTTGATGACAGTCTCTTTTGCTTTACAGAAGCTTTTCAGTTTCATGAGATCCCATTTATTGATTCTTGATCTTAGAGCCAAAACAACAGTTTTTAAAAAATAGGTTTTTAATAACCCCTACTCAGTGCCACGTGGGCCCTGGGTAGGCAGACCACAGCGAGGTGACCCCTGCCCAGTGCCACATAGCATGGGTGAGCATAGCACTCCTGAGACAGCTCCAGACATCCAGAGGCTCCAGGCCCCGCTAAGATGAGAAGTGCTGGAGAAATGGAAGATACAGAGCAGCAGAAGGATGTGTGCATGATGAAGAGAGGTGGGACTGGAGGGGGTGGTGAGGAGCAGCCTGGTGTGAGTAGCTGGTGATGCCACCCTAGACCACGGTGAGGTCTGGCCCATGCTGCCACAAAGGGGCATGTGTGGCCAGGTGGATGTCCTTGCCCGGGCATCATGGGTGAGCTGGCCTTGAGGGTGTGAGAGGAGAGGAGCACAGCAGAGCTGGCCCTGATGTCATGAGTGCCAATGAGCTGGCCCCAGGGCATGAGAGTGAGAGCTGGCTCTGCCCCTTGCTGGCTGTGGCATTGGATGACCTAACTGGAGCAGGGCTGGAGAGCTCACCGCGGGTGGTGTGGGTGTGGGAGAGCTGGCGGGCTGACGAGCTCAGGTACCTCTCAGGCTCAGATCCCGGGCTTTGAGTCGGCCCACCCCAACATCTACCCCATCGATGAACTGCTGGAGTGTGTGAAGGGGCTGATCCTACAGATCCAAAACTATGGGATCTCTATGACACAGGATAGCTGAGAAAAGCCCCAGTGAAGATCCTCTATGGATAGTGTAGCAGAAGCCAGAGGTCTGGAGCCAGACCAATGACTCATTGTAATGAATATTTGCAATCAAAGAAGTGTGGACAAAAGGATGTACTGTGAGACACACTGTGGCACTCTACAGCGTCCACAAAGAGATTTTTTTTCCCTTTTGTGGGGGAAGTTGCAAGGGTGAAGGGCAAGGTACTAAGGGATGAGGAGATGAGTGGGATTGGGGTACATGATGTGAAATTCACAAAGAATCAATAAAAAGTTAAAAAAAATAGGTTTTTAGACAGTATTTTGTAAAAATGACTAGTTTACTCTGGCACTAAATAGTTGAATGAGGAAGACTCGTTGTAACAAGTGAGGGCCTTTACAACACACAATGTCTCGAGCAATTCTTTACTCCCTATTTACTATGGCTTTGCATTTTCCTTTTTCTTTCTTTCTTTTTTTTTCCCAGGACTAAACACATGGCCTTTATTTCTTCTAGGTCAAAGATTTTGGGTTTAATTATATAAAGACAAAGAATCAAGTTTTGCAACCTAAGAATATTGACTTTTAAAACTATATTACTATTTTAGTAAACTATACAAAAAGACAAACATGTACGTTTACAGAACTGCGTGGCAGTCAGGCCAGACCCTGCAGAGGGAACTCCCGGCATGACCTCATCAACTTTGAGGACACAGAGTGGTCCCTATTTAGACACATACCATCTTACCCTGCATGAGCTGCTCCGCGCCTCTTGATGGCTTCCTTCTACACATGTGTATGTCTGGCTGTCTGCTTCTTAGAGCAGACATTCATCTTCCTCACCCACCAGCTGTGGAGGAGGGCTGGGGCGGTGAAGATGATTGATCTGACCCGTTGTTCACAGAGTGTTTCCTGGTGGCCCTCCCCCGTCATTGTGTCTGAAATCAGGTGAGCTGCCATAGCCTCTTCTTTTTCTTTCACATCTTGATGAAGCAGAGTTTGAAAAACAAAACAAAACAAACAAACAAAAAGCCCACAAATTCTGCTATCCCCTAGGAGAAATCTGATCCCGTCTGTCCAACACTTGTCCATTAGGGATGTGAATCACCTTCCCTCCAGTCATCCACTTCCAAGCGGCTGAGACGGTTTTGCGTTTTTCAACCTGAGATTACAGTAAGAATATGCAGTGGCTCCTTTTAGAAGAGTATTTATAAAGCAATCATTAACTTTCTTAACTTTATCAGTTATTAATTAGTTGAGTATGGCTGCTTTGCCTGCATTTGCTTTTGCACCACGTGCACTTGAGGCTCCTAGAGGCCAGAAGAGGGCATCAGCTTCCCTGGCACTGAGGCTCCAGACCGTTCTGAGCTACCTTGTGCTGGGGTTGCACTCTTGAGGAGCAAGCAGCCATTCTTGCCATCTCTCTGGCCATCAACTTTCCTAATTTCTAATTCTTTTTCAAGTCTCAAGGGCTCTCTTTGTAACTAGCTAGTCGGGGACTGTTTGGTTAATTGAGGGAGACACAGTCTTAGGGTATGTGAGACACCTAGTATCACTTCCTTTCTTTGGTACCTTTCAAAATGCTAACCAAGAAAGGATGAGTGGGTTGCATGTGGGAAAGGGTACTTGACAAGTCAGTTTGCTCAATAGAGAATGTAGCAGAATAGTGATGGCTAAGACTTGAAGCAAAAACACCAGAACAGTAATATGAATAGTAAAAAAAAAAAAAAGAATATATGTATTTTTTCCCATATATGGAAAATAAGCATAAGTAAATAACTGATTTGAAAGGAAGTTTTGTCAAAAGTATCCAGTGTTTTGCTTTAACTTTTAGTTTTGTTCTTAGTAAAGTTTTTAGCATGTCGTAACTAATCAAGTAGTTCCATTTGTAGAGCCTCTTTTCAGGTCACCTTTGTTTGCCTTGCATTAGTGTGACAAGCTTGGGCCAGAGTAAGAGTGATATATCTGCCTCCTGACATGTGTCTGGAGAACAGGGTGAGTAGTTGTATGCTCTAGAATATTTTAAACTTGCTCTGTTTGTGACCCCTTCTTGCCTGTGATGTTTCTATGCGAACCTGGTTATATAAGGTCTGATTCGCTATGGTGTTAAGGTTTCCTTTATAAGGCAGGAAGGGCTCCTTTCCTTCACCGAGTCAGTTTCAACTCTGGAAAGTCTAGTTCTGGAATGACGACGTCAGCAAGCAGCACTTACTGTGTACCAGGCATGGCTCTAGCCTAAGCACTTCGTGGATTCATTGACTTATATATCACATTCAATGAGTTAGGTCTTCCATTTTCCAGAAGAATAAACTAAGGTACAGATGAGGCAACTCTCCTAAGGTTACCCAGTCACTAAGTAGGAGGAACTCTGTGGTTTCCTAAATTATGTTCAAAACTGTAAGGCATCATGCACACTTATTTATATATATGAATATTTTTATGGGGAGACAGTGAGAGAGAGAAAGAGAGAGAGAGAGAGAATTCCCACCCACTGGCAGCTAGAAGAAACACGAGAGGAAAAGGCAAGTTCCTGCACTCACGAGACTTCCTTTATGAAGTGATATAGGGTTTAAACACAAATAACAAACAAGAAAGTAGCCAATATTAAGTAGTGGCAAGTGCAATGAAGAAAAGCAAAACAGAGTAAGCTGGTGGCCAAATCAGGGGACAGTGACAGGAGCAAGATCCTCTTTTTGATAGGTTGGTTCAGAAAGGCTTCTAAGGAGTGAGGATGCTACCTTCTGAGGGTAGATGTGGTGCAATAGAGTGTTCTAGGCAGAGCAGTGGCAAGCGCTGATATCAAGGCAGGGGTGCACTTATTGTCTTCAAGGAACAAAAAGAGTAGAGGAAGCAACAATCAACGAGGGAGTGGTAAAAAAAAAAATGAAGCCAGAGAGGTAGCCAGGAAGCAGGAGGCCATGAAAAGAGTTTAACTTTTATTTTACGTTTTAGGAAGCTGTGCAAGGGTTTTGAACAAGACTCTGGTGTTTTCTGATAGGTGTTTCATTTCCTACTTAATTTTCATTTCATGTTTTGTGGTGCTAGAGACCAGCAGGGCTTTGCTGGCATGAGGGAAGTGCTCATATCATTGAGCTATGTCCTGAGCTCTGCCCCTCCACACTCCAGAGCAGGAAAGTTTAATATTCTCAAAACTAGTGTTACTGTATCTGCCACTTAGAGAAAACCAAGTAGCACATAGAATCCCAGGTTTCCTTATTGCCATTTTCATACAGTTTTCACTTGGCTGCCCCCTGTTCTCTCCTCCCCCACTTCTTTCCTCCTACTCCTAGGCTCCTGTTTTCTCTGACACTCCTCCCTCCAGGGATTTCTCCTCGCACTTTGACAACATGCACTCTATTGCGCTCTCCACTCCTTTTCTTCATGCCCATTTTTTTCATTTATTGGCAAGTTCATGGGTGTCAGATTCCCTGGAACTGGACTACAGAAGATTGCCAGTTACCATGTAGTGCAGGAACGGAAGCCAGGTCCTCTGCAAGAGAAGAATGAACTCTTACAACAGTCGATCCACTGTTGATCTGGCTCCTAGAGTAGTTCAGAAGCTTCAGTGGCTTAACCCAGGGAAGTGCTGTTTTTTAACTCAGGTAGGTAATGTTTCAACAAGGCTGTTGTGGGTGCCTTGACTATGCTGGACACCTGCCCCTTAGCATCAACTGGGATCACTTCCCTTTTGTGATTATATGCTCCTCTGAGCACCTGAAATTTTCCTATGAAACTGAGCAGTGGAAAAATAGGATGGAAGATTGTTTGTTGCAGGATTTCACAGGCAAGTCCTGGAAGCTGTCTTTTTTCTATTCCCTTGGCTCGAATGGCGAAATGGCTGCATCCAACTGCAAAGGAAATATGGTTCACTTATATGCCCCAAACGAAAATAGAACTGCTTTAGCAAACAGTTGACCTCTCTTTGATTATGTTAGCACAAATTAGTAAACATATAAATGTAACTAGTGAGAAAGTGAATTAAAATCATATATATCAGTAACATTCCACAGTGAGTGTTTGTTCCAGATCAGCAATGAAAACAATTAGACGAAATATTTAAAACTAAACCCTTGAGGCTGGGTGTGTAGCGCAAGGGCAGAGTCCTTACCTAGTGTATGAGTGCTGTGGATATAAACATGGTTTTATTTTGGTCCCAAGTGTGGAATGTGAGACTGATTCAGATGGTCCTCAGCAGCAGACTATTTGCTTTGTGAGGGCTCTGAGAGGAGCTCTTTGCCAGCTGTAGATAGTATAAATCTGGAGAGAGAATGTCAGAGGCCAGCGAGTGGAGCTCAGAGAAAGAACAAGGATGCTCCTGCTTCCCCCTTGCTGCTCCTGGTTGCTGTTGTGAGACAAGAAGTTGGAGATCTCCTAAAACAAGGATTGGACTGGCTCCAAGGAACCTGACGACCCTGACCAGCAGGAAGCAGCTAAGAGAACTGTGCCCCCTCTCCCACTAACCCTTTCTCTCTCCTATCTGGTGATGGGGTGTTAGAAAGGATTGGCATGGAGTAGGGAGAAAAAGATAAAAGAAGTGTAAATAAAAGAGTTTTAAAAAAGTACACCAACATATGAGACGTGGGTTAGAGTCCTAGCAACAAACAAGGAAACACACAACCCGGTTCTGAGGATCCTTGCTCCCCTGTCCTCATTGGGCTGTCCGCCGAGTGCGCTGAAACTGGGAGGAG
Source organism: Pachyuromys duprasi (assembly GCA_028658305.1). Lineage (NCBI taxonomy): Eukaryota > Metazoa > Chordata > Mammalia > Rodentia > Muridae > Pachyuromys > Pachyuromys duprasi. Next base: position 85,774,426 of record CM053744.1, on the reverse strand, counting down.
CTAGCTGAGTTGGGGAAGACACCTATGGGAAGAGTCTTTACGGCTGTGAGACAGGGGAATGGGCAGGGTGCTTTTTCTTCACCTCAGGCTGGCGATGGAGACTCTATTCCAACTACATGGAAAGTTTGACTGGTACCCTCTGAGTCACAGGGACACTTGGGAAATAGCTTACTGGCATTCAAGTAAGGAACTGCTTACTTTTACTGGAACCTTTCACTGGAAATCCAAAGGAATAAAATTCTTGGTAGGACTACACACTTGGGGGTAGTTGAAAATGGACCATACTTAAGAGGCCTTCTGCCCACAGTGGACGCCGCCTTAGCAGAAAGTGTCCAGCTGTGGCTGAGGCTCTGCTACCTGCATGGAACATGTCAGAAGAAGCTGTAGAGGAATCGCCAAGCTGCTGCAGCTTGGTCCTGAGCAGCTGGAGTCCATGCCTTGGGAGCCTTGGGACAGGATGCCTTGGGACACTGTCTCAGAAAGGAGCTACCCCAAGAGCATGACCCCACCACCTCTTCCAAGGTCAGAGCGTATCAAAGCTGGAGGTGAGCTGTGCCTGTCACAGGAGGCAGTCCTGACCCTTGTCTTCTTTCCTTCCACCCGGCTGGGCAAAGGCCAGTAGAGAGAATGAAGTGGAAGACAGTCGGAGGGAGGAGGTGGCTCCCACCACAAAAGCCACCAGTCCAAGCAAGTTTGAGAGGGAAGCATTCACTGAAAAGGAAGTTCCAGAATTTTCAAATGACAGACTGGGCATTTTCACTATTAAAATGATACTACTTTATGACCAAAAAATGAAGCCAAGAACTTGCCCGAGGTGCTGGGAAAGAAGATGTCTAAAGTGCTGACTTGAACGGGAAAAGCAAAGCTGTTCTCTATTTCTGTCTTAGGAGAGCATTAACTCCCGTATAAGCGTTATCTGTTTTAAGCAACCATCGGGACAGTAATGTGGAAATCAGACTAGAAAATGGCAAGGGATTAGGTATGGACTGATTGCTGACTCCCCCACATTCTTGATGAATTAGTCACTAGCATGACAGATTTATTTGGTCTCATGGTTCTGGGGTTTCAGTCTACGATCGGCTGGCCCTGTTGTCCCTGGGCTGTGAGAAGATATCAAGGCACAGGGGAATGCAAGAGCAAAGTTGCTCACTTTACAACCACCAAAAAGCAGGCCCTGAAAGAATGGCTCATGCCAGGTCCCCCTTCAGTATAAGCCTTGTAGAAAACACACTCGGAGACACCCAGAGTGTTCTTTACCAATCTCCTGGTTGCTTCTCAACCTAACCAAGTTTACTTACAATCGTGATTAATCACAAAGCTAGCTGTGTGACTCTAGGCAAGTTACTTAATTTAGTTTCACCCTCTTGAAGGGGGAATGGACTAGACCCTCTCATGGAGTTGTTACGCACTAAATGCAGCGGTCTGTGTAAAGCTCTTAAAGAGTGCCTGATCCACAGTAAGGCTCTTGCTGCTATTTTTATTTTAAAAATTACTATTGTAGCAGACCACATGTGAGATAAGATTGATGTGGACTGCCTTTAACCCACAGAATGTGAGGGGTTCATGATGTACTTTTGAGTCATGATCAGCAGGAAGTGGCAGGGAAAGTGAGGGAGAAGGAGGATGAGAATTACTTCCAGGTTTTTGGCTGAGATGTCAGGATGGGCAGAATCGAGGCTGAGGAGGGTGGGAGGTATATGTCGACTCGCAGGAACGCCTAGTTCACAGATGCTGTTAGAAGGCCCTGTCTCTACAGCACTGGAAGATCTGAGGCCACGGGAACAGAGTTCTGAGAAGTGGTCCTGCGGAATGTTCCCTGTTTTAGAAAACCGAGGACGTGGGTAGTGAAATTTATGTATGATGATCCTTTTTTTTCTCTCAAGAACCAAAAATGAGATGGGATAATAATCTTTGAGGACTGACAATGACACAATATTAATTCTCAAACTGGGGCTAAAGAGCTGGCTCAGGTGTTAAGAGCTCTGGCTGTTCTTACAGAGGACCTGGGTTCGGTTCCTAAACTCATGCCAGGTAGCTCACAACTACCATAATTCCAGCTTCCAGGGCATTGGTGCCTTCTTCTGGCCTCTACAGGTACCCCCACACATGTGGCATACAGACACACACACACATCAAAAAACTCTCTAAAAAATTCTAACATTATAATATACATCCCTTCTTCCTTTTGTCTTCCTCCTTGTTGGTTTCCAGTGCTGGGGATCGAACCTACAACCTCATGCATTGTGAGTGTATGTACTCTGCTGCCAAGCTATGCCCCAGCCCTGCAAAGCACTCTCAACTAACAACATACATACATCTACACAACGGAGTCTGTTATATAATCTTCAGGCCATTAAAAAAAAATCTAACATTCTACAAATAATGTTTTTGGTCTTTTTTTTTTTTTAAACACCTTGTATGGCTTGCAATTTACCTTTGTTGCATTATGTTGATCTTTGTTGCCCAGGGGACATCATTATTCACATCCTAAAGATATACTGGGGATACAAGAAGCTTTTGTTCCTTGGCGCCAACTCCTTTTTTCTTTTTCTTTCTCTCATCCTCATTTATATTGTTGTGACTAATTGCTGTTTACTCTCTAGGCATACTATGTGCAAGAATCACATTTCCCTTTTTCTTCTCTTTTTTTTTTTATGGAGTCATAGAGAAACTGTTTTGTTGGCCAAACTAAATAAACCCATCTTTCATAATTTTAGAAATTTACTTAAAATGGTGACACATTTTAAGTGGCTTTGTAATTTATATCATGACTTTCAAGTACAATTTTTGTTGTCTGTCTTTCCTGGAATTTCAGTTTGTCTTTCTTTTGTCCTAAGAAAAAATGCGCTCTCTTCACCAGGTTACTGTTATCAATCCATAGCCATTTTATTTTTTCTGCAGACTGTATTTAAGTGTCCTTCTTAAAGGCTCCATATCGGGACTGGACGATTTCTATTCCAGTTACTATTGTTTCGTAAACTAGCCTACCAACCACCTGGAACTACTTTGGAGTGAACTTCTGGGTCACACCCACTACTTATGCTTTTTTTTTTTTTTTTCCTTTGTTGGTTTGCACTTCATGCCTCCGGAATATTTCCAAGTGTTTCTTCAACAGGAAAAGCAGTTGGGAGAGGAAATTTCTGAGTAGGTGTGAATCTGAAAGTGTCTTTAGTGTGCCTTCACACTGATTTATAGTTTGATAGAATACATACTTCATTTCAAATAGTTTTATTTGTTTGTTTTAAAGACAGGTTCTCACTACGTAGCTGTACTAGGCTTGGAACTCACTGTGTAGATCAGGCTTGCTTTTAACTAAAGAAATCATCCTGCCTCTACCTCTTGTGATCTGGAATTATACAGAGTGTTAATGTAGTTTTTTTGTAGTAATGAGTGTTTATGTACTTTTTTGTTATTTACAAAAAAACTAACAATCAAAAAAATCAGATGAAATGATATTAAACACTTAGTGGGTTTTTTTCCTGATAGACATCTATATGGGTTTCACAGTGTTCCTCTCTTAGCCAACATAGTTACCATGTGAACCCCAGGGCCACCTCTCACCAGATTATAGGCGAACACCTCCATACCCAGCATATTCAAACCTCTTTCCTCCAAGAACTGAAAGTCCTGTTCCATTCTCTTCTAGCAGTGTTTGCAGTGAGATGCAAGTTGTTATTGTTTCTTTAAAAACCTCCCTCCCTAAAGCCTTGAAAAACTCCGTGTGCATTGCAGTACTGTGCATAAGAACCCAGATGTGGAGTCAACAGATAGCAGATCAAGAATAGAGCATATCTAGTGTATCTAGCCACACAAGGGAAATACTGCCCCCTGCGGCAATATGGATGCCACTGTACTGAATGGAATAAACTCATTGTCCAATGACAGTCCTGTACAGTTTCTCTTATACAACGCATCCAAACAGACAAATCCGCAGGTGCAGAAAGTAGAAGGGTAGTGTCCAGGGTTATGGGAGGAGGAAATGGGCAGGTACTGTTCTCTGGGTACACAATTTTAGTTATCTGAGCCGAGTAAGCTCTAGATATTGAAAACTGTGCAGGCAGCCAGCTGTACTGTACTACTGAACACCCGGTCTGTCTGTTCATCTATCGATCTACCATCTGCCTATCATTTATCTATGCTTTTTATACGCTATGTCACGGGCTTGTGACACAGCAAAGGCACTCACCACCCAGCCTGATGACCTGAGTTCAGTCCCCGGGACCCACGTGGTGACAAAAGAGAACCAGTTCCTGCAAGTTGTCCTCTGAGTCACATGGGCATTGTCACACCCATCCTTCCTATAGTGAACAGATAATGAAAAAAATTAAAGACACATCCCAAACGCTATTTCAGCCTGTTCTCTCTTTTTCTTTTCTGCTAGATATTGCACCTTCTGTATTTGTACTTTTAAAAAGTCTTCTCTGAGGTTTTATGCTTTTATCTTTTGCTTTATATCCTAGGGGTGGTCACAGATGAGTCTGCACTTAGGCCTTCCTTTTGGTTTTCAAAATTTCAGCAGTCACATGCTTCCTTGTCAAGAATTTCTTAAGTTTTAAAAAATGTGTATGGGTGTTTGCCTACATGTGTGTCAGTGTACTGTGTGAATGTAGTGCCCAGCGAGGCTGGAAGAGGAGGCTGCACCCTGGGCCTGGGATGTTGCGCCTCCCTCCTCTCCCTCCTTCCTGACACTTGTGAATCGACACGTGGGTGCTGGGAATCAAATCTGGTCCTCTGGAAGAGAAGACATTGCTTTTAACCAGGGAGCCATCTCTCCAGCTCCTCCAAGGATTCTTGGTTTAGATTTTTGTTGTGTGAGGAGAAGCCAGGATGAGGGATAGGGTTACCTCATTCTAGTTTTGTAGACAGATAGACCTTTACAACTTTATGAGCACCAATTAAAATTTTTAATGCTTGTTTTTATATGCATTTATTTTTAAGAAAGCATCGCTCAGGTTGACCTTAAATAGAGATCCACCTGCCTCTCCCTCCTGAGTGCTGAGATTAAAGCTATGTGCTCCCCCCCCCCCGCCGATTTCATGTCTCTGGATAAGTATTGCTTATTTTGATTTCTCTCCTTTGCTTGCTTTCTTTTCTGAGATATCATTGTTGATCACATTTAAGAATAGGACTGATCTAGAAAGCTTTTGAAGTTTCTGACTGTTTGTATTTACAAGCCTGTTTTGTCAGGGATCGTGGGAGAACTCTCCATGGGAGCTTTGTACATGGGAAGGGTGATCGTGGTAATGCTAATTACACAAATAAACCTCGTTGGCTTTTCAAATACACCTGCTTGTTTCTCCTCCAGCTCATAGTGTAATGTGAGTGTTCCCACATAGCAGGCTTTTTCTTTTCTTTTTTTTTCCTTTTTAAAAAAGAAGTAATTTATTTATTTTCATATTAATCACAGGTTATATACTTTGTATCTCAGCCGTAGCCCCTTCCCTCATTCCCTCCCACTCTCCCCATCCCTCCCTCATCTCCTCCCTGCCCCCCTCCAAGCCTACTGATAGGGGAGTACCTCCCCCCTTTCCATCTGACCCTAGCTTATCCTGTCTCTTCAGGGCTGGCTGCAATGTCCTCTTCTGGGATCTAGTTAGGCTGCTCCTCCCTCGGGGGTGGGATGGGGGTGGGGCGGTCAACAAGCCAGCCATTGAGTTCATGACCCAAATAGTCCCTGTTCCCCTTACTAGGGTACCCAGTTGGGTACTGAGCTACCATGGGCCACATCCGAGCAGGGGTTATAGTTTATATCCATACATGGTCCTTGGTTGGAGAAACAGTCTCATAGAAGACCCCTGTGCCCTGATCTATTTGGTCTTTGTGGAGCTCCTGTCCTCACCAAATTCTGACATACAGAGACCTAGGCTTCTCTCACTGGGACTGCTAGCACCTCCTTGGACCTTGGTGCCTTCTACTTCTGGCTGTCAGGAAGCAACACCCATAGTGTGAAAAGGATCCTTGTTACCTTTCTTCTTCTCTCCCTCCCTTTCTCCTTCCTTCCCTCCCTCTCTCCCTACTTTTTCTCGTGTCTCACATACTAAGTGTGAGTTCTGTCACAGAGCTACTTTCCTGGCCCCACCATTCCTTTCTCAAAAGCTCTGACCTGTAAATGTCACTCATCATGTCTACTCATTACATGTAGTTAGATGTTGTGTGTGTGTGTGTGTAACCAAAGCCAGAGAATGAAGTTCCTGTCCTTGTGTCACCTCTGGGAAGCATTGGTACTAAGGAATGAGAACACAGATTTGGCGGGGGCGGAGGGGGGCGGGGAGGCTAGCCTCTGCTTTCACAGAGGCTCACTCATTGGCTCTCTGGGCTTGAAAATCAGAATTCCACTGCCTTAGTTTGATGGTTGTTGGCCATCACAGAGGTGGGGGGGAGTAAGTTGGGCTAGTCGTTGGCTTAGTTCTCTCTAGTTCCCGAAAATGCCTCAAATAAGTTGTGTTTTGGCTTTTGGTTTTCATTTTAACAAAACAGTTGGCAAACAGCTTCCTGTCATTGCAACTACTTTAGGAATTTGTAAAAGACACTATGAAATCCTCATCACTCAGTGATATGTTTAAAAACAGTTCATTGCTATGAAAAACTTGGCTCTCCCAAGAGCCTCCTTGTATGATAATAAGATTTATAAAACTGATTATAGAATCATGTGTTTGGCTAACAATAGATAGACCTCACACACTAAATATGGTTAAATGAGGCAGCTTAGATGTGTAGTGAACTATAGCACATCTAGGTTTTTGGGAGAACACTTTGATGATTATATGGCCATGATGCTCAGTGATGCATTTTTTTTGAATGTTTCACTGTCATTAAGTGACTCATGACTTCATTTTCCCTATCATCTGTATTTTCATCTTGACTCTTCTTTCTACAAATTGTGAAAAATATTTCTAGGGTAGTATGAATCAGAATTAGATTCAAACTTGGCTCTCAAACTTCATTTGGACAAAAATCTTAAGTGGGAACTAGTTAGTGGTATACTACAGGTGAAGAGTCAAGACATGATTATTTTGTGGTTAATTGGTGTTATTTTTAATCCAGTGTGATATAAATTTTAACAGTTGGTCTAGCTTTCATAGTTTATAAAACAAAGTAAAGCACACAATAGCTGGAAGAGATCTTGGTCATGTGAAGAGAGTGACACATACACTCTCTTAAGTGTGATGAAGACAGAAATTAGAATAATGCAGCTACAATCCAAGGAAAGCCAGGATTTATGGCAACTATGAGAAACCAGGGGTCCATTCTCCCTCAGATATTCTAGCAGGAACTGAGTCTGATCATTGATGTTGGTTTCTAGCTTCACGAACTCTGAGAGTAAATTTCTACTGTTTGGAATCACACACTTTCTGGTAATTTGCGATAGCACCCTGAGGAAACTCCCTTAACTCAACCTTAAAACAAACAAACAAACAAACAAACAAACAAACAAACAAACAGCAAGCCCCTTTTCTCTGGATATCCATAAATTCTGGGTTGAGTGGGTGATCCGCAATAACTGCAATTTATGCCGTTGCAAGGCGAGAGCGAGCAAGATGGGACTGCCGCAGCTTTAAAAACATTCTGATCAGGGACGCTTTTCTTCTCTCTCGACACAACGGCTTCATAGAAAACATTTGGCTGCAGTTGCATTTTGAAGCCTTATGACCATGTGGATATTGTTTATATGAAAGGCAGCCAAAGGAACTGATGTAAACAAAGGCTATCAAATTCCATGCTGCAGAAGCATACTGCTCACAGAGACGTAACATCAGGATTTTACTCTTTCTACAGCTGTGGGTGGCTTGCTGTTTCTAGCACTGGTTTTAACTTGATCATTAACTTCGAAAGTCACCAGTAAAACTGGTAAACAACATTTGTGGGAAAACTGAAGGAGAGCATTTCCTTGGTTGATCAGTTTTCATGGTGTTAGAACAGAGGGAAAATATACAAAGAAAAATAAAACAGCAATAAAATTATTTTAAAATGAACTTTGGCAATTCATGAATGCATTTTAATCAGAACAAATTTACATATTTTCTATATTTATAGCTAAGATATGCTATTGATCCTGAGGAAAAGTCACCGAATGAATCATAGTTATAGAAAAATGTCTATGCAGTGGTCCCCAAAGGAATTATTAAGCTTTGCCTTCTGATGCTTTGTTGCCCTCTAGTGCCCAAAGTGTAAATTACGCTTATCCTACGCTAAGTTTTTTTCTGAAGGGCAATTAAAAAAAAAGATTGTTCATTTGCTAAATCTATAGAATATGTTCACAAGTAAAATAAATAATACTTCAACTAAGCATACACAAATATTGTTTCTCCATATATTGTTTCTCCACATATCAAATATTGTGATCCCCATAACATTAGGGGACCCTTGTTTATTATTCATATCCCTAGCAGCAATGTTGTGATTATAAAGTGTATGTACAAAAACAAACAAGCAAGCAAAAAAACAACCCCCCAAATCAGATTAATAAAATTCTGAGGCAATTTCTAAAACTTATGTTTTCATTTTGTCGTAAAAGCTCTATGTAGTGGTCTATGCAGTGGTCCCCAAAGGGATTTTATGCATTCATAAAAGTCAGTGAAACAGATAATTTCTCATATACTGATTTCATTTAAAACACTACAGTTTTAACAGTTTCAATTTCTTAATTCACAGTCATTTTGACTGTAATTTAACAGGATACTTTTGTGTTTCTCTGTTATTCTGGAGAAGTGTGCATTAATAATGGAGCTTATTCTCAGCTAGGATTGGGATCATCCACGGGATACAGAAAATACCAGGGGGTTAAGGTCTGACCTTATCTCTTTTACATATCCATTGTTCAGTCCCAGGCTGAAATGAAGTTTCCATTGTCATCATAGTTCTGTAGCCTCCTGACATACTGCTCCATCACGTGAACCAAGTAGACTAAGTAGGTGCAGAACCGCCGTAGAGTAGATTAGGATGAGTGCATTTCACAGTATTTCTGACAGAAGGTCCTGTAGTGGTCTATACCACTATATAATGAAGGGCACATACCCAAATCTGAGCTACATAGTCCACCGCTCTGAAAATTGATGTCCCGTCAGTCCACTGTCATAAATTAGTACTCACAGTGGCCACATTTCACCTAGTTCCTTTTTGTACCGCAGCTTTCTGCACAATAACTGTGTCCGGCTTGGTCTGTCTTCAAACTTCTGGTCCTTGATCTTCATCTTTCTGATTGTCTTTGCTGTGTTTCATTCTTCTTTAAAGGAAAAGAAGCCACTGGAGCAGTCCTATTTTCTACCGTACTCACAGTTCTCACTGGGCCTTGCACATGCTTTTTGGTTGCACTGGAAGAGAGTTTCTGTAGCTAATGATAGTGAAGGCATAAGATTACAATAAACATGGAGAACTGGATTTTCTCAAGGCTATGCCTTCGTCAAATAAATAAGGCAATGGAAGCAGGATCCTAGAATGAAGGGATGTGTAAGGTACTGACTACGTGATGAAGGGCTACACTGTATGAGCGGGCAGGACGAGGGATAAATAACACTAAGGAGGTTTGGAAATGCTGTGGGGAATGATTATTTTAGGTTTACAAACAACAACATATAGGTATATGTGTACCTCATCTGCTGTGAAACTGTGTCTTCCATGGAAGTTGCGCCCACAAACTCTCTAGGCGAAACCTGAATGACGACACTGTCAGTTGGCACCCCACCATGGCTGACGGAAATCTCACATGGTCCAAACCCTGGATGAAGACCTATAGACAATTAGTGACTGCCGAGAGGGGAAAGCCGGCCCCCCATTTGTTAGTGAATACCAAGTGGTTAGCTCTAAAAATCATGTACAGATAAGCAACACTGAATGGACTCAGCTGGTGGAAATTATGTAATAACTAATTATACATATGTAACAATAATAATGAAAGAAAAAGAGCAAAAGACACTGTCATCAAAACAAAGCGACAGCCTACAGACTGGGAAAGGATCTTCACCAACCCTATATCTGACAAAGGGCTAATATCCAGTATATATAAAGAACTCAAGAAGTTAAAAAGCAACAAATCAAGTAATCCAATTAAAAATGGGGTATGGAGCTAAACAGATAGGATAAACATACTGAAATCTATACACCTAAAGAAGATAAACAAGAAAGAGGACCTGGGGTAAGATGATCAATCCTCACTTAGAAAGACAAATGGGATGGACATTGG
>CM053744.1:85661628-85764146 GCA_028658305.1 Pachyuromys duprasi | reverse complement strand
TCAGTATCCAAGTGGGTACACTAGTAAGGGGAACAGGGACTATTTTGGACATGAACTCAATGGCTGGCTCTTCAACCCCCACCCCCACCCCGAGGAAGGAGCAGCCTTGCTAGACCACAGAAGAGGACATTGCAGCCAGTCCTGAAGAGACCTGATAAGCTAAGGTCAGATGGAAGGGGAGGAGGTCCTCCCCTATCAGTGGACTTGGAAAGGGGCAGGGAGGAGATGAGGGAGGGAAGGGGGGGGATAGAGAGGGAATGTGGGAGGGGGCTATGGCTGGGATACAAAGTACATAACCTGTGATTAATATAAAATAAAATGAAAATGTTAAAAAAAACCATTTGTGAGTGATTCTAGTTGTCATTATTAAATATGAAACTGTGCCTTCCTCTCCCCCCCCCCCCAAAAAAAAAGAGGCAAGGAACTTGAAAAGGAGTCAAGGGGATATAGGAAGATATAGAGGAGCAAAGGTATAAATGCTGTATACATATATGAAATTTAAGTCAAATAGTCACAGTATTAGAATATTTGCCATGTTTCTTTACTTTTCTGCTAAATTGTGAGACTTATATCCAGATAATAGGCAGAATCATAAAAAAGTAACATTCATTAAATACTAATAAATAGAAAAAGATGGAGCTTGAGTGTCTTAGGGTTTCACTGCTGTGAAGAGACACCACGGCCAATATAAAGGAAACTCTTATAAAGAAAAGCACTGGGGCTTTCTTTATTGGGGCTGGCTCAGTTTCAGAGGTTTCGTCCGCTATCATCGTGGTGGGGGGCATGGCGGTATGCAGGTAGGCATGGCGATGGAGAAGGAACTGAGAGTTCTCCATCTTGATCCACAGGCAGCAGGTAGACTGTGCTCCACACTGGGTGGAGCTTGAGCATGGGAGACCTCAAAGTTTGCCCCCACAGTGACACACTTCCTCCAACAAGGCCACACCTCCTAATAATGCCACTCCCCATGGCCAAGCATTCAAACACATGTGTCTATGGGGGCCATACCTCTTCAAACCACCACACTTAGGATTGGCAATTTCAGCACAAGGCCCTCATTTCAGTCCTAGGAATGAAGAAAAAATAAGTAGATGATGGATCCTGTTATCTAAGTGAGAGCAAAGAGGAAATAGGGACATAATGAACTGAGTACTGTGGCTATGTAGAAATATTAATTTGTAGGTTATGTGGGCCCCTATTCAGATTCTGTATCTACTTGTATCTACTTATTAGGTCATTTGTCTTTTTCTTACTAACTTACAGAATTCCTTATGCTTTCTGAACACTACCATTTTGTTATTTGCAAGGCCTATACTTTTCATTTTGTTTGTGTCTTTTATTATGATCATCACCATTATCACCACCATCACCATCAGCATTATCAATATTCTCCTCCTCCTCCTCCTCATCTTTTCATGTAGCCCAGGCTGGCCTGGAACTCTTTTGTTTGTTTCTCTTTTTTTTTCTTTGTGATTTTCGTATCATGCACCCCAATGACACTAATCTCCTTATACTCTCATGCCCAATCTTCCATCCTTGTAACTTCATACCCCTAAAAGCAAAGAAAAAAAATCTAATTGTGGAGGCTATGCCACAGCGTATCCCATAAGATAATCTTTAGTCTACACTTCTTTGATTGTAAATGTTCGTTGAAATGAATCATTGGTCTGATTTGTGGCCTCTGTTTTCTTCTACACTATCAGTATTGGATCCTTACTGGGACTCCTCTCAAATATCCCATTGTTGCCCTGTGTTATGGAGATCCTATAGGTTTGGATCTGTAGGACCAGCCCCTTCATGCTAGGGTCACCCTCATAGGTTCCAGGGAGTTTCCATACTGGCCTCCAAATGCCACCTAATTCCAGTTTTCTCTCCTTGTACTCTCTCCAGCCCTCTCCTACTTTATCCTTCCTGTTTCCATCTCCACTCTTGCCTAGTCAACCAAAACCAACCAACCAACCAACCAACTCCTGCAAAAAACCAAACCAAAACAAAAAGCCCCTATTTTATTTCCCCTACTCAGGGAGATCCATGTGTCCCCCCTTGGGCCCTCCTTGTTACTTAGCCTCTCTGGGTCTGTGGATTTTACCATGATTATCTTTTACCTAACAGCTAATATCCGCATATAAGTAGGCATATACTATGTTTGTCTTTCTGGATCTGGGTTACCTCACTCAGGATGATTTTTTTTTTCTAGTTACACTAATTTGCTTGCAAATTTCATGATGGCATTGTCTTTATCCATTCTTTAGTCAAGGATCATGTATTTTGTTTCCAGTTTCTGGCTATTATGAATAGAGATGCAATTAACATAATTGAGCAAGTGTTCTTGTGGTAGCCTGGAGCATTTTTTGGGTATATTTTCTAAAGTTGTATAGCTAGATCTAAAGATACTGATTCCCAATTTTCTGAGGAACTGCTGTATTGATTTGCATAGTGGCTATACAAATTTGTGCCATACCAGCAATGGAGGAATGTTTGCCTTGTTCCACATACTCGCCAACATATGCTGTCACTTGTGGTTTTGATCTTAGCCATTTGGACAGATATAAGATGGAATCTCATAGTTTTTATTTGCATTTTCCTGATGACTAAGGTTGCTACATATTTCTTTAAGTGTTCCTCAGCCACTTGAGATTTCTCTGTTGAGATCTGTATCTCAATTTTAAATTGGATTATTTGGTTTGTTAATGTTTAGTTTCTTGAGTTCTTTATATATTTTGGATAATAGCTCTGTCAGATGTGGACTTAGTGAAAATCCTCTCCCAAAAGGCTGTTTTGTCCTATTGAAGATGTTCTTTGCCTTACAGAAGCTTTTCAGTTTCATGAAGTCCCATTTATTATTTGTTGATCTTAATGCCTGAGCTATTGGTATTCTGTTCAGGAAGTTGTCTCCTGAGCCAATGTGTTCAAGGCTATTCTCCACTTTCTCTTCTATCAAGTTCAGCGTGTCTGGTTTTATGTTAAGGTTTTTGATCCACTTTGACTTGAGTTTTGTGCAGGGTCATAGATAGGAATTTATTTGCATTCATCCTCATGCAGACATCCAGTTAGATCAGCACCATTTGTTGAAGATGCTTTCTTTTTTCCACTGTGTATTTCTGGGTTCTTTATAAAAAGTCAGGTGTCCATAGGTGTGTGGATTTATGTCTGTGTCTTTGATTCAATTCCATTGATCAACCTATTTTTAATTCAATACCACGAGGTTTTTATTACTATAGCTCTGTAGTACAACTTGAAATCAGAGATGGTGATACCTCCAGAAGTTCTTTTATTTACAGGATTGTTTTAGCTATTCCATTTTTTTAACTTTTATGTTTGAAGTTGAGTATTGTTCTTTCCACATCTGTAAAGAATTGTGTTGGAATTTTGCTGAGAACTGCATTGAACCTGTAGATTGCTTTTAGTAAGATGGCCATTTTTACCATGTTAATCCTATCAATCCATGAGCACTAGAGATCTCTCCATTTTGTAATATCTTCTTCAGTTTCCTTTTTCAAAGACTTGAAGTTTTTATAATACAAGACTTTCACTTGTGTTGTTTTAAAAACAAAATCCAAATCATTTGATTTTTACCAAAGAAAGGCGTATTATAATTTGATAGATATAGAGAGTCATTCATAATAAAGTAACTTGTAGACCAAAAAGAAAAAAGATGTTAAGATTTAAAATATCATCTTGGTGGATTTTCCTTTGATGAGTATGAGGTATCCTTCCCCATCTCTTGATTAATTTTGGTTTGAAGTCTATTTTGTTAACTATTAGAATGGCTTCTCCAAGCACAATGGTGCATGCTTGTAATCCTAGGACTCTGGGAGGCAGAGGCAGGCAGATCTCTGAGAGTTTGAGGCCAGCTGTTGTACAAAGTGAGTACAGGACAGACAAGGCTACACAGAGAAACCCTATCTCAAAAAACGAAACCAACCAACCAACTAACCAAACAATAAATGGCTACTCCAAACCTGGCTTGGAAAATCTTTTTCTAACCCTTTGCTCTAAGGTAATGTAGTATGTTTTTTGTTTTTCTCACCCCCATTTTGTTAGTCTTTTAATTGGGGATTGATACTGAGAGATATCAATGACCAATGATTATTAATTACTGCTATTTTGTTGTTGTTGTGTGTGTGTGTTTCACTTTTTTTTTTCTGATGTGAGATTATTTATTTTCTGTATCTTCATGGGTGCAGTTAACTTTCTTGAGTTGGAGTTTAGGTAGATACTGTTTGAATTTGACTTTATCACAGAATATCTTGTTTTTTCCATCTATGGTAATTGAAATTTTGCTGGGTATAGTAGTCTCTGGTCTCTTAGAGTCTACAGTACATCTGTCCAGGCCCTTCTGGATTTTACAGTCTCTATGGGAATGTTGTATGTAATTCTAATAGGTCTTTCTTTATATGTTGGCTTCCCCCCGCCCCCCCCGCCTTTGCAGCTTTTAATCTTCTTTGTTCTGTGTTATTCTGAGGCAGGGGGGATTTTCTTTTTAATCCAATCTATTTGGTGTTCTACAGGCTTCTTGTAGCTTTATAGACATCTTTTTTTCAGGTTAGGAAATTTTTTCTTCTACTATTTTGTTGAAAATATTTTCTGGGCCTTTGAGCTGGGATTCTTCTTCTATTCCTATTATTCTTAGGATTGATCTTTTCATATTGTCCCAGAATTCCTGGATGTTTTCTGTCAGAAAATTTTTAGATCTGGTACTTTCTTTGATCAGTGTATCTGTTCCTTCTATCATATCTTCAATGTCCAAATTCTTTCTCGCATCTCTCATAGTCTGTTGGTGATGCTTAAGTCTGTAGTTCTAGACTGGATGGAGATAGAAGCATTTAGGACTAGGCCTAGGTTGTTCACTTACCCAGATTTTCCTTTTCTGGATTTCCCTTAATTTGCGTTTTCTTCGTTGTTTCTATTTCCTATTTGTTTCCTTCGACTGTTTTTTTTTCTTCTTGACATAAGGGATTTATTCACTTCTTTAAAAATCTCTATGATCTTATATATTTGCTTTTAAGGTCTTATGTTTCAGTTGTTTTGAAACATTCATGGCTTGCTGTAGTAGGATATCTGGGCTCTGGTGGTGACATATTGTCCTGGCTGATGTTGATTGTGTTATTATGTTGGCATCTAGGTATCTGGCTTGGGAGATTATAGGTCTAGGTGCTGATTTCTGAGTTCGTCTTTGTTGGATGTGTGTTTTATTTTTTGTTTCCTTGGTTGGTATAGCTGGGTCATAGACTAATTCTATTTTTTACTTTTCTGAAGTACTTCTACACTATGGCTGTATCAGTTTACATCCCTAAAGTCTTGATGATAATCTCTCTGACTATGGAGAGATGGATTCTTCAAGTAGTTTTAATATGAGTTTCCCTGACTGTTAAGGATGTTGAATTTTAATTTTTTTCATTTTAAATTTTATTAATTACAGTTTATTCACTTTGTATCCCCCCTGTAGCTCCCTCCCCCCTCCTAATCCTACCCTCCTTCCCCCTTCTCCACCCATGTCCCTCCCCAAGTCCACTGATAGGGGAGGTCCTCCTTCCTTCTGATCCTTGTCTATCAGGTCTCATCAGGAGTGACTGCATTGTCTTCCTCTGTGGCCTGGTAAGGCTGCTCCCCTGTCAGGGTGAGGTGATCAAAGAGCAGGCCAATCAGTTCATGTCAGAGACAGTCCCTGTTCCCGTTATTATGGAACCCACTTGGATACTGAACTGCCATGGGCTACATCTGTGCAGGGGTTCCAGGTTATCTCCATCAATGGTCCTTGGTTGGAGTATCAGTCTCAGAAAAGACCCCTGGGCCCAGATTTTTGGTTCTGTTGCTCTCCTTGTGGAGCTCCTGTCCTCTCCAGGTCTTACTATCTTCCCTTTCTTTCATAAGATTCCCTGCACTCTGCCCAAAGTTTGGCTATAAATCTCAGCATGGTACAGGTTCCTCCCTTCCTTCTTCAAACCACGCAGGGTCTCCACTACGAACAAATGCCTACGTGCTGATATCCTTGTCATTAGGGGTGGCCTTAGGGCACCCAAAAAGAAAAGGTCACATTTACTCACCCAGGTCTAAGCAGGTGGCATAGCCACTTCGATCAAGGTCTGAGTGTGAGAGACGGTTAACAGGGAACAAATCGCCAGAAACTCAAGTCAAAATCATACTCAGGGATAAGCAGCAGCTATGGCACTGCAGACAATGGTTTTTTTTTTTTAAAAAGGCTGCCAATCCATTTCACTGGGCTGTATTCTTCTTCATAAAGAAGGCCACAGAAGAGAACCCCACTCTTACACCAGGGACCTTCGAGAGGGGCTCCGGGAACCTTCTTCCTGGAAATTATGTGCGAGCAGATTCTGGAGGCCCAGCTGCACTTTCCACTCTTCCCGGGGAAACATGCTCTCCTTCGCAGGACTTCACAGTCACCACCTCTTCCAAGGACGGCTCTAGGCCTGGGTGGTCACAGCCTCAGGACCTCAGCGTCCAACTTCCGGTGAGGGAGGCCTGCCGCGTGTGCGCGGGGTCCGGGTTCCCGCCGGGCAGCGGTCCGCGTCCTCAAGGTTCCGCCGCCGCCGAGGAACCGGGGTGCTCGCGTCTCAGGCGGTTGCTGCCGGCGCGCTCCAGGCGCAGACCTGCGACCCGGGACGTCGGTGGTGCGGTGCCCGGGGGTCGGGGCGGCCGCGGTCTCCCGCTGGGCGATGCTGCGCTGGCTGCAGGACTTCGTGCAGCCCTCCGAGGCCTGGAAGAGTGATTATGACTACGTGGCCTATAAGATCCTCTTCGAAGACTTGGACCACAATAAGGATGGCGTGCTGGACGTCTTGGAGCTCGGAGAAGGGCTGAAAAACTGGAGCTCCTCATTTGGCGTGGACCCCGAGAAGGTGAGTCACCCACAGAGAGCGTGTGGCGCTGGGAAT
Organism: Pachyuromys duprasi; assembly: GCA_028658305.1. Classification (NCBI taxonomy): domain Eukaryota; kingdom Metazoa; phylum Chordata; class Mammalia; order Rodentia; family Muridae; genus Pachyuromys; species Pachyuromys duprasi. The sequence continues at coordinate 85,757,250 of CM053744.1, read as the reverse complement.
GTTGCAAAGACTGTTGCACAGAGCTGGGAGCCCACACGATGCTCTGCACTTTCTAGAATTTTCCAGGGCTTGTGGAGTAGGCGTGGAATTCCCTTTTGTGGGGTTCTTCACGCAGAAGAACATAGCCCAGTGAAACATGTTGTCAACGCTCTCAAAGTAGTCATTTTCTGTAGTAAGAAGACCGCCTGAGGTTTTGAAGATGGTTCTGAGGTTCTGAACATTTCCTGCCCATAAGGGTCATGGCCGTTAACTTTTGTCCAAAAAACCTGTTTTTGTCAAGAGGCTTTCCACCTAGGGAAACTTGCCTCGGCATCTTATACAAGCTATACACAGATGAGTAGCCTTGATCTGGTGTCTTTCTGACGTAATGGTACACAAATCTAAGCTAAGTCAACAGACTTACATTTTACTACTGTCTTTCATGACCTAGGATTGCCTTTCTTTTCTAAAATGGCCACCACCCTTGTGGCCCCTTTCTAGTTCCCTGTTGTGCAGGTACTTTAAGTTAAATACACAAATCTAAAGATTTGCAGCTCTTATCTACATGTGAGAGACACTAATCTTTCTGGTCAGAGTTAATAATGGGTAATTAATTTTTTTAAAAAGTTCAATCTATTTACCGGCATAGTTCATGAGTTCGTTTTTCTTTACAGCTGAATAAAAGTCAGTTGTGTATGAATACCACATTTTCATTTTCCATTTATCAGTTTATGGACATCTAGGCTGTTTTCATTTCCTGATTATTTTGAACAGAGAAGCAATGGACATAGCCAAACAATTATCTCTGTGGTATAAGGATATAAAGTCCTTTGGGGATCTCTGCCTGTGAGTAGTACAGTTGGACCTTTGAGGACCTTTTCCTGATACTGATTTTCATCCTGGTTGCTTTAGTTTTCACTCTCACTAATAGCAGATGAGGGTTCCCGTTCCTCTCACTGTCACCAGCAATTAGTACTTGCTTTCTTGATGACAGTCATTCTGACTGGGGCACAATGACATCTCAATGTCATTTTAATTTCCATTTACTTGATTGCTAAGGGTGCTAAACATGAACGATTCTTAGCTATTTGCGTTTCTTTTGAGAACTCTCTGTTCAGTTCATTAATCTATTTTTAAATGTTTTTTTTTGTTTTTGTTTTCTTGAGTTCTTTGTATATTCTAGACATTGATCTTCTAGAGCCGGCAAATTATATATATTTATACATATATTAATATATATATTTCTATAGGCTGCTTCTTTAGCTAACAGTTTGCAGTACAGAAGCCTTTTAATCTCATGAAGTCCATTTGCTCTGTTTCCCTCATGAGGGGTCCTATTCAAAAGTTCTTACTCTTACCTATATCCTTAAGTGTACTCCCTTCTCTGTCCTCTAGAAGTTTCAGTTTCACGTCTCACATTGAGATCTTTGCCCCACTTGGAACTGCTTTTTGTGCAGGGTGAGCGATAAAGATCAAATTAAATTCTTCATTTAGGTATCTATTGGAAGTGCTGATTTTACAAGACCTGGTTCTGCAGAGCTTAAAACCAAGTAACCGGTGGATACTCTCCTGCAGGTCTTGCAAACTGGCCAATTTTCAGTTTCAGTATTTTGGTACTGTGATGTCAACTTTAAAAAACTTAGTCATGTGCACCTTACCCGTAGAGTGTGCTGTCAGGAATACCCCCAAGCCAGCAATCCACTGCATGTCAGAACATGCTGGTCTGTTGCTCTTCCTACTTGGTGAAATTAAGCTCAGTGCTCTTATTCAAGGAAGGTGCATCATGTCCGAGAAATTGAATCCTTTATATGTTCTTTCACCTAAAAGCTATTATGTCTTCTACTTGGTAATTCCTAAATGTCTGATGCAGGCATGAACTTAGAACATCTTACTGTAATAGTGCATTTCAGGATAATTTCACATGTTTGGATAGCCGATGGCTCTATAGCTTTGGACCTAAGACTGTACAGAATCACGGAGCCCATAGACAAGCAGAATGGAGACCCTAGACTAGCACTGTGTGGTTTTCTGGTTGATGCTAGACTGCACAGAGTCCTGGATCCCCAATTCTTCAATAATCCTTAATTCCTTGTAGTGTTGTTTATGTGTTTGAGGAGGCAGTTCATTTTTCTGGCCTATGTATTTTTATATAATGCCATGATTATACATCCACTATTTCGTTTAGCCCATGATTCTGGAAGGGCCAAGTAGTGATTGGGAAGTAGAGCTTGTTGCATGGTCTCTGCTAATTGGCTGGGCTCCTGACTTGCTCATATACTGAGTAGTGCTTCTGGCTATATACTTATGTGGCTTCTGGGGCAGGAGAGATGGCTCAGTTAAGAGTACTGACTGCTCTTCCAGAGGACCTGGGTCCAATTCCCAGCAACCACATGGCAGCTCACAACTGCCTGAAGCTTCAAGAGCTGACATTCTCAAACAGACATACATGCAGGCAAAACACCAATGCTCTTAGAAAATAAATAATTTGAAGTATTTTAAATGTCTTCTGTTCCAATTGCCTCATAGCATATATTCTCTGGAAGAAGAATTTGATGACAGCTGGACAGAGTCTTAGACTGGTGTCTAGATTCAGCATTAGTTATTTCTTGGAACAGGTGAGATCAGAGACTGTGTTTCTTAGAAATGGACCATTGAGTATTGTCTAACTAGAGCTATAGGTTTTGGCTTTTGGGGTAGTATTTGTTTGTCATATTAGGTCAGGGAAATTGAGCTACTCTGCTTTTCCAAAATGCATGTATGTTAGTCTCTCCTTTGGTCTTTCACTTGGCAGGCATCTTGGATGAATGGAGCTACTTTAACTTTCTGGGTCCAACAGATCTAGTCTCTATGCTTCTTTGCAATGGATGGAGGTGAGCAACTCCTTGTCTGGATAATTATTGTTGGGGTATGTATGACCTGAGGCTGTCTGTATAAACTAACATTTATGTAGAGTAGGTTTTGACCCCTTGTGGGTGGTCAAATGTCAGATCTTTACATTAAGATTCATAACAATATCAAAATTACAGTTATGGAGTATCAATAGATTGCTTTTATGGTTGGTGGTCTGCACAACAGGAGGAACTGTATTAAAGGGTCACAACATTAGGAAGGTTGAGGACCACCGATAAAGAGTCAAATTAGGTTAAGCTTCATACTGTGTTTCTGAGGGCAGCAAGCTCAGTTTTACAAGTGGCCAAAAGCTGGCTAATGTCTCTTGGTACCAAACCTAGTAGGAACAGGGGGATGGTATCAAGACTTATGTATCAGTCATTATACTTTTTGGCCCACCTGTCCTTTTGGTTCATGTCTGACTGCAAGTAGTCAACCATATTGCTACCCTCAGTGGCCCATGTGCAGTAAGACATGGCTGGGCTCCCCAGCAGTTGTGTTGGAATACTAGGGAAGATGCCTCTGGTTGTCTTTTGTCTCATAGGCTATTGGCCCCAAAGAGATTCTGTCTGGTCTTGTACTGACTTCAGGGAGCGGGGAGAGATATCATGCTTTAATTGTCTTGTTGTTCTTGCTTTTATCACTAGTTGTTTCAAGCTTGCTTCTAAATCTTATGGGTTTCAAAAAGATGTTTTTATGTTCTGTGTATGGTTACTCTGCGTCCTGGTGTGTATACATGTGGTGGAGAGGAGCCTAAGACTTTTTGTTCTTTGATATTGTTAGCATCACTCTTAAAAATGAAACTATATCTCTGCCATAGGTGGAAAACTAGTAGATTATAAATAAGCATAAAGTGGACACTTGAAAAGTTGGTATTTTAAATTTAAATACTATATTGCCTGGTGAAGTTGAGACATCCACTCTGGTGTGTTTTTCTTTAAGAAGTTAGCAAGTTTTGAGGCATGTTAGAACACTACAGACATTTCCCATCATATAGTCAGGAGTGAATGAGGCTTGAAACAAAGACTGATTTTCTTGACCTGGGATTTAATGTTGTTTAATGCTGTTTCCATGTGGGTACCATACGTGTCCTGCTTATTGGGAAGTAACAATATGAACCATTAATTTGAGATAATTTTTACAGCATATAAATCTCTTCATGAGTTCTCTCCTCTTTACCTAATCTTCCATTTTTCCTTCATGCATTTTTGTCTTTAGGAAATTGAATAGAGTTGAAATGAACTCATATCATAACTTGCTTAGAACTCTATGTTCAATACTCTTGATTATTATTATCAGCATTATTAATGCTGTTTTTATAATTAGCTAATCTACTGCCATGCAAATATTTCACATATTATTGAAATATCCACTCCTGTTTATCTGTCTAGCAAATGGTTGTTTTTTTTTTTTTTTGTATGAAATCTCAGCTCAGCAGCCTTCCTCTATGAAACCTCTCTACAGTCTTTCAGGATTTTTACCTCATTTAAATCTGAAAGCTTCTTACTGTACCTTGAATTCCTTGCATTATTTCACCTAATATATTGCCTTTGGTTATGTGAGTCATTTCCAGTAGTCTATAATTTGCTTCAGACTAGAGAATGGCTCTCTCTCTTTCTCTTTCTCTCCTTTCTTTTTTCTTTTTTTGAGAAAGGGTTTCTCTGTGTAACCTTAGTTTTCCTGGACTCACTTTGTAGACCAGGCTGGCCTCAATCTCACAGTGATCTGCCTGTCTCTGCCTTCCTGAGCGCTGAGATTACAGACATGCACCACCAGGCCTGGCTACTTTTTTGTCTTTTCGTTCCCAGTGGTGCATGCTGTGTAGATTGGGTTGTACAGTGTGCATTGTGTAGTATGCAGTGTATGGTGTGTGCCATGTGCAGTGCATACTTTGCAGTGTGCGCTGTGCAGTGTGCTGTGTGTATTTTGTGGTGTGTAGTGTGTGTTGTGCAGTGTGCAGTGTGTATTGTGTGCTGTGAAGTGTGTGCTGTGCAGTCTAAGATGTGTGCAGTGTTCAGTGTATGCTGTGCAGTGTGATCCAGTTTTCAGCTTATAATTTATTTTCAAACTTAGTAAATACTAAGATGAGTTATCTAATCTATTAAAGGCCTCTTTATTTCATACTTTATGCTAGACATTGACAGTGAAAAATGTGAATAATATATGGCCAGTGCAATAGATCCTGTTGGGGATATACAAAATATTCTTATATATTATTAATTGTTTTTGAAAGATTTATTTATTTTTACGTGTACAGTGTTTTGCCTGTGTTTATGCAAGTGAACCATGCTTGTGTCTGGTGCCTTTGGTGTCCTGAGAGTGCTAGCTTCCTTGGAACTAGAGTTATAGGTGGTTGAAAGTTGCTGTGTGGGTGCTGGAAATTGAGCCCAGGTTCCCCAGAAAAGCAGCAAGTGTTCTTAACTGCTGAGCCATCTCTCCAGCCATATGTTATTATTTTTTATGTTAAAAAGCTTAAAGACTTAGTGATACTTGAACATACATGCTTACTTCATAAAGATAGATCTCAAGCCATTAATCTGGGGAATATACTAGAATTTCATGTTTATCACATTTAGTAGACAGATTTTTGTCCCTGATAGCAAAAGTTATATATCTTAGTATCTTTAAGTCCTTGAGGTATGTACCTGAAGTAAGTGTTTACTGATAAGGTTCATATTTGTTTGAAATGACATAATGGCTGTTGACTTTAGTACTGCATGCATTAAAAAAATGAACCACTTAATGTGTGTAGGCTTGCACTAATGACTAAAAACTAGGTAATGAACACTTCTGGAAACCATAGTTGTTATGAGTGAAATGTGCAAATGTTAACATGGCATTGTGGCTTTACATATGATTATTACAATGAGTTTCTTCTTGTAGAAAATTCTTCAGGCTGCAGACTCCAATGCTGATTCAGGACTGGATTTTGAAGAATTTGTGCGGTACCTTCACGACCACGAGAAGAAAATGAAACTGGCATTCAAGAGTCTGGACAAGAATGCTGACGGTGTGTGTATGTTTATCCACAGTTGGCTTGAATTGAATAAGTGCTGGCACTAATGACTACTTTTTCTAGCCTGTAATTTACTCCTATTGTCAGACCCAATTTATTATCTAGCAATAATTTTTAAATGGCTGACAGTTCTGTAATAGACGTCGTTGGGTCTCTGTTGCTGTGGTAAAACAACATAATGAAAAGCAGCTTGGGAACAAAATGCTTAGTTCTTATTACGCTTCCAGGTAGCAGTCCATCACTAAGGAAATCTGGGCAGGAACTCAAGCAGGGAAGGAACTTGGAGGCAGGAACTGAAGCAGATGCCACTGCTTCATCTTCTGACTTGTTCGGTTTGCTTTCTTATACACCCCAGGACTTCCTGTCCATGGATGCTGCTGACTTCCATATCAATAATTAACCAAGAAAATGCCACATAGGCTTGTCTATAGGCCTATTGGAGGGCATTTTCTCAACTGAGGTTTTCTCTTTTTAGATGACTCTAACTGTGTGTCAAATTGACAGAAAACTGGCTAGCAATAGGTCTTATAATTTCCCTAAATCACACACAGGTGCACACATGTGTGCAAGTGTGTAAGTACACAAATACACATATGGTTTGTTTGTTTTGAGACTTAGGTTTGCCCTGATGACTAAAAACTGTGTAATGGACACTAGTGGAAACCAAATTATTAATGAACTATGCCAGTGTTAACATGGCATAGTGGCTTTATGTATGATTGTTGCAATGAGTTTCTTTTCTTTTGTTGGAAAGTCTTGAGGTTGCAGATCTCACTGTGTAGTCCTGGCTGTCCTGGAACTTTCTATCTAGACCAGGCGGGCCTTGAACTCATGAAGATCTCGCTACCTCTGCTTCCTGAGTGCTGAGAAAAAGGTGTACACCATCATGCCTGGCATCTTTATATACATGTATAAAATGAACACTTTGCCTGTATTGTCTGTGCATCACATGTGTGGCAAGTACCCACAGAAGCCAGAAGAGGCCACTGAATTCCCAACGACTGGATTTATAGGCAGTTCTGAGTTGCCATGAGGGTGCAGGAATTCTGGGTCTTTTGGAAGAGCAGCCAGTGCTCCTAACCACGGAGTCATCTCTCTACCCTAGTGGTTCTCAACCTTCCTGCTGCAGCTCCTCAATACAGTTCCTCATGTTGTGGTGAGCCCCAACCATTAAATTGTCTTCATTGCTACTTTATAACTGTAATTTTGCAATTGTTGTGAATCACAGTATAAATGTCCATGTTTTTCAGAGGTCTTAGGTGACCCCTGTGAAAGGGTCATTTGACCCCACCCCAAAGGGGTTGTGATACCAGGTTGAGAACCACTGCCCTAGGCCTTCTTTTAAAATGTAATTTATTCACATTTTGAGACAGAGTCTCTCTGTGTTGCCCTAGCTGTCCTTGAACTCACTATGTAGTCTAGGCTGGCTCAAACTCACTGAGATCCATCTGCCTCTGCCTCCTGAGTGCTGGGATTAAAGGTCTGTGTCACCATACCTGGTATCTTATATTTTAATGAAATCAGTTTTGCAGGGGGTTACATCCTCTGAACTTAAAGCTTTGTGTATTGGGCAGTCCTGCTATTTTTTTGTAATAAATAAATGGATAATTTAGCATGGAAGCTTCTTTAAAAAATGACATTTGTGGGCTGGCAAATGGCTTAGTGGGGGAAACTGCTTGCCCTGTAAGCCAAGCATTTTGAAATGATCTGTGGAACTAGCATAAAAAACAAGGAGAGAGCTGCTCTTGAAAGTTGTCTTCTAATCTTCACAAGTGTGCTGTGGCACATATGCCCCCCAATGTACACACGGACACACATACACACGGACACTCACACCCACATACACACACAATGACATTGGTGATGATATTGAAATATATATTGTTATTGAAATATATATTTGATATTGTTACAGGAAATTTAGGTAATTCAGACAAACTTTGAAAAGCAAATAAAAATGGTTTAGAATCCTGCAAGATACGTCTATTGACGCAATAGTTTCATGAATGGGACTTACTGACCACTTCTGATTGGATTTTAGTCCTCATTCAAAGGAGAGAATCATGTCTGATACTATGAACCTGTTTAAGATCTGCTGGCTAAGAGATCATAGGGCCTCAAGGGAACCCACTATGCTTTCCTAAGTCAAAGCGTGGCCACCCTGCTTTTGAAATACACGTTTATATCCAGAGTTTAGCACTGCTCCCAGCCTGTGTCAGAGAAGCTGCTTACTGCAATGGGCATTGTGAGTAGAGACTCATAACTGCCTGAATTGCCAAGAATAAGGGGTGGTGGAATGCTTAGCTGTAAATGGTCCTCTCTATTACCCACTCCAAGACTCAAGGGGACATGGTGGAAGAGATAAGCAGAAAGAACAGATAGGCTGGAGGATGGTGAGATGTGCTGAATGAAATTGGTATTATACTCATGAACTCACAGTTGCTGTGCTAATCTGCATGAGAGCTGCATGTGATTAGGTCTGCCAACCTTCCATCACGAGCCACCCCTCCGTTAGAGACTGTGAGCAGTTCATGGTGACAAGGAGGTGCCACTGTTTTCAGCGATGTACTTCCTCATAAGCTGCCCTTGTTCCAGTAAATAAGCTACTCACCGAAAACCCTAATTAAGCTCAGCAGGCCACACAGAAAAGAAGACATGGAAAGAGTGGAGGAAGTTTTGGGAAGAAAAATGGTTTCATTGGGAGATGGGGAATTAGAAAGGTGTAATGAGTTGTTGAAATTACTAAAATTTATCATGTGCATGTATGAAAGTGTAAAAAAAAAAAGTAAAAGAACTGATGGAAGCAACTGAAGGGAAAAAGGCTGATTGTGCTCATAGCTCAAGGGAGCAGTCCATGCAGGTAGGGCGGGCACGTGGCGAGAGCCGACGGAGAGGAATGCGCTCTAGGACTCTGGTGCTTTCTCTCGTTTCATAGTTTAGGATTACAGCTGGGAATGCCCACGCACTGAGCACGGTTTCTCTTCTTATTAATGCAGGTGGGATTACCCCCAAGTGTGCCTCAAGGGCATCTCCCATGTGGTTCTAGAACCATCCCATCTGCTTTTTTGAGATCAATTTTTACATTTTGATCAATTTCATAGTTCTGTATAGAATTTCATAATTCTTTGTTATTTTTTCTTGGTTTCTCTTTCTTTACATGAAATTGCAGTCACATGTATAGTTTTGTGTCCTGGGTTTCTTAATGTTACATTGTATTTTCATTTCTTTTGCAAACGTAATTTTTAGTGGTTGGGAAATATTCCAATTGTATGACTGTCCTGGAGGGAATGAAGATATTCTAAAGAGATACTTATGCCCCTATTCCCTTTGGCTATCGGACTATGGAAACAATGGTTCCCAGGACATTGGAATAACCTCAGGAGGGTTACACTGTGAGGGAGGGGGAATCAACTGTCTTGTTGATTCCAGACAGAAGGGGAGATTTTCTGGAAAGAGATCTCACAGAGTTCTAACAACCTGTCATACTGCTGTAAAGAAGAGGCTGGAGCTGGGACAACAGTGATGGTGCCCTTGACCAGGACTGCTCCATTCTGCACACCCCCGCCTGTCTGTTTAAACCTGCACCGTGTGTGAAGGTAGCCTTGGTGGCTGGTGTGTCGTTAGACCTTCTTGTTTTTCCTAATAGGTCCACGACAGCCCTTTTCTGGTTTTCACCATTGTATCTTTTTTCTTTTCTTAATTCTAATTTATTTTTACGTTTTTGGTTTGTGTACATGTGTGTGCATGCACGCACATACGCATGTGATTGTGTGTATGTTTGTATGTGTGTACACATATGCATGCGTGCATGGTCATGCACATGTGAGTGCCTGTGCCCATGAAGGCCAAATGCTTCAGATCCCCTGAGGCTAGAGTTTCAGGCAATTGTGTGTCTGACATAGGTTCTGGGGACCAAATTTGGGTCCTCTGCAAGAGCTGTCCGAATTCTTAAGTGTTGCACCATCTCTCCAGCCTCATTTTGCTTTTCATTGGCGTTTTGAGGACAGTGGCCCGGTGTTGCTTCTTAGCCTGGCTGTGACCCTAATAGCTCTGGCAACAGTATGTGAGTCATCTAATCATTCTTATATTTTTAGACATTTAAGATAGTTCTGATCTTTTGAACAGTCATTGTCTATGCAGGTTTGCAGACCTGGTTATATTCTGGTTAATTAGATCTGGCCATTTGCTGGCCTAAGCTCATACTCTGTTGCTGTTGTGGAATTTTATTCTATTCTTGACCGTCACCACCATGATCATGTGTGAAGCTGAAGATCCTCATATAATTAAGCTAAAATGCCTTTAGGAAAATATCCCTGTTGTGATGATTAATCTTGGTTACCAACTTGAGTCAATTTGTAGTCTACTAAGAGACACACCTCTGGGCAAGTCTGTGAAGGTACTTTTTTGGAAGGATTAACTGAGGGTGAGGTGGGGTATGGGAGTGTGGTGCGTGAAGGGGTTGGTGTATGGGTAGAGGGATTGTAGGGAGGAGACATTCCCCTAGAGTGGGAGTGACTTTTCAGCAATGTCTCTATAAAGGGGTCTGAGGTAAAAGAAATTTTATTTTTGCCTGCCTACTTTTGTTCCTTACTTGTGAATTCATCTAATCCTGTTATTGCTATGGCTACGACCATCCTTTCCTGATATTGGAACTCAACTTCTTTGGCCTTTGTAGTGATTTGAATGAGAATGGCCCCTACAAGGTTTATATGTGTAAATACTTGGTGCCTAGTTAAAGTATTTGGGAAGGATTAGAAGGTGTGGCCTGGTTGGAGAAGGTGTGTTACTGCTTATGGGCTTTAGGTTTTAAAAGACTTGCCTCATTCCTAGTGAGTTCTCCGCCTCTTACTTGTGGATCAGTTGTGAGCTCTCGGCTGTTCCTGCCACCATGCTTTGCTCCATGATCATGGACTCTAACCTCTGAAGTCATAAGCTTTATTAAGACCTTCTTGTGTAAGTTGCCATTCCAAAGTGTTTGATCACAGCAACAGAAAAGACACCCTACGAAACTGAGCTGAAGATCAGTGGCTCCAGGAATCCCTTAGGCCTTCAGCTCTAAAATGGGGCTGATGAGTTATTCAACCATGTAGGCTGAGCATTTGTCAAGTTTCAGCCATTGTGGGACTACCCAGCCCATATTGTGTAAACCAATGTAATGAATCCCTTTTGTAATACATGCTCATCCCATCAATTTTGTTCCTCAGGAGAACCTTGACTAATATATCTGTTAATAAACCTTGGTAGTAGAAAATGCTCCTGAGGCAAATAAGTTTCACACCAAGAAGAAATTCCCAAGTTGACATATTAGTATCATACTATAGGTCTTGACAGGTCAAGCAGGAATATTATAGATCAGTCTCGACCTTCAGAGATACCATTTTAGAAGCATTACTATTTGTCTTCTACTGGCTTCATCACTTTGAGTGCCCCAGTTGTAGCAGGAGGTATAATTATCATCAGGGATACTGCCCACCACCCAGCGTGCATCGCTCAGGTCCTAGCAAACCCTTAGAGATGCTGCCTTGATTGAGTTTCCTCCACTGTGTGGCTGTCTCAGTCGTTGTTACTGCATGTGTCCTGGTAATCCCTTTTGTGTAGAGTTTGGCCAGGGTAGTCGAAGGTGAGAAAGAGAATACTGCACTTGTTATGGGCTGAGTTGTGTCCTTTACAATGCTTCATTTTTGACTCTCATTCATCCTTCTGTTGTATTTTACTTGTAACCCTATAGCTAACATGCATTTATAGAAGTAGCACATGCTAACTGCTTATACAACCAGAGTTCCTAATGTAAAATATTTTTAAAATGTTAATGCGTTCATATAAATTTGCCAAGTTTTGGGGGAGTTTATCAGTCTTTGAACTATATTAATTATAGAGATTGTGGTGGATAATATGTCAACTTGACACAAGCTAAAGTCATCTGAGAGGAGGGAATCTCAACTGAGGAAATGCCTCCATAAGATTGGGCTAGTGAGGTATCCCAGAAGTAGAAATACACACAGGGTATATACTCACTCATAAGTGGATATTAGACATATAATATAGGATAAACCTACTAAAATCTATACACCCAAAGAAACTAATCAAGAATGAGAACTCTGGCTAAAATGCTCAATTCCCATTCAGAAAGGCAAAGAGGATGGACACCAGAAGAAGGAGAAAACAGGGAACAGGACAGGAGCCTGCCACAGAGGGCCTCTGAAAGGCTCTACCCTGCAGGGTATCAAAGCAGATGCTGAGACTTATGGCCAACCTTTGGGTAGAGTGCAGGGAACCTTATGAAAGAAGTGGGAAATAGTAAGACATAGAGAGGACAGGAACTCTACAAGGAGAGCAACAGAACCAAAAAATCTGGGCCCAGGGTTTTTTATTCTGACTGATACTCCAACTAAGGACCATTCATGGAGATAACCTAGAACTCCTGCACAGATGTAGCCCATGGCAGTTCAGTGTCCAAGTGGGTTCCATAGGAATGGGAACAGGGACTGTCTCTGACATGAACTGATTGGCCCATTCTTTGATCACCTCCCCCTGAGGGAGTAGCAGGCTTACCAGGCCACAGAGGAAGGCAATGCAGCCAGTCCTGATGAGACCTGATAGACTAGGATCAGAAGGAAGGGGAGGAGGACCTCCCCTATCAGTGGACTGGGGGAGGGGCAAGAGTGGAGAAGGGAGAAGGAGGGTGGGGCTGGGAGGGGAGGAGGGAGGGAACAATGGGGGGGGCTACAAAGTGAATAAATTGTAATTAATAAAAATTAAAATTAAAAAAGAAAGGCATAATTGCTAGATATAGAGTGTCATTCATAATAAAGTAACTTGTAGACCAAAAAAAAAAATGGTGTATAGGCAAGCCTGCATGGCATTTCCTTGATTAGTGATTGAAGATGAAGGCCCAGTCCATTGTGGGTGGTGCCATTCCTGGTCTGGTGGTCCTGGGTTATGTAAGAAGGAGGCTGTATAAAAATTAACTCAAAAAAATCTGTAGCCCTCCTGTATATGAAAGACAAAAGGGCTGAGAAAGAAATTCGGGAATCGACACATTCACAATAGCCACTAATAACATAAAGTACAGTGGTGTGATTCTAACCAAGTAAGTGAAAGACCTGTTTGAAAAAACTTCAAGTCTCTGAAGAAAGAAATTGAAGAAGTTATCAGAAGATGGAAAGATCTCCCATGCTCATTGATTGCTAGGATTAACATAGTGAAAATGGCCATCCTGCCAAAAGCAATCTACAGATTCAACACAATTCCCATCAAAATACCAACACAATTCTTTACAGAACTTGAAAGAACAATTCTCAACTTTATATGGAAAAACAAAAAACCCAGAATTGCAAAAAAAAAAAAAAAATCTGTTACAACAACAGATCGTCTGGAGGTATCTCCATCCCTGGTCTCAAGCTGTACTACAGAGCAATAGTAATAACAACTGCATGGTACTGGCATAGAAACAGAATGGTGGATCAATGGAATTGTATAGAAGACCCAGAAATAAACCCACATATCTATGGATACTTGATTTTTGACAAAACAATACAATGGAAAAAAGGCAACATCTTCAACAAATAGTGCTGGTCTAACTGGATGTCTACATGTAGAAAAATGCAAAGGGATCCCTATTTATCACTCTGCACAAAACTAAAGTCCAAGTGGATCAAAGACCTCAACATAAAACTAGACACACTAAATCTGTTAGAAGAAAAAATGGGGAAGAGCCTTGAACTCATTGGCACAGGAGACAACTTCCTGAACAGAACACCAACAGCACAGGCTCTAAGATCAACAATCAATAAATTAGATTGTTGATGAAACCGAAAAGCTCTAGTAAAGCAAAGGACACTGTCAACAAAACAAAACTACAGCTCACAGACTAGGAAAAGATCTTCACCAATCCTATATCTGACAGAGGACTAATATCCAGAATATATAAAGAACTCAAGAAGTTAAACAGCAAGAAATCAAGTACTCCAAATAAAAAATGGGGTACAGAGCTTAACAGAGAATTCTCAATAGAGGAATATTGAATGGCAGAGAAACACTTAAAGAAGTGTTTGATGTCCTTAGTCATCGGGGATATGCAAATCAAAACGACCCTGAGATTTCACTTTACACCCATCAGAATGGCTAAGATCAAAAAGTCAAGTGACAATACATGTTGGAGAGGATGTGGAGAAAGGGAAACCCTCCTCCATTACTGGTGGGAATGTAAACTTGTACAATCACTTTGGAAATCAATCTGGTGCTGTCTCAAAAAATTAGGATTAGTGCTACCTCAAGATCCAGCTATACCACTCCTAGGCATATATTCAAAAGATGCTCAAATATGCAACAAGGACAGTTGCTCACCCATGTTTGTAGTAGCTTTATTTGTGATAGCCAGAATCTGGAAACAACCCAGATGTCCCTCAATGGAGGAATGGATGCAGAAATTGTGGTACATTTACACAATGGAATACTACTCAGCAATTAAAGAAAAGGAAATCATGAAATTTGCAGGCAAATTGTGGGAACTAGAAAAGATCATCCTGAGGGAGGTATCACAAAGAGAAAGACACACATGGTATATCACTTATAAGTGGATATTAGAAATATAATAAGGATAATCATACTAAAATCTGTACACCTAAAGAAGCTACGCAAGAAGGACCCTGGGTAAGATGCTCAATCCTCATTCGGAAAGGCAAAATGGGATGGACATCGGAAGAGGGAGAAAACAGGGAACAGGACAGGAGCCTACCACATTGGGCCTCTGAAAGACTCTATCCAGCAGGGTTTTAAAGTAGATGCTGAGACTCATAGCTAAACTTTGGGCAGAGTGCAGGGAATCTTATGAAAGAAGGGGGAGATAGAAAGACCTGGAGAGGACAGTTGCTCCACAAAAAACGCAGCAGAACCAAAAAATCTGGGCCCAGGGTTTTTTTTTTTTTTTCTGAGACTGATACTCCAACCAAGAAACATGCATGGAGATAACCTAGAACCCTTGCTCAGATGTAGCCCATGGCAGCTCAGTGTCCAAGTGGGTTCCCTAACGAGAGGAACATGAACTCAATGGCTGTTTCTTTGATCACCTTCCCCTGAAGGGGAGCAGCCTTGCCAGGCCACAGAGGAAGACAATGCAGCCAGTCTTGATGAGACCTGATAGGCTAGGGTCAGTGGACTGGGGGAGGGGATTGTGAGGAGATGAGGGAGAGACTACACTGGGATACAAAATGAATAAATTGTAATTAATAAAAGTTAAATTAATTAAAAAAGCAGGCTGAATAAGAGAAGCAAGCTAGTAAGCAGTACGCCTTTATGGCCTGGCATCAGCTCTTGCTCCAGGCTCTGCCCTGCTTGAGTTCCTGACCCCACTGCTTTTGTTGAGGAACTAATATGTGGAATTGAGTGAAATAAACCTTTCCTTCCCAAATTGCTTTGGATCTTGGTGCTTCATCACAGTAATAGTAACTCTAGTGAAGACGGTGATTTACATAGCAGATTAACAATTTTACAAATATTGAATTTAACGATGAGTATTTGTTAAGGAAGCAATAGAGTGTATCATCTGAAGAAACTTTGGTTTGTAGGCCAGTAAACTCCATTGTCTGGAACTTGTAACACTTGAGTCTTGTAAAGAAAATTTGAGACACTGTATGAAAAAGTGTCTTGGTTGATAGATTAAGTAATACCTCACATATATATAGTTTCTCACACATAATTTCTAGAAATGGTTTACACAAGTGAAAAGTATAACTAAATTTATGGTTAGCATTTTGGTGTATTTTTGAATCAGGAGAAACTAAAGTTTATATAAAAAATGATGTATACATTCAGGAATTATCAGGGCCGCTGAGATGGCTCAGTGGTAAGGTGCTTGCTCTGCAAGCCTGACAAGCTGAGTGTGGTTTGGTCCTACAGTGAAAGGATAGACTGATTCTTGAACTTGTCTCTTGACTTCCACATCCACACTCTGGCACTTGCACTGTGAACTGCAACAACGACCTGGAAGGCACCATAACCCTAAGGGTGCGGCAGTGACTCACATACCTTAGAGGTAACCAACAGCACTCTTATTGGACTTAAGGGCCTGCTCAACAAGAGGGAAATCGTGGCTGGTACTGGAAACCTAGCCAACCACCCAGGACTACTGAAGTCATGGATTTTGGAGGAAAACCTACAACTGTCATTTTGCTAACCAGAATAACCCCTACGTACATTCTAAATATTGTCCTTATACCCGCAGATAAGTGTAGTCTTCACTCCTCATCAAGGAAATTTCTCTTTGCAGCAGATGCAGACCATCACAGAAGATCACGTGTAGAGCTATGGAGCCAAGTCCCAACTGATAACACCTTACAACACAATTTCTGCACCTAAGGTTCAGGGATCGTTACTGAAGAGGGCAGAAAGTTACACCTACAAAGTCTCACCAGTACGTCTGCTTAAACAAGACCCGAACATAGACGTACTAATGTGGAGAGAGGAAAGCTCAAGAAGCATCAACTTGAGGCAAAAAGCAACAGGCAACTAAGGAATTATGGAAGCTAAATAGTCTACCCTAGGGAGGGACACACCAATTGCTTATCCAGTAACAAATGGTTAGCCTTAAAACATATACATACAAGTAACATTACATGGACTTATCAGGTTGTATTTACATATTTAAGAATACATGCATATATAAATATAAATAAAGACACATGAATATATCACAACAATTAAAAATTGGCCATGTATTTGGGAGAGAGTAGAAGTATATGGGTGGAGTTAGAGGGAGGAAAAGGAAGGGGGAAATGATGTAATTATATTAAAATGTAAAAAATAGAAAAGGAGGGGTGCTGGATAAATGTCTCAGCGGTGAAGAGCACTGGCTGCTCTTGCAGAGGACCCAGGTCCATTTCCAGCACTCACACGGCAACTCACAACTGTAACTCCAGTTCCAGGGGATCTGACACCCTCGCACAGGCATACATGCAGGCAAAACACAATACACATAAAATGGTAATACATTATTTAAAAATGAAAAAATATGTAATAAAAGTAAAAAGAATCTGTTTAATTTGGAAAATGATATGTATTATATTTGTATTTTAGAGTTTGAGGAGAATATGGAATTTTTAGTTTTCCCTCACAACATCTAGCAATGTAAAAGTGAACCACATAGAAGGCATATATATATATATATGTGTGTGTGTGTGTGTGTGTGTGTGTGTGTGTGTATGTATGTATGTATGTATGTATGTATGTATGTATATGATACAGATACCTTGGTGAAAACCCACAGCTCTCTTATTGGACGCAGTCCTGCTCAACAGGAGGGAAACTTTGAACTGTATATACACACATTATTTGAGTTAGTTATCACTGTACCTGTTTGTTGAAGGAGTGTGGTTCTCTGAGGGTGTTGGCTCTTTTAAAGTATCCTTTATAGGCAGAGTCCTTTTTTCTTGTGTCCCTGAATCAGGTTTCAGCAGTAACTTCTCCAACTCTTTTCAAATAGGTAAAACAGTCAAATGTGTTACAATCTGTAGCCACTGGGGCTAGACTCTGTTTGAAATTTAGAATCTGGAGTTTCTAGAAATGCAGTGTGCCTGTGATTTGTAATATTCCACGTGATAATCTGGGCCATGAGCTATTATATTCATAAATAATTTTGTCCTGAAACATGAATGTTCAGATTTAATTAGATTAATAACTAAGTAAATCTGTTCTCGTCTCAGTTTAAAGAGACTCTTCTAGAAAATGTAAACTTGGTGTCAACATTTTGGAGTTTTTAGGCTTTGAGTTATGAATTTGGGAGTAAAGACTCACCAAACACAGACTTTAAGTCAAATATGGTCTCATTCTAAGCATATTTTTGTCATTTGTTTTTCAGATTCTTAACTAAGTGTTTCTGACTTTTTAAAGGAATAATAGATGCTTCAGAAGTAGTTGCTGCCCTGCGAACATTGGGACTCCACATTTCTCTCTCTCAGGCAAGGGCCATCCTGAAAAGGTCAGCCTGTGCTCCCGTTTTTCAATAGTTTTGTGTTTCATAGTCTATGTAAGAAACTAATTCTGCACATGTGGCATTTCAGGCTCCATCTCATTTTGTAGAGAGATTTAAAAAATTCAGATGGGTTTACATTTATGAGATGATTGAACATACTTCTTTAGTCTTTAAGTGTGGTATATTATCCATTTTCTCTTTATTAATTTATCTGTATTCATCTGGTGGTAAACATACTAAATTTTTTCTCTCATGGGGAGGGGGTCCTGGGAGATAGGAGAGTTGGTAAAGTGCTTGCTGTGAAGCATGAGGACTTGAGTGTGATGCCCAGCAGCCACTTAAAGTCTAGGGCTGATGGCATGCTCTGGGAATATGGGGACAGTCATTCCTGGAGCCCATTAGCCAGCTGAGCCTCATTAGCAAACCCCATGTCCTGGTGTGCGTGCGTGTGCGTGTGTGTGAACTTGACATAAGTCAAGGCTATTTGGAAGATGATCCTCAACTGAGAAAATAACTTCCTCAGATTGAATGACATCAAAGATTGGTCTCTGGCCTTCATATACATGAATGTAAATACATGTGCGCACACGGGCACACACACACACACACATACACAAACCTTGTGATGTATCCAACTTGCTAAAACTTCGTTCATGATTTTTGCAGTTGTTTTCATGAGAGAGATTGCCCGTATCAGCCTTTCTGTGCTGTCTCTTAATTTTGCCTTTTTTTTGTTACATTGACCTCCTAGAATGAGTTGGGGAATAGTATCTCTATATATGTCCTTTGTAAAACATAAAATAGAATTGGATTATTATCCTAGTTAAGTTTTCTGTTGCTTGGATATGGTACCTTGACAAAAGCAACTTAAAGGAGAAATGTTTTATTGTACTCACAATTCCAGGGTATAGTCCTTTACTGTGGTGGATGTGAAGCAGCTGGTCACGTTACATCCACAGTCAAGAGCAGAGAGCCATGAGCTAATGCATCAATGCCCTTTTTCTGGGATCCCTTGCCCAGGAATGGTGCCACACACGGTAGGTGGGTCTTCCCACATCAATTAACATAATCAAGATGATGTTTCACAGACGGTCTCAGAGGCTAACCTTAACGTAGACAGTCCCTCACAGGTGTGCCTGGAGGCTTGTCTCTTAGGTGTTCGGGTGACACTACTAACCACTGCAGCTATCTACTTTTTTTCCTGCACTCTGTGGTTCTGAGTCCCTTTTGTTATTAATAATACATCGTTGTCATTGTTATCATCATCATCAATTTACAGGAGCATGTACCGCACACAGAGAACAACTTGTAGGAGTTGGTTTCTTCTGCCAGGTGGGTCCTGGGGACCAAACTCAGTTCTCAGGCAAGAACCTTTTACCTGCTGAGCCGTCTCACCACCCCTGTCCTTCAGGCTGGTGCTTCCTCAGACCTGCATCAGAACCAGTCAGGCTGGTTTGCTGCAAAATGCAGTTTCTAATATTTTATTGACATGGAACATTGCATTAAAAAACAAGCATTCCAGGCAATTTTCCCATAACTAGAGTTTATTACATTTTTGCTCACACGCTTAACATTTTATTTATTCTTTGAGAACTCCACAACTGTATTTTGATCTTACTTATTCTTTGCTCCCTCCCCAGCTCTCCCCAGACTTCCACTTTCCCAGCACACACAACTGCGTATATTTGCCATTGTCTTCATCTTCCTTTTCCTTCCTTCTTCATTTGAACAACTCCTTGACTCCTAGTCTGTGCTGTCCCTGCACTCCTGAACCATCTGGTGGAACATGATTGACCTAGCAGGAACTACAGTTACCTATTTCTTAAGGTTTAAAAGAACTTACATAAAACTAGCTGAGCCTTCTGCTTCCTATGTGGGAGGATTCTAACTAAATTTCATTAACAGTTATAGAACCATTCATATTTTATAGTCCTTAAGTCAGTTTTTTAAAAAGGTGTGTTTTTAAAGCCCTCTCGGGTCTGTGTGTGTGCATACAGCAGGAGTATGTCCTATGAAAAACAATCTACAGTCTCAGTCCAATACTTATCAAAATTCTAACACCATTTTCCATAAAAAGAAAAACATCTTTGAAATTTATATAGAAGCATGAAAGACCCAGTATAGCCCAGGCAATACTGATCTAAAATAACACTACCTGATTTCACATTGTACTACGGAGCAGTAGTTATAGTTCGAACTGGGCAGGGGCCAAGATGTGGAGGTTTAGAAAACGGGTCTAGTAGAAACATCAAGACCAGATGTAACTGAAGACATCGCAGACACAAGCCCCTGGCTGAGAGTTCAAACTGCAGTTCAGTCTGCTTGGTTTTGTAGGATATAACACTAGCCCCCTCTATGGAACGTTAGTGACCTTGAAACCATCACAGCCTCTCCTGACTCAGTGCCCCACTATCTTCTAGTTCTAACTGCCCCCCCCCCCAAAAAAAACCCAACCAATGAATGATTTCACCTCTTAAACATTGTTTACACTTAATGAAAACTCACATTTACTAACTAGTTGATAAAAGCATTCCTCTGGATTGAACAAGAAGGGAGGTGAGGACCACTGATAGACAGGCTGGTTGGCTGGTCAGACGTGGCTTCTCTCTCTCCTTCAGAGGCTGGACTCCCATTTTTGGGCCCAACATTTTCTGCAAGCAGATCTGTAGTCTGCTGGCCAGCCACACGAGCCTATTTGTCCTGTGCTCCCTTCTCTTTGGTTTGCACTATTTTGTCTAATGATTTGTCTTCTGGTGGTGCCTCACAGCCCTCCAACACCCCTCCTAAAACTTGGGGTCCACCTTTCAAGGGCAAGTTAGGCCGCTAGCCTTGCCGGGTGGAGGTGGAGCCTTGTGCTCCACTTTCACTGCCCTGTCTGCTCTGTGCTGACTTTCCTCTTGGCCATCATGGTGGTGTAGCGTGGGGGGGGGGGCACGTGGGATGCCGAGAGCCTGTCATAGAGCTGTGCTGCAAGATGCCACTGCACTAACTGCTGGGACCTGCCACAGCGGTGACAGTGGGTTCATCATCGTCTTATTACCTGTTTGCTTTCTCCAAAAATTGATAGTTATGTTCCTTTTTTTTTTTAAACAATGAGGTTTATGTGTACCTTTTAAAGAGAACAAACCCACTGAAAGTTTCCCAGTTTTATTTAAAATTTTTTACTATTTTAGTTTGTGTGTGTATATATATGTATGTATGAATGAATGCATGTATATATGTATGTGGGTGGGAGCACATATGTGGTTCGTGTGCACGTGTAGGTCAAAAGAAAACCTGTAAGAGTTGTCTCTCTTGTATTTATTAGGTTGTCACATGAGTTCCTTTACTTGCCATTTTTATTTTCAGTTCAATTTGTTTAAATAGTATATGTGTTCTTTATGTTTATCGTTGTTATTACAAATTGCTAAATTACATAATTAGTTTATCAATTTTCAGATATCTTTTAGAAGTAAGAATAGATTTTGTTTGGTGTTGGTACTGGGCATTGAACTGATGCCCTCACATGCTGGGCAAGCTCCCTATCACCGAAGCATAACCTCAGCAATAACAGTACTGTGCAAGTGCTTTTAATATGCTCCACAAGAGTTGGTGTGTGAATTGATATTTTCTTTCTTCCTTCCTTTCTAACATAGTGTAGCTGCAGACTTTCCTTTAAGCATACAGGCCTTTAGTACTTTTTTTGCTTTGCCTTTTCTTTCTTTGTCTGTTTGAGAAAAGGTCTGTGTGGGCAGGCTGTCCTGAAACTCACTCACTTTATAGCTCATAATGCCCTTGAACTCACTGCTCTGTCTGAGCCTCCAGATTGCTGGAAATGCAAGAGTGAGCCATCATATCCAGGTGCTATCGTTGTATTATGGTCAGGCTGATGGAATCATTTGTAGCTTACTGTTTGGGAGCTTATATGCAGAATTTACCTGTGAGCTCCTGCTCACCAGGATTCCAGGGGGCACTTACACACAGAATTTACCTGTGAGTTCCTGCTCTCCAGGAGCTCTGAGTTGCACATCTGTTTTGTTCTGTCCATATCTTCTCTACTTAGACTCCACATGCTACCATTTGGAAACTGCTCCCAACAAGAATCCAGCATAGTGGGGAACTTGGTTCATATATGAGCACGCTTTTGTCCACAGTGCAGTGCCTGCACACACTAATTTTTGTCAATTTATGAATGTTCACAGTGATTTCACTGGTGCTGCGAATTGTACTAGGCTGCTTGTCAGGAGAATAAATTTTGTTTGACAAAATTTTCATTTTAGAAAAGTTGTATTAAAATTCCCCCATTTTACTTTACTGTTTACCTAGACGTAAAGAGACAATTTTTAAGGTGAAATTTCTATTATTGTGTGTGTGCACGTGCACATGTGCTGAGTGTGGAAGGTGGAAGACAACGTGGAGGAGGCAAGTCTCTCATTCCTCTGTGGGTCATGGGTTCTGGGAATTGAACTCAGGTCAGGAGACTTGTGCAGCAAGCGCTTTGACCCACTGAGCCATCTTCTCTGGGGATGTGTGAAGGCTGAATTAACGCTGAGCTGTGCATAGTGAAAATGGAGTATTAGGTATTAAAAATGGAATACGTGTATAAAAATGACTTTGAGGTTCATTTGAAAGTTACAAACATGGAAAAGAGGGTCAAAGGTAAACATAACACTAGAGGACCCAAAAGACACATGGTTATACTTCAGTAAGCTGTATTGACTTAGTCGGTCAACAACTCAGTGCTAGAGATGTGAAGATGATCTTAAAATACTCTCTTCAAGAAATAATAGGAAATGTGAGAATTACGTTAAAAAACAACTACATTGAAAAGCAACATGTAATTGATTATAGTGAGGGGGCCGTCTACGAATCATCTGATGAGTGTGTGTGTGGGCATGCGTGTGGGCATGTGTATGTCCTTGTGTACTTGTGCATGTAGAGGCGAGAGATCAAGCTCAGGTGTTTCACAGCCTCCATCCACCTGCTTGTTTGTTTGTTTGTTTTCTTCTGTTGAGATGGGGTCTCCCAGTAGCTGGAACATGCCATGTGTGCTAGGCTGGCTGGCCAGTGAGCCAGGGGGACCTTCCAGCATAAGTAGCTTGTTTCTGCATGGGTTCTGGGGACTGAACTCAGATCCTTGCGACTGCAAGACAAGCATTTTACATGCTGGGCTGTCTCCCTAGCCCTGATCATAAATGATCTTAGGAAATGTCAGCATTGTTAAAAATAAGAAAAGTCTGAAAACTGCCATACTTGGGAGGAGTTTAGGGAGATATGATAACTGAACAGAATGTTAAATCTCAGTGTGATGCTGAAATGGAAAAGGAACATTAGTTTAAAACCGTAACAAATAAATTTGTGAATTGTAACAAATAAACCACAGTCATGTAAGATGTAACCAATAGGAGAACATAGGTGTAGAGTTATATCAGAGTCGTTTCTACCATCCTCTCAATTTCTCTCTAAGTCTGATGTTTCTCTAAAGGATTCTTTAAAAGGAAAAAATGAAAACACAATGGTACTGATGAAGTCCAGAGGAATGGCTTCAACAAGAAGCACTCCAGAAGTATTTGAGAGTTGTGAATAATTGTGGCGTTACGGTGTTGTTAAACAGCATTTAAATTTTTGTTTCAGCATGGATAGCGACGGGTCAATGACGATAGACTGGGACGAATGGAGAGACTACTTTTTCCTCCACCCTGCAAAAAATATCAAGGAGATCATTCGCTTTTGGAAGCATTCGACTGTAAGGTTATTCTGCGTTTTTCTGTTTTTATTTTTCTTTAAATGTTTCAGTTGTAAACATCACACAATCCCTATTATAGTTTTAGCCTCAGTGGCTAAGGATGCATTCTTTCCTTTTAACAATAGTCTACTAATTAATTTAGGAAGGAGTATTAGTATGTTAGGTAACAACATATAAATCACAGTTTGTTTGTTAAAACCTACAACTTACAATAAGTGCCTATTAAACAGGATAGACACTGGAAGCAATGGCAGAGAGGGAACAGGACGGGAGCCTACCATAGATCTTCTCTGAAAGGCTCCACCCTACAGGGTATTGAAGCAGATGCAGAGACTCACAAACAAACTTTGGGCAGAAGGCAAACTTTGGACAGGGGCTTATGGAAGAAGAGGGTGGGGTAGAAGGATCTGGAGGGGACAGGAGCTCCACAAAGACACCAACAAAGCCAAAAAAGTCTGGGCCCAAGGGGGACCTGCAGAGGACATGGGGAGGACCTAGACCCCCTGCTCAGATGTAGCCCATAGGCAGCTCAGTCTCCATGTGGGTTCCCAAGTAAGGGGTGCAGGGGCTGTCTCTGACATGAACTCAGTTGCCTGCTCTTTGATCACTTCCCCTTGGCAGTGTGGCTTTGCCAGGCCACAGAGGAAGAGGATCCAGGCAGTCATGAGGAAACTTGATAAGCTGTGGGTTGATGGCAGAGGTGGAGAACTCTCCCTTCCCCCACCCCCCATCCCCACCTTTCAGTAGGCTAGGGAAGGGGAGGGGGAGAGGCAGGTAGGGAGAGACTGGGAGAAGATGAGGGAAGGGGCTACAATTGGGATATAACATGAATAAATTGTAAAAAATAAAAATAAAAGCATATAAACAAAACTTTCTGACTTCTAAAGAAGAAAAACAATAGGTGTCTATCGAAAGGACCCACTCCTTGTTAAAATTGTGTTGTTATGCATAGTTGCGTTGTCTTAGAAAAATGAGAAAATGTATTTTCTTTTCTATTTACACAGATATCTTGAGTGGGTCTTTTGGCTTCTGAAATATAAAATTACATATTAAGATTTCAGAATTTAGAGTAAAAAGTAGCAAATATACTAAAAGAGCTATTTGCTCTTTTAGTTTTTATAAGCACCTAACCTAGAGTTGAAGGAGTCAAAGGAAACCCTGTAGTTTAAAACTTTTAAGTTCTTTAGCTGAGTTGAAGTACTGACCCCGCCTCCACAGCATCCTGTTCTCATGAGTGCTCTGTCTTCCCTCCATAGATGGCACACAAGGAAAGACCATTAGCTCTGGAGTCAGCGTGCCCACATTTCACACTGGCTCTGTGCCTCAGTTTCTTCAATTAGATAGTAGAGATAGTGGTATGGGTTTTTGTTTGTCTGCTGTCAGAGACATGGTTTATGGGTAGTCCTGGCTGTCCTAGAACTCATTCAGTAGACCAGGCTGGCTCAAAGATCTGCCTGCCTCTGCCTCCCAAGTGCTGGGGTTAAAGGTGTGTGTACCATCACCTGGCCAGTGAGTTTTTTTGTTTTCTTTTTGAAAATTAATTTATTTTTATATTAATCACAGGTTATATACTTTGTATCCCAGCCGTAACCCCCTCCTTCATTCCCTCCCACTCTCCCCATCCCTCCCTCATCTTCTCCCTACCCCCCTCCAAGTCCACTGATAGGGGAGGACCTCCTCCTCTTCAATCTGACCCTAGCTTATCCTGTCTCTTCAGGGCTGGCTGCAATGTCCTCTTCTGGGATCTAGTTAGGCTGCTCCTCCCTGGGGGGGTGGGGGACTAGTGAGTTTTAAGAGTTCAATTAATGCATTAGTCAATGTGTTTAAAACAAGCTAAGAACATACATATTCAATAAATACTTGTCATGTTAGGTTTCATCTATGTTTCTGAATATTTAAACATGTAAAGAACATGTAACATCATTTCACAGCTGGGCTTTTATTTATATAGTATTGTGATAACGCATCTGATTATTTTTACTTTTTGACTGGTCCTTCCATGTTCACTTAATTTATGTCCTGTAACTACTACCCAGGATACATTGCTACATATTTCTTCTTTTGGAAATAGAATTTTTTTTTCATGCAATATGTTCTGGTTACAGTCTCTTCTGCTCTAACTCGGCCCAGCTCCTTTCCACCTTCTGTTTCCTCTGGTTTTGTGCATATATGTTAAGAATTGGAATGTTTTATTGGAGTATTTATCCTTTGAGTATGTAGTGTCCTTCCATTGCTCTTCTGATTAGTTCTGTTTTGAAGTCAATTTTGTCTGATATTAAAATGACTGCAGCAGCCTCCTTGTTAGGTTCATTTTGTTGGAATATATTTTTCTACCCTCTTACCCTGAGGTGATGTCTATCTTTGATATTAAGGTGTGTTTCTTGGATTCAGCTAAGGGATGGATCTTATTTTTGTATAAATTCTGTAAATCTGTGCAGTTTTGTTGGAGATTGAAACCAAATGTTGAGAATTATCAGTGAGCAGTGTCTGTCTGTTGATTCCTGTTATTTTGTTGTTTTGGTGTGGGTTTTCTCCCTTCTTTTTTGATTTGCTGTTCTGATATTTATTCTTTGTATTGCTGTTCTGATATATTTATTCTTTGTATCTTCTTGGATGTTGTTAACCTCTTAAGGTTGAAGTTTTTCTCCCAGCATTTTCTGTAGGGCTGAATTTGTAGATAGATACTGCTTGAATTTGATTTTATCATGAAATGTTTTTTTCTTTTCTCTTTTGAGACAGGGTTTCTCTGACTGCCTGGAACTCAGGCCCTGGAACTCAGGCCTGAAAGCATGTACCATTACTGCTCAGCTGCAATGTTTTTCTTTCTCCATTTATTGTTATTGAAAGTTTTGCTGGGTATAGTAGTCTAGGTATATCTGCAGCCCAGGCCCTTCCTGCCTTTAGAGTCTCCATTTGGAATTCAAGTGTTTTATTCTGCCTTTATATACTATTTTATCTTTTTTTTTCTTACAGCTTTTAATATTCTTTCTTTGTTCTTTACATGTAGTATTACTGTGCTATAGGGGATTTATTTTCTGTTTGATATTCTGTAAGGGACATTTTTGTCTTTCATTTTGTTGAAAGTAATTTCTGTGCCTTTGGCCTGTATTTCATTTCCTTTTTCTATTCCCATAATTCTTAGATTTTTGTCTTTTCGTAGTGTCTCAGAGTTCCTGGATATTTTGCACCTGGACTGTTTAGATTAAAATCTTCTTTGACAACCATAACCATTTCTTTTATCATGTCTTTAATTCCCGAGATCCTCTCTTCTGTCTTTTGTATTCTGTTGGTGAGGCTTGCCTCTGAGATTCCTGGTTGAGGTCCCAAATTTTTCTTTTCTAGCTATCCCTCAGTTCAGGCGTTCTTTCTTGAGTCCATTTTTTTTTTTACTTGTAAGTCTTTATTTTATTGTCTTCATTTTATTCCACAGTTTGTTTTTTCATATATTTAATAAATGGATGTATTTTTTAAGGACCTCTAATATAATCATAAAGGTTTTTTTGAAGTCCTTGTCTTCTGTGTCAGCTATATCTCATTTTTCAGGGCCTACTGTGGTAGGGTTGCTGTGCTCTAGGTGAGACATATTTTCCTGGAGATCACTGATTGTGTTTTTCCACTGGTGTCTAGGAATCTGGGTTTGGGATGATTATAATTCTAGGTGCTGTTATCTGATCTTGTCTTTTCTGGGTAGGTGTTCTATTCCTTGGTTTCTGTTTCCTTCTCTCATTCTTAGGAGAATGTGGTAGCTGTGGGTTGCTTGGTAGGGAGTTCTTATGAGATCTGGCCAGATGTGGCCACTTGGGGGTTCCAGGTAGAATTGTGTCTCTAGGTATTGGGAACTGATGGTTAGGAGTGGAGATGGAGTAGAGTAGCAGGGGTCCTCAGCAGGGAGGAAAGCAAGGTGTACACCAGGACCTGCTTAGTCCCTTGGGAACTGGGGCAGAGAGGGAGGAGAAGCTACAGCAGGCAGTTGGATACGGAGCTGGGGATGAAGTTTGGGATATTGGATTTGGAGGAGAGGAGGGAGAGTGAAGATTACATACCAGCTTCCCTAGTGGGTGTCACTACCTCTTTCTCATGCAGCACTGTGATGATGACTATATGCATTTTCTGCAGCCACAAAAGTACTTCCCTCTTATGTATTTAGAGAATTTCATGTTGGTTTCTGAGTCACAGAGTCTATGTTTCTGTACATTTTACTAAAGCATTTGGTTTTTAGTTTATCAAGCTTTGCTGGCTCTACCAGAGGCTATGCCTGCTTCAAGTAGTTCAGGTAGGCCCCCTACCCACAGACCTGCACAACGTTCTCAACTCTCTTGGTGCCCTCTTCCCCTCTCCCCAGTCCATCCCCCTCTTGCTACCTTGTCCTGGCCCCCAATTCTGGAAGAGACCTTTGTGTGACAAGAGGCCACTCCAGTAGCCAGAAGCCCAGGTAGTCCGAATCCTTCTCTCTCTCAGTCGCTCCCACCTAATCCCCAGTCCTCGGCTACACAAACCAGAAGACAAGAGAGGAAACAGAAACCAAGGAACAAAAAATTCAACAAAGACAAACTCAGAAAATGGCATCTAGATCAATAATTATTCCAAACCCAAATTCATAGACACCAGCATAAGAACACAATCAACAACAGCCAAAGCAACATGTCACCACCAGAGCCCAGCTATCCTACCACAGCAAGCCCTGAATATTTCAACATAACTGAAGCACAAGAAATAGACCATAAAATAACTTTATGAAGATGATAGAAGACCTTAAAGAGGAAATGAATAAATCTCTTTAAAAAGTTGAGGAAAAGACAAAGACTTGGAGAAAATGAATAAATTCCTTAAAGAAAGCTATGAGAAAAACCCAAACAGTTGAAGGAAAATGAATAAAACCACTCAAGACCTGAAGATGGAAATAGAAGCAATAAAAAACACAAACTGAGAGAATTCTGGAAATGTAAACTCTAGGAGAGTGAGCAGGAACTATAAGACACAAACATCACCAACAAAATATAAGAGATGGAAGACAGAATATCAGGTGTTGAAGATATGGTAGAAGGAATAGATACATTGGTCAAAGAAAATGTTAAATCTAAAAAAGTTCCTGACATAAAACATCCAGGAAATCTGGGATTCTATGAAAAGACCAAACCTAAGAATAATAGGGATAGAATAAGAATCCAAGCTCAAAGGCACATAAAATATTTTCAGCAATATGCTAGAAGAAAAATTTCCTAACCTAAAGAAGGAGATGCCAGTAAACGTACAAGAAGCTTACAGAATACCAAATAGATTGGACCATAAAACAAAGTCCCCTCATGAATGTTGATACAAAAATAACCAATAAAATACTTGCAAACAAGATCCAAGAACATATCAAAAAGATCATCCACCATGACTAAGTAGGCTTCATCCCAGAGATGCAGGGATTATTCAACATAGGGAATCAAGTCAATAACCCACCATATAAACAGTAATCCACACGGTATATATACTCACTTATAAATGGATACTAGACATATAATATAGGATAAACCTACACAAATCTGTACACCTAAAGGAGCCAAGCAAGAAGAAGGACCCTGGGTAAGGTGATCACTCCTTACTCAGAAAGACAAACAGGGTGGACATTGGAAGAAGGAGAAAACAGGAAACAGGACAGGAGCCTACCATAGAGGGTCTCTGAAAGACTCTGCTCAGCAGGGTATCAAAGCAAATGCTGAGACTCATAACCAAACTTCGGGCAGAGTGCAGGAAATCTTATGAAAGAAGAGGGAGATAGTAAGATCTGGAGAGGACAGGAGCTCCACAAGGACACCAACAGAACCAAAAATTCAGGGCACAGGGGTCTTTTCTGAAACTGATAGTCCAACCAAGGACCATGCATGGAGATAACCTATAACTCCTGTTCAGATGTAGCCCATGACAGCTCAGTATCCAAGTGAGTTCCCTAGTAAGGGGAACAGGGACTGTCTCTGACATGAACTCAGTGGCTGCCTCTTTGATCACCTCCCCCTGACAGGGGAGGGGCAGCCTTGACAGGCCACAGAGGAGGACAATGCTCTATCTTTATCCCTGCACATCTTTTAGGCAGGGTAAATTTTGGGTTTCTGTTTTTGTAGGTGGGTTGGTGTTCCCCTCCCTCCACTAGGAGTCCTGTCTAGTTAGAGGGTGGCCTCTTTAGTCTCCAAGACCTCTTTTACTAGGAGTCTCCCAGGAGCCTGCCTTGTCGTAGGTCTCCACCTTGTTTCAGAGATGCCCCCTCCCATGGTTCTTTTCTCTTGGACAGCCCTCTGTCACCTGCCCCTCTCCCCATGTCTGATCCCTACTCTCATTTTTCTGCATGCTCCCTCTCCAATCATTTTTTAAAATAAGTTTTGCCATATCATTTCCTATACTGTATCAATATCTAAAAGTTCCCATTTCTTTACATGTTGTAGTGAAATGCTGTTTAGCATTAGCCAGTTTTCAAAATATTTGCCAGTCACTGGGTGTAAGAGTCTATATCCTTGTTTTAATGAATATTTCTCTTATTCTTCATGCAGTTTGAACATATTTTTTATAGAAAGATCAGCTGTGATCATGTTATTTTACATGTCTTTTTACAGACTTTGTCTATTTTTGATGAGTTTTCTATCTTGTTTTCTTTCATAGGAAGGCATATTTATTGTAGATACATATTGGAGGATGTTTGTGCATTATGTATTCAAATTTCTGATTTCTGAACCCAGAGATCTGGTTGCAGTCCTGATGTGGGCACTGTCATTATTATTGAAGCATCTCCCATCTCAATGTTGTGTAAAAATTGTTCTCCATCATCTCTGAACAGCCTATAGTGGAGAGTTATGGAGGGACTTCTGATCCCAGGGAGGGGTCCCAGGTAGAGCTGAGAGAGAGGAGAACGTTGCCGTGAGGAGACTGATAGAGCAGGATCAGCCAGGGCGAGACTAAGATGGCAGGTGATGGGGCATGTGGCTGGGGATAGGCCAGGCCAGCTTAGTTGGGTTAGGATAGATAAGTGTCTATACGGTTATAGTGGGAGCTTATTAGTAAATGTAGTAGTTCTCTGTGTCATTATTTGGGAGCTAATGTGGGTATTAGAAAAGCCCCTATTTTTAATTTTACAGATACATATTCTTGAACTTAAGATTTGCAAGTCTTTTTTCCCCCTAGTGTGTTATTTGCCCATTTGCATGTTGTTCTTTTCCATACTGTTCTTAATTGAATAGAAATCCTTATTTTTGGTACTAAATGCATCAAAAGTCATTTGGTTTACAACTGCATTTTAAAGAGTAACCAACTATCACTTGGTCACATTTATCTCTATTGGTGTAGTTCCACCTTTCCTGTTTAGGTGTTAACACATCTGTAGTTTGCATTTGTATGTGGCTGAAGGGAGGACTCTGCTCTTATGTTTTCTTGTATAGAAGATTTCTTTCAACACAATCGAACCAGTCTGTTGCTTCCATATTTATTCATAGTACAGTACCACTTTGCTCAGATATCAAGCTTCAATTGATAGCTCAGTATTCTTATGAGTTTTTGTATTAACGTGGTCTGCTATAACAAATTAACACAGACTTGGTGGCTTAAAGAATGGGTTTTCATTCTGCTAGCTGGAGCCCTGCTAAAGGTTCATAATCTCATATCTAGTTTTTAGCAGCATATTTTTCCTGGTTGCAGAGGGATATCTGTCTGTCTGTCTGTCTGTCTGTCTGTCTGTCTGTCTGTCTGTCTGTCTATCTATCTATCTATCTATCTATCTATCTATCTATCTATCTATCTATCTATCTATCATCTTTCTTTCTTTTGTGTCCTCATAGGTTTTTTAAAAAAGAGCCAGATAGCATAGAATAGCATTTTATTCTCGAGGCCCTTATCTTTATCATCTAGTTATGTTTTCATTGGACCCCCAACTCTACACTATCATTACAGTGGGATTAGTATTTAAGTGTATAAAAATTAGGGGAGGCACCAATATTCATCACATTGCATTCTGCTCCTTAGCTCCAAATTTTACATTGCCATATGCAAAATATATTCCACCCTTCCCACATCCTTTTTTTCTAACTTTTTCCAGTATCAACTTAAAACCCTAAGGCTTTCTCTTAGGGTTTTAAGTTGATACTGGAAAAAGTATCAACTTAAGACAAAGCCTTATCTCAACAACACTCAAACTTGGCATGGGCATGACTGAATACAGTTCACACTGCTGCAAGTTCCCATCAGAGGCTCACTGATCTGTTTGGCTCATATAATGCTTAAAACTAGAGGAATTTGACAGCTAAATCAAAGCCTTCCCACATAAGAACAACTGTATAAAACCACCTAGAATAAAGAGGCAGATGTGTCCATTTCCTGTGGACTTTCTCCTGATACCACATTAGTCTTCTTGCTTGGTCTCCAACGGCGCATAAGTTTGTGGTTCTTGGGAAAATAATTTGAGAAAGTTCCTGAGAGGGTATTAATGGAATGAGTAAGTGAAAGTGGGGAATCTAAGATCAATAACTTACTTCCCATTGGCAGTAATAAGTAGAACCTAAGTCTTCAAGTCTAGCTTGACACTCTTCACTGAAACATGGAGCTTTAACACTTAAAAATAGTCTTCAGAAAATAAGTTAGGGTCACTAAAGATAAAATTACTAAACAAACTCATTGTAATACATATTTTTAAGGAGAAAATTGATCAACAAAAGATCAGTGTGAATAGTAAGCTGGAGCATGTAAGATGCTGTTCTTGAAACCTGATTTAGGCTTATGTCTAAGAATTTGGAATAAAGTGTGGGAAGTGATTTACTGTTTATTTCTCAGCTAGTGTATGGCAGACACTGTGGAAGTGGTGTGTTTATTGCTCATGGGTTCACATCGTTTTCATGAAAGAAATTATTCAAATGGTTTGAAAATTATTTTAAATTAACACCTAATGTTTTTTAGAATTTTTTTATTTTAATTTTTATTAATTACCCTTTATTCACTTTGTGTCCCCCCATAAGCCCCTCCCTCCTCCCCTCCCAAACCCACCTTCCCTCCCCCTTCTCCACACATGCCCCTCCCCAAGTCCACTGATAGGGGAGGTCTTCCTCTCCTTCCTTCTGATCCTAGTTTATCAGCTCTCATCAGGAGTGGCTGCATTGCCTTCTTCTGTGGCCTGGTAAGGCTGCTCCCCCCTCAGGGGGAGGTGATCAAAGAGCAGGCCAATCAGTTCATGTCAGAGACAGTCCCTGTTCCCATTATTATGGAACCCACTTGAACACTGAACTGCCATGGGCTACATCTGTGCAGGGGTTCTAGGTTATCTCTATGCATGGTATTTGGTTGGAGTATCAGTCTCAGAAAAGACCCCTGTGCTCAGATTTTTTGGTTCTGTTGCTCTCCTTGTGGAGCTCCTGTCCTCTCCCTATCTTGCTATTTCCCACGTAATTTAATGAAAATTTTGTTTTGAATCATCATATGAATTGTTATTAAAAATCATTTGAGTATAAGCAGTGGGTACTAAGTAAATTGTCAGTCTTCAGTATAGGTGAACTGAAAAATGCTTTTGGTTTGTGCAAGAAGTTTTCTCCATCTTTGTAGAAAGTTATGCTCTTATTTCTCAAGTGTTTACACTTCCCAGTCTAATTCTTTTTTTGTGTTTATTAGATAATTGATATAGGAGAGAGTATAACTGTTCCAGATGAATTTACAGAACAAGAAAAGGAGTCTGGAGACTGGTGGAAGCACTTGATAGCAGCAGGAGTATCAAGTGCAGTGACGCGCACCTGCACGGCACCTTTAGAACGCCTGAAAGTCATGATGCAGGTAGTTTGCACGCCACGCTTCTCCTGAAGAGCTGAAGTCACACGAAGAGTCCTTGAGAAGTGAAATGTTCATTTTAAATGCCTGGCAGATTTCATAGTACTGCTCATTGAGATTTTGTTTTCTTGATTTCATTTTTTCTGTTATTAGTGAAATATCTCTTCATTTTCTTTAAGCGGCTCCTGTGGTGTTAATCTTTTTTTGTACTTTATCTATTTTTTACGATTTGTTCATTGTATATCCTGATTGTAGCCCCCTTCCTCAGCTCCTCCCAGCCCCACTCTTCTTCCCTCCCCCACTGAAAGGGGGAGTTCTCCTCCCCTGCCATCTGCCCACAGCTAATCAAGTCTCATCCTGACTTCATCAGTCCCTTCTCTGTGGCCTGGCAAGGCCGCATTGCCAGGGGCAAGTGATCAAAGAGCAGGCAAGCAAGTTCCTGATAGAGGCAGCCCCTGCTCCCCTTATTTGGGACCCACATGGAGACTGAGCTGCCTCTTGGCTACATCTGAGCTGGAGGTCTAGGTCCTCTCTATGCATGGTCATTGGTTGGTACATTAGTCTCTGCAGGACCCCCTGGGCTCAGAAATTTTAGCTTTGTAGGTCTCCTTGTGGGGCTCCTGTCCCCTCCAGGTCTGTACCCCCTTCTTCCATAAGACTCCCTGTGCTCTGCCCAAAGTTTGGCTGTGAGTCTCAACATCTGCTTTGATCCCCTGTTGGGCCGATCCTTTCAGAGGAGCCTCTATTGTAGGCTCCTTTCCTGTTCCCTCTCTTCCACCACTTTTGGTGTCTGTCCTGCTTGCCATTCTGAATGAGATTTAAGCGTCCTCACTAGGGTCCTCCTTGTTTTTTGCTTCTTTATGTCTGTAGATTTTAGTATGGCTATCCTATATTATACTTGAATGTCAGTTCATTGAGACGAGCCTAGCAGATTAGCAAAGCACTCACCACTAAGCTACCAGGGCATTTGCAGGATTAACTAAGAGAGGAATCCCCCTGATGGTGGGTGGCTCCATCTCATAGGCTGCAGACCTCCATGGAGGGAAAGGCAAAGAGGACTTCATTGGCCCAAGCAGGTGGCCTCTCTCTGCTTCCTGCCACATGATGGGAACTCCACTGTCCTACGGCCATGAATGAGACCTCTGAGGATGGGAGGCGAGAGAGGCCCTTCCCTATGTGCCAGCTGCTTCCTCACAGCGCGAGAATGCTACCTCAGACACCCAAGTTAACTTCAGCTTAAAATAGCAGTAGATCTACTCCGTCAGACTGCTTTTCAGAAACGTAGCTAATCTACCCAATAATAATTAAAATTTATAATTACAAGTTAATACTTGCTAAATACTTTTTTCTATAAGAATATAAAAATCAAGAAAAATGCAGTGAATCAAAATTTGTAATTAAAATTATATATCTGGGTATTTTATTGTCCTTTGTTGTTTTGGTGATATTGGTAGCCTTTGTTGATGAATTATAGTTAACATAGTATTCTATTCTAATTGTGTAAGACTGTAATGTTACCTAATTATGAACGTTGTAATTTATCTGTAATTATTCTTTATTTGTTCAAAATCTGTGACTCTGCTTAAATATTAAATTTGTATGCCATTTTTAGAAATATAGTGTATTAAAAGGATATTATTTTGGATTAAGGGAGCTTAGTTTATTCATTCCATACATATTTAGCAGAGTATGTTATATATTGGGTACTTTAATGGGGATTAAGTGCTGTAGTTAGACACACTTTTACCGTTAGAGGAATTATAGTACATCAGAGAAAATAAATAATTGGATAATAACTATTAAAATGCCATTATATAGCCAGACAAAAAGACCCATGCTAGTACTATGGGAATGCCAAAGGTAATATATACTATTTTGTTTCTCCTTGTTATTTACCATGTAGATATATAATGATATATTGGTTAATTTATCCAGTGGAAATAAAAGGCTTTAGTTTAATAATCTTAAGTATAGGGAATATACTTTAGTAAATGCTAAGAGGACAACTAACCCATTATCCTTCTATGTGTTTGATTCTATGTGTAACCCAGGAATATTTACTAGCATTGTAATTGAGTAGAATTATTCAATCAGGAAGCTAAATTTGGAAATCGTTTTGAAAGACAGGGATGAAAATGTTCTATTACATATTAAAGTCGAAAACTCAGTTTCCCCAGTAATGGGTCTATAAGAAAACTTAAAAATTTACATGTAAAGGGAAAAATATATGGGTGTGTGCAGATGGAGACATGGTTGAGAGCAGGCAAAGATGGAAATAGGGCCAAGAGGAAAAGTCAAGGAAGAAAATATCTTGTTGTATGCTAATCATATGCTAATTACATGCTAGGGGATTAAAGTGAAGGTACATAGTTCCCTATTTCCCAGAACATTACAGACATATAAAGAGAATACATGATGATGATATGATATTGAAAATAATAATTGTCATTTTAGAGATTTTACTTTGTACAACACAGAAAAAAATATTGTAGGGACATAGGGCAAGGATGATTAGTTCCTGATGGGGCTACACATGCGTAGTTGGATTAGGGAGAATGAAAAGCATGCGGCAGCATCTGCAGTGAAACAATATTTGCTAGACGTTACAGGCTGCTGCACCTATGACCTCACCACAGCTGTGAGTGCATGCAAAAGACCTGCAGAAGGTCTACCCAGCTGAAAACCACAGTGTGGACAGGGGGTCCTTCATGAAGCCCGCTGCTGAGGAGCTGTTGGCAGCAGATGGCTGCTGGGAGAGGGAGAGTCAGTTTCTCCAAGGATGTGGGCCCTGACTGTGCTCCAGCTGATGGTCCTAGAGCCATGCACATGCATGTGGCAGCAAGTGGATATCATGGGTTAAAAAGCACATGAAGTGGAGAGGGAAAAGTGATGGAGAGAAGGGAGAAAGTGGGGGTAGTTTTGATAAAACCATTATGAATGTATGAAATTACCAAACCAAAGAAGTTTCAAATTAGAAATATGGAGCAAATGTACAGTAATGAAAAGAATGAATAAATGGAAAGGAATAAAGCATTAGAATAAGAAAAGGATGTGAAAAAGAAAGGAAATGTAGAAAAAGTAGAGACTGAGGAGGGATAATAGATGAGAAATGAATTAAAGCCACATGTGGTGGTATGTGCCTGTAATCTCAGCACTTAGGAAGTGGAAGCAGGAAAATCAGGAATCTAAGGTCAGCCTCAGTTACATAGCACATTTCAGGCCACTTTTAAAAACTTATAAAATGGCAAAACCTCACCATCACAGAAAAGGATAGAGGCAGACATTAACTGACCTGTAAGGCCCACAGATTGCTTTGGTAGGGATTCAGTAGCAAAGCACCACAATCAGGAATAAAAGCAGAAGTGTATTGTTTTCGTTCTGGAGACGGGAGGCCCAGTCAGGCTGTCCGCAGGCCTGGAGGCTCTCAAGGTGCTGAGGGGGCTGCTCCGGACTTCTCTCCTTGACTTGGATATGGCTGTCTTTCCCCGTCACTTCCTACTGCCTTCCTTCTTAGTGTCCTATACCTTTATGTCCACATTTTTCTTTTATAAGGATAAAGGTCATATTATAGTAACTTGATTTCATCAGCAAGACCTCATCCAAATAAGACCACACCCTGAGGGAATAGCTTCAGTATGTCAATTTTGAGAGCTACAGTTCAACCCATAATACCCGGAAGCCTCAGTATATTCACTGTTAAAAGTTTGTTGTATTTTCATCCAATTTTGTTTTCAATGCATGCTTCATTGCGCCTTTTAATAATTGGAGTATTTTTGGTAGCAACCACACACTATTCTTATGTTGACGGTCTCTGATAATTAAATTAGTTCTGTCTTTCATAAGTTGTCTTTATTTTTCTTTGATGTTTTAGATTATAGTAGTCCCCTTCTCTGGAGGAAATTTTCCCATTGGTTACTTTATTCTGTAGATAGTACTAAACCCTAGAATACTTAGCCTATACTTACATTCACACACACGATAAAGTTTAATTTATAAATTAAGCACAATAAGAGACTAGCAACATAACACTAAAGTAGAACAATCATAATACACTGTAATGCAAGTTACATGATTTTCATCCTCACTTAAGGAAGCACTTTATGTTTTCTCTGGAATATGCACATTGCAGACATCCTGACTGACGACCTTTGGGACCTTGATGTAGTAGGATAAGGGGTACATATGCACTGTGGTAATACTGTAACAGTAGACCTGGTAACTGAGATAGCCTCTTAACTGATTATTGGGTAGGTAAACTATACCATGTGGATTTACTGCACAGAGGTGACTCATGACCCTGGAAAGCAAGGTGGAGTTAAACTGTGGCTGATTTCATCACAGCATGCAATTAAAAAAAACATGAAATGTTTATTTCTATGATTTCACTTTATTTGAAACACGGGATACAAAACAATGGGTAGAGGGAAGACTACTATGATTTTTATATGTAATTGGGGACAAGAAAAATACCAACATTGATTTTATGTGACCAAAGGAAAATTAAAGTGCTGTTGACAGTTATGAAATATATAGATATAATTATTTCACCAACAACGAAATAGTTTTTATAGTACCACTAAAATAAATTGATAAACAAATTTGCTATTTATTTCTAGGTTCATGGTTCAAAAGTGACTAAAATGGGATTGGTTAATGAGTTCAAGCAGTTGTTAAAAGAAGGAGGAACTTTTTCTCTTTGGCGAGGAAATGGTGTAAATGTTTTTAAAATTGCACCAGAGACAGTACTCAAGATTGGGTCCTATGAACAGGTAAATTGTTATTGACTATGGGGTCAATTAAATGTTTGTGCTTTAAATTTAACTTTTAAAAGTTTAGACTTTTGTGAATGAGAACACAGTGTATATAATCACTAGTTGTCAATGTAAATATTACTGATTTTACTTTTATTTGATTTCTTTTGAGATTTCTTGTTGCTTTAAGAGCGGTTCTGTAGGTTGCATTGTATTATTGGCAGATCTGTGACTATTTTTTTTAATTGTCACAGCATAAGAGTTGTTCACAAAAGAGTTCATAATTGTCTGTTTTAGAACTCTTCGAATGTTTTTCAGAGATTTCACTTAATTTGTTAATGAGTCAATAATTGAGATTCTTATTTAGTAAAGACAAAGTTGAAAAATGTGCACTGAATTTCAAAATTTGTCAGTCTGATTTAGTACTTTACTTTTGCTTAAATGATGAGAAGTCAGTTTTTAAATACTGCAATTTATTTGTGTCTCAAAAGAGTTTAAGAAAGCTCTATATACTTCTCAAGTTTTTCCTCTTACTGTAAATTTTAGAGTAATTCTTTTAAAATAAATTTTTAGCTATGGCATTAAAGTGCTTCTTTTGTATAGTCACAGACCTCAACATTATAAAAGATAGAAGCAATTCTGTCTCTGGTAAGATAGTGGAAAAGCAAGAAGATGGATGAGTAGGATACAGGACTCTGTTGTAAATGATTGTCATTAGACTGTACAGATCTATAGGAGCTAGTTTTTAACTCTATTTTATTTGGGTTCCTTATGCCTCTTCCTCCCTTCCAATCCCCTGATCCCTAGGTAGGAGAGAAAGAAGGGACAGGGGAAGTAGACTTCTTTCGTCTTAGTTCTGGTTGGGTAGGATCATTGGATTTTCTTTGGGAAAATACCAATCTCAGTAGTCAGGATATCCAGTACAGCAACTTTCTTCTTTCTCCATCTGTCTCCTTGAAGCAATTCTTCCGCTCTGGGCTCTGGTATTTGTTCTCAGGGTTCCCAAAATTAAATTAACTGCAGCTGGCAAAGACCACGCTCCTCTCTGAGCTGTATGGGGCTGTTATCAGCTGTGGATAAACTAAGGCAGTCCTATATCCCACACTTGGGATTGAAACAAAAACATATTTGCATAACATAACTGAGTTTTTAAAGAAACCAAAACTTCCACTACATAGTCCTTTCTTAAGTTGGGATTTGCTGACCATTCAGCAATATTGTTTTTATTAGTTACTGTGCACCTCATGTGTTACAGACCTTTTCCTAAGTGATAGAGATGTAGCAAAACACAAAACAAAACAAAACCCTATTTGTCTTTATGGATGTTAAACTAATAAAGGATATGAATGAAATGAATAAGGAATGAATGAAGAATGGTATGTCAGTCAGTGTCAGTGGTTACTGGGAAAACAGAGTAGAAAGGCCGAGAAGTCTTTCAAGGAGTTTCACCATGAAAAGTCGAAGAGGAATGAAGTGGGAGCTGGGGGGTGGAGAGAGGTCCAAAGAAAGGGATATCCTAGAAATGGAAAAGGCAATGTTTCTCCTAAATTGATCCAGCAGTGTGTGTGTGTGTTATAAGAGACCAAGGGGAAGTATGATTTTTTTGGGTAAAAATTGGAAGGAAGGACCTGTTGGAGGCTTGAGGAAAGAGGAGAAAATATGGATTAGTTCAAGAGAGTCACAGTGCAGCTAGAGCAAGGAAATGAAAAAAGATGTTTGGTAGCAAAGACCAGTTGAAGCTAGTAACTATGAGTATAAAGTTGTACCAGGCAAAGATAGACCCGTGAAATCTTAGTTACAGTATCTTTTGAGTTTTGGCAATTTCATTTATTTCAGTGTTTGTTGTGTGCCTACACATAAGCGAGGTCTTATACTGGAGTCTGGGAATAGATGAGAAAACAAGATAGATATGGACTCTGACCTTCCATAGTCTATCAAAAGTCTTGTGTTGAAATTCAGGGAAGATCATCTAAATGAAAATACTGATTTAAGAGATGAAAACACTGTGTTGTAAATGTATAAAAATGGCAGGTCAGACTGTGTGTTCGTGACTGTTACTGGGAATGTCTGTGCTGTCATTTAGGAAGAAAAAGTGACGTCCCAAAGGTCATCACTACTTAAGGGGGCATACAGTGACACAGAAGACACTACAGATAACACACTGTTACTAACCACAGCTTTGACTTCAAGTTTCTAGTGTGCAGCCCTGGTGAGCTGGAAAGGAAGCAAAGAGGCAGCAAAGGGCATCCTTTCCCTATTTTGTGCAACTTTTGATGAGTGACAGATAGCCGCCTGCTTCACATTTTTTTCTCTTTAGGCCCCACCCTTCCTGCTGGCCCCTCCAGGGAGATGTGGCCTTGTAGGTATACCAAGAATGAAGAATGCCACAGAGGATGTGAAAAACTAAGCTATTCCTGCGCTGTTGTACTTCTTTTCTTTCATTCTTTTTCTCTCTTTCTTTTTCCTTTCCTTCCTTCCTTCCTCCCTCCCTCCCTCCCTCCCTCCCTCCCTCCCTCCGTCTCTCTCTCTCTTTTCGAGACAGGGTTTCTTTGTATAGCCATAGCTGTCTTGGACTCACTTTATAGACAAGGCTGGCCTCAAATTCACAGAGATCCACATGCCTCCACCTCCCTGAGTGCTGGGATTATAGTGCATGCACCACCATGCCTGGCTTTGTACTTGTTTTCTTGCTGTCTAGAAGCTCTGTCTTTCCCTCTGTTTAACCACATCCTTTTCCAGGTTCTCTGAGGTTCACTGTTCTCTTGACTCATAGCACAGAATTTATTGGGAGACAGATACTGAATGAGGCCAGGCCAGTGAGCTGCAGAGACCACCTTTAACATTTGGGCTCTGCAAATTCTTCCAATTAAGCCTTCTACAATATTTCCCCTTCTAATGTGTTCTGGACTTTGGTCAACTTGACAATATACAACTTTGACAGTCTTTTAATTATTTCTTAACAAACTGTGCTTTTCCTATTTCAACTCTGTTCACAGTTTCTCTTACATTTTTCTCCTTTTTGTGGAAATTCTTTCTAGAATCTATACCTTGCATTTCTTTCCCCAAGAAGAAACTTCCTTTAGCATCTCTTCTTCCTGCTCTAGTCTGCTGGTTGCTTTTACCACTTAGTGTAAATTAGAGTTAGGCCCAGGGGCATGTGACAGGAATCCTCACACAACTTTAGATAGAAATTCATCATCCTAAAAAAATAAAAA
Organism: Pachyuromys duprasi; assembly: GCA_028658305.1. Classification (NCBI taxonomy): domain Eukaryota; kingdom Metazoa; phylum Chordata; class Mammalia; order Rodentia; family Muridae; genus Pachyuromys; species Pachyuromys duprasi. Next base: position 85,715,930 of record CM053744.1, on the reverse strand, counting down.
ATAAAAATAAAAAAGATATTCATCATCCTATTATACATGGAGATCCGAGCAAAGGCAGTTTAGAGAGAGTGCAGAGATGCCCTGTAGGCAAAAAGAAGTACAGTCACTATCTGTCTTCTGTTGTGGTCTCCATTGTCCTGGGTCTAAGATGGAGTTCCAGCAATCAGATCTAATGTCCAGGCAATAATTAGGGAAGGAACCTTCCCTTCTAGGACACTTTCCAAAAGTGACGTGGAATACTTATTTCCTCATGCCACTAGACTAAATTTCGGGATCAATAGGTCTGGCTGGAAAGGAATTTAGGAGTGTTGTCTTTAGTTGTGAAACAAGTAGCTGCAAATGAACTTACTTCTTAGGGCGAAGGGGAGAATGTGGATTAGGGCACATCTAGCACTCTCGGGTTTTATCTTTTCCCTTAGGTCTGTTTTAAACTATTTGTCCAGGAATATCTTCTTGCTTTAGAATAGGGTGTGTCAGCTCGTTTCCAGAACCATGCCTGCTCATTAGTGAGTGCCAGTGTTGCACAATGTCATTCTGTACATGGAAAATGTAGGCAAGTGATGATGCACCACTTACTGAAGTAATATTTGGTTGACAAAAGAGTCAGAATTAGAGCGCAAGTCTTCGTGTTTCAGTATCTTCATCTTGAGATGTGGCTTTTGAGGTAACATTAGAGGTACACAGTGGCTATCACATGTTAGTGTGTACTGAAGGGGCGAATTGAGATTCATTGGAAATTAAATTAGATACCAGCATTCATCAGTGATTAAAGGGAGACTATGTAGAACAGTATGGAAGGAGGTAGAGTCATGAACTCTGAATGTGGAATTTCAGTTAAAGAAGTTTTTAGCATTTGTCTGTCTGTCTGTTTGTCTCTGTCTCTGTGTGAGTGTGTAGGTTAGCAAGGCCAGGGTATGTGTGTGGAGGTCAGAGGCAAATGGTCAGAAATCAGTTCTCTCTTGCTTCCTTGTGGTATTTGGAGTTCTAATTCAGGTCATCAGAAGCTTATAAGTGCTTTATTTACTGAACCATCAATCTTAGTTAGCAGCCACACTTTCTAAATTCAAATTCTGACTCCACACCTTTCTAGTTATGCAACAGAAATGAAACTAGAACAAATGGTAATTAAATTCCAACATGAGTGTTAGCTGAGAGCTTTTCCTGTTTGACCTTTATTGACTGGAGATAAGCTCCTTCTATACCTATTTGAAAACTTCCCCCAGAGTTTTAATCATGAATGAATGCTGATCTGTCTTCAGTGCTTTTTCTGTCACGCTGCAGCCTGAATGTTTGCTGCTTTGTAATTTTCTCTGCCAAGTAAACTATTCTGTCACCTTTGAAGTCTGACCTGAAAAATCCCAAGGAACAAAGACACACATACTGATGCTTTTACATATAAATGCATGATTTGCCTGCCTGCATGTATGTGTACGGCTTGTGTTCCTACTGCCTGCAGAGGTCAGACCATGGTGCTAGATCCCCTAGAACTGGAGTTAAGAATGGTTGTAAACCTCTAGGTGGGTGCTGGGAACTGAACCCCATGTCCTGTGTAAGAACAGCAAGTTCTTAACCACTGAACCATCTCTCCACTCCTCCCCTAATTCTTTTATGTGGTCAACAGGGTAGCCTGTAGGCTAGTTCCCACTTATAGGCCTCATAGGCTTTACTGTTCTGATTTTTCTTGCTTGAGTTGTAACAAAATAATCTGTCACGTTAACTTTTCTAATTATGTAGTCGGCCAACACGCTGTTGGCTATAAAAGCAGAGTGCTATAAAATGATAAAAATGTGTATGTTATTTGCATGCTCCTTATGATGTAACACATTCATGAGTAGACTTAAGTAATTTCACATTGCTATTGAATTATTCCACAGGGAAAAGTAAAAAAAAAAGGTGAATAGAGAGCTTTAACTTTCTATTACATAGAAACTAAAATTTAGTATTGTACTAGGTTGTGTTAATATTCAGCACCTGACCTATATTTTAATATAGTTTTATACTATTAATATTGTAAAACTTGAAAGGCATATATTTTAGTAATACTATACATTTTAATATTTCTATCTATACAGTATAAGAAATTACTTAGTTTTGATGATGCTAATTTAGGAGTTCTTCAAAGATTTATAGCGGGTTTCCTGGCTGGTGCAACTTCCCAAACCTGTATTTACCCCCTGGAGGTATGTATTATTATGACGTTTTAATTACAACCGTGCTGTTGACGAAACTAACAATCAGAAACGATTTTTAGTTATTTTAATAACTTTGTAAGATTTGAATCTTGTATAAAGTGTCAGTCTCAATAGACTTTGTTGTTTAAGACAAATGGTATTGTAGATAGAGTAAGAAAATCCATTTATTTGTCTAGCCACTCATTAGGCAGGTATGGATTGCATGCATGCTACATTGGAGGTACTTTGCTAGATGCCGTGTCAGATCCAAGGGAGACTCAGATGAGGGCTCAGATGAGACTCAGAAGATCACATATTCCATAGAAGGGAAAATAAAACATGTACAACAATATTGATGATCCAAAATTTAATAAAGTTCTAGAAGATAGCTCACTATATAGTACTATAGAAACTTAAAGGGGAAAATTTATTTATTTCTAGTTAAGAACTCCATGAAAGACATGAATGGAATGTGTGTATGATCATGGCATAGACTTTGAACATGGGATTATGAAGACAGACATTTTAGGTGAAAATAACAGGTTAAATAAAGAAAAGGAAGTTTTAGTAAGTAGACATTTAGTTTTAGACTTTTTGCTTGTTTTGGATATTTTATTGTTGTCTGTGTTTGGTTTTTTGAGACAGACTCTCATTCTGTATCCCACACTGGCCTGGAAGTCACTGTTCAGCTTAGGCTGACACTGGGCTTGTGGCGGTCCCCTTGCCATGGTCTCCTCGTGTCGAAACGACAGGCAAAAACCATCAGAGAGTCTGTGATTTCTATAAGTTTGTAAACATGATAAAACAGATCTCACTAGATTGCTGTGTGAGTTAGGTGAATCTAATCAGTACATCTTTATTACATTCTTTCACACCTAGGTGATAAAGACCAGGCTGACCGTAGGTAAAACTGGAGAGTATTCTGGGGTTATTGATTGTGGCAGGAAGATTCTGAAGACAGAAGGTATTCAGGCCTTATGCAAAGGCTACGTTCCCAACCTGATAGGCATTGTACCGTATGCAGGCTTAGATCTCACCGTCTTTGAGGTGGGTTCTTCTCAAAATATGACATTCTGCATCGTATTTGAAAATGGGATATGGTTTTGCATGAGATAGCTTCTGATCAAGAATGAAACTGAGTGTTTTTATTTGTGTTTCTCTTAGAAATATGGTAATCTAGTAATTTTTTTAAATTCGCTTCTTGGCAGTGATGATTACAGACAAAACTTCTGATAAAGTAGTAGTTCTCAGCCCCCCGTGTGTGCATCAGACTCACCCTCTTGTAGGTCTTTAAGAGACTTAACTCCTTGACCATATCCTGGGGTATTCTAATTCGTTATCCCAGGAAGGACAGATTTGCTAACTGCTCAGGAGAATCTGATGCCCAGGTAAGGTTGAGAAAACAGAACTTTTCTTGCATGGTTGTTGTGAAGATTAGAATCCTGGAGACAAATGAATGTAGGTTAGAGATGAAGCCAGAGTGGAAGGAGCATCCTGACAGTTATCAGGCAATGTTATCATGGCATTTCATGATCAGGACCATGTGTCTGTCTCAGGACAGATTTGATGTTGGCATAAAATTCCTGTGAGAATTTCCAGAGGTTTTGCTCTGGTCTTTAAAGCTAAAGCAATCAAAGGAAAACAGAAAGCAAAGCCAGGCAAAAAGCACCTAAGAGTCACAGAGGTACAAACAGACTGCAGAGCTCAGGTGCTGAACTTTATTCTAGTTGGAGCTGCAAGTCCGACGGTCCTTTCTTCTCTATCAGCTTCTCAAGAACCACTGGCTAGACTACCACTCAGGAAACTCCATGAAGCCTGGCTTAGCAGTCGTGCTGGGCTGTAGTACGTTGTCTCACACTTGCGGCCAGTTAGCCAGTTTTCCTCTGAATCTTGTTAAAAATCGCATGCAGGCAGGTGAGTTCACTATTTTAGTTTAATGATGTCATCACTAAGGTAAGAACCATGTTTTAAATAAATATGAACTGACAATTTTAAAAGCAGAAAACCCATAGAATTGATAAAGGACACGCTAACTAATATAAAGCACCCGATCTGAATGAATTGTTATTATTTTAAAGGTTTATTTGTTTTATCAGTGTGAGTGTGTTGGCTTGCATATATCTACAAGTACTACATACATGCAGAGGCTAGAAGAGGCCATTAAATCTCTAGGAACCCGAGTTATAGATGGTTATGTGCCTCCATGTGGGTGCTGGGAGCTAAACCCTGGCCCTCTGGAAGAGCAGCAAGTGCTCTCAACCACTGAGCCATCTCCAGTGGACCCCTTTGTAAGTTTCAGTTTTCTTTTTCCTCCACAGTTCTGACTGGAGCCCTCCACATTTGCTTCAGTTATCTTTTTAAGGAGATTTTAATTAAGACGTGCTGTGTAGAACAGTAGAAAAGATTTGCTTTCTTTAAACCAACAGCTAACCCACAGAGGCACGTCATTCCTTGTTTTACTGTCACTGTTGTGAGCTTCTTCAGGACTCTCTGTATGTCAGTCTGCTCCGGGAAGGGATGGTAAACACTATGTGTTTTGCTTTTCTTGGTGAAATGTTAGGGGTCTCACAATGGGTAATATACTTCTACTTTTTCTTTCTCCCTCTTTTTCTCAGTTAGGCTTTGGGTTTGATTTTCCACTTGAGATGGAGAATTTCCTTATCCAGTACACTCATGCCTTCTATTAAACTACCTTTCAGTCTCATTTCCAAATGCCTCTGTGAAGTCTCTCATAAAAGACTTGCAAGTTGCTCAAGGGAACTTTCTGCAATGATGGAAATCATTTATATCTGTACTGCCTGATATAGTAGCCACCCATTATATGTGGCTATCAGGCATTTGAAAGGTACTAATGTGACTGAAGAGTGAAATTTTAATTAAATATAAATAGTCACATGTGTAGTCACTGCTTGTGGGGGTTTGAGTTAAGATTGCCCTCATCGGTCCAAGGGAGTGGCACTATTATGAGGTATGCCTTTTTGGAGTAGGTGTGGCTTTGTTGGAGAAAGTGTGTAACCAGGAGATGGTCTTTGAGGTATCAGAAGCTCAAGCCAGGTCTAGTGGCTCTCAGTCTCTTCCTGCTCCCTGAGGATCTAGACGTAGAACTTTCAGCCCCTTCTCCAGACCATGTCTGCCTGCATCCACCATGCTTCCCACCATAATAACAGACTAAACCTCTGAACTTTAAGCCAACCCCAATTAAATGTTTTCCTTTGTAAGAGTTGCTGTGGTCATGGTGTCTCACAACAATAGAAACCCTAAGACAGAAGTTGGTACCAGGAGTGGGGTATTGCTGTAATAAGACTGACCATATTTTTGTTTGGAGGAATGTGTATTTGGGACTTTGGATTAGAAAAGTAGTGGAACACTTTAAGTGGGGCATAATGGGCCATACTAGCCTATTCAGACAGTGGTGCTGAGGTGATTTAAACTGTGAGAGCCTGCCTCAAGAGTTTTCAGAGGAGAAGAATGTTAGTATGTGGTCTAAAGACTATTGTGATATTTTGGTGTTGAATGTAGCTGCTTTCTGCCCTTGTCCAAAAAAGAAAAAAATCTTCCTGAGGCTAAATTGAAGAGTTTTGGATTAATTGGATTTGCAGAGGGAGATTTCAAAATAGCTTAGTGTGGACTGTGGCCACTAATAGCCATGTTTATCCAGATCAATAAAGAAAAGGAGCAGGATAAGCAAGGAAAGTTGCAAAAATGTACAATTTGAGGGGAAAGGGGGCAGCAGGAAATGGAATGGAGCAAAATCCTGTGTTCAAGAAGATAAACAGATTAAAGAAAATTCTGATATTTAATGGAAGAAAGGGAGTGGTGACCTCAGAGCAAGATTCCACCCAGATAAGCTTTCAACTGTGAGAAGGAATTAAAGAAAAGCTTAGAGCCAGATGTAGTGTTGCATGCTTTTAGTCCCAGAACTCAGGAGGCAGAGGCAGGCAGATCTCTTGAGTTTGAGGCCAGTCTGCTTTACAGCTTGAGTTTCAGGACAGCTAAGCTTAGGCAGTGAAGGAAACCATCAAAACCAGAAAGCTGGTGAAGATGTAACTGAACAGGGGGGCCACGTTTCAGCCCCAGCAAGCAGCAGGACTTGACAGCTTCGGCCATGTGGTTCTGTCTTTAGAGTCAATGATAGAAGAAAGGGGTATGGAATCATCCTCCATGACTAAGGAAGGCCACTGAGGTCAGGTGTAGGTCAGGGATGCCTCTGGATGGAGGCCCAGAGAGGCCATTGTGTGGAGCTGTGAAGGTGAAGCCTGGGTTGCCTTGGGGACTGGAAAATGTTGAAGATGCCAGAGCCGCTGGATATGTGCTGGGGAGAGCGGCTCACAGGGAGTGGAACCAGCCTGAGAGAAAGAATTGTTGTAGTCAACAAAGATGAAAGAAGTTGGAGATCTGCAGACCGTTTTGACATCAGACATGGAGATGCAGTGTTTGGAGTTTGCTCAACTGGTTTTCAGTCTTGCTTTGGTCCAGTATTTCCTCACCATGCTCCCTTTTGGAATTGTAATGTATATCCCGTGTCATAATATGTTGGAAGTATATGATGCTTTTTGATTTTGACTTTATTGGGGATTACAGTTAAGAGATTGCATGAATCTCAGAAGATACTTTGAATTTTGGACTTTTAAACAAATTTGAGACTGTTGTAGACTCTGGGGAAATTTGAAGTTGTACTAAATGCATTTTGCATTGTGATGTGGCTACAGCCCTATGGGGGCATGGGCTAGAATGTGGCTGCTTTCCTACAGAGCATCGTAAGAGCATTCTAAATATGAGTATCCTGTAAAGTGATTTCAGTTTCTAGAAATCCTCATCTATTTCCTTTTGTGTAAATATTAATATTTTGCATTTTAATATTAATATCAATATTTTGTGTACATCTTTACTATGTAAATATTAAATGCTGAGTTATACTGTTTATTGATTAATTCAATTTAGTTATACTTTTTTAAAAAAAATTTCTAGCCAAGATGGAAAAGGAAACAACACGTATGATGCAGCTCATTCAGGAGATCCACACTAAAGAAGGAAAGCGGGGATTTTTCAGGGGCTTCACCCCCGCTATCATCAAGGTGCTCCCTGCAGTGGGCATCGGCTGTGTGGCTCACGAACAAGTGAAATGGCTTTTTGGATTAACCTAGAAGTGGAATATCAAACCGTCATCATTGTTTTAATCACTAAGTTATAAAATGATACCTGGGTTATAAGGTGCTCTTATTTTTTTCTAAAAAGAAGGAAACATCAACTAATTGTAAAATTACTTTGTCTTTATTATAAGATATACACATTAAACAAGTTTTGATAAAATTATTTAGTAATTTAAAACCATTTATTATCCTAGAATTCTTATTTTACATTTCCTGTTACCGTCTCCTTAATCATAAAACCAAGTTTTGACTGGATGTTAATGTATCGTACAATTACATTAGAAAACATTTGGTAAGCTACACAAGTTTTCTTTTAGAACTCTTGTTCAGCTTGAACATGTTTTTACATAGTAAAGCAAAAACGCATTTCAGTCTGATGTTACAGTTAATCTCTTCAGTAAAATGGACAGTCCGATTCACAGTTCCATCTCGAGTATTATGGATTGGGTGATGTGGTCGTCATTTCCCTTGCTAGTCTTCTGTCCCCTTCAGTTCTGTACCTCTGACCGCCCCTATCCCCATGACGATGGTTTTCTCTCTCTAGACATCTCTGTGGACAGGAGCTGCCTCCCTTGCCTCACCCCAGGGGATCCCTGCACACACAGCTTCCACAACCCCTGGAACGTGATGCTCAGGGCCGCAGCTTCCCCCTCCACTGTGAGAAGGTTGGCTGACAGTTCTTAGTTGTTTCCTCTGGTGTCCTCCACAGCGGCTGCTTATTTCAGTTCTCTTGCAGTAATCTCATTAAGACTGGTTGCTGGGAGGGGCATTCATGGAGAAGGGGGAGGGAGGGAGGGAGCCACAGCGGGGATACAAAGTGAATAAAGTGTAATTAATAAAAGAAATTTTAAAAAAAGACTGGTTGCTGGAACTGGCGGTGGGGCAGCTCTCTCCTCCTGGGGAGGCGGGGGAGGACCAAGCATGTGACTCAGAGCAGACTATCTCTCGAGTTCCTCTTCTGAGTCATTACTTTTTATTTGCTGTGTGAATGGGAGCTTCAGGAGTCATGGAATTGACTGAGCAATAATGCAGATATGGCTTTATATGTCACTTTTACTGGCTATTTTTCTGACTATTGTCAGAACTCTGTTAATAGTTCTGTATTAATTTTTTACTCCATTAGCAAATATCAGTACAAAATGAGCAGCTTTACTGTGCCATGTTCATTTCCTGTGTGTTTTGATCACATTCAATGGTAAACTCCGGTTAAAAAGTGAGTAATGGACTTGGAATGACACTTCCCCAAAGAGAATATACAAGTGACACAAATAAGCAAAGCTGATTGACATTCCTGACCACAGGTAAAGCAAATGAAAACCTAAATGAAACCCCATCTTATGCCACCGTGATGGCTATTATTACCCGCCCCCCCCCAGAACAGCAGGTGCTGGTGGGGACATGGAAGAAGGGGGACCCTGTGCACTGTCGAGGGGCACGGTGCACCCACCACTGCCGTGGAGAAGAGTTCCTCAGTAGACCTCATGACAAAAAGGAGGGTGACTGTGTGATCTAGCAACTTACAGTTTCAGAAACGGTCCAAAGCAGGGTCTCCATGAGCGACTTGCTCATCTGTGCTCATCATCAGCCTTGCTTGCAATAACCAAAATGTATAAGCAGCCTGAAGTCCATCTACAGCTGAATAAACTGTGGTTTATGCAGACAATGGAGTGCTGTTTCTCCTTTGAAAGAAAATCCTGATACATATTCCAATCTGGATGAGCCTGAAGGATATTACACTAAGTGAAATAAACTAGTTACAAAGGACAGACACTGTGTGTTCACTTGTATGAGACGCCTAGAGTTGACTAATGGAGGCAGGTGGAACTGTGGCTGCCAGTGGCCTGGGAGGGAGAAGTGGTAACTGGAGTTCCAGATGGTTGTGAGCTACCATGTGGTGATGGGTACCAAACCCAGGTCCTCTGGGAGAGCAGCCCATGCTCTTAGCTGCTAAGTCATTCTCCAGACCCCACCCCAAATTTCTTATAATCTTAGACCGCTTTGGAAATGATTATGTTTTCTGTCTCTCTAGACGCGAAGATATACTCCATGAACACAGGGGCTTCAGCTGGTTTTCTTGGTTGTTATCCCTCCTATTTGGAGGTGTTTGGGTGGTGTAGTATCAGGCATTCAATAGCTGTTTAATAGTTAAATGAGCAACATATATGGGAAGGAACATGTTCTTACACTGGCTTTGTATTCAGCAGAGGACAAGGGTTTATTATACCATCTCTTGTTACCAGTCTGTTTTCAACCTTAAAGCACTTTTTTCCTTAGAACATTGAATAGTATTACAAGATAGTACCTAACTCTAAGATGATTCAGGGAAGTAATTTATATAAAATAATTAACGTAATTGTAGTTTCCCTCCTACCTTTTGTATGTGCTTGTGTGTGTTCATATGAATGAGAGTACATGTGGAGGCCAGAGGTTGACATATTTTCTTCAATCGCTCCTTACTTTATTTAGCTTGCATTAGATTTTGGGGTGTGTGTGTGTGTACAATGAATTAAAAAAAATTTTCCATGGTTCAATTGTTGTCTGGGAGGCTTACTCCTTTTGCTAACCTAGGCCTAGTCCTGGAAGCCTCTAGCCTCCAATCTATCCTAGGCCTAGAATGTTTTCAGCCTCTGAGACTTAATACTTAATAAGCTCACCCTTTCTTGTTCTTACTGAGCTGTGGGCTGGCTGGTTCAACTCAGTTGTTCTGGCTCACACTCCTCTCCCAGCTGACTTATTCAATCTGGCTTCTCTCTCAGTCCCTGAATTGCTCTGCTTAGCCTCAAACTAACTCTAGCAATCTGCTCTAATCTCCTGGCTCATTGGTCTTCACCTGAGTTCTCTCTCTGTAACCTCTCTCTCCATTACTGTCCCTCTAAAACTGTTTCCTCTAACTCTGCTTTGCCCGATAAGTAGCTTCCCTTTCCTCTTATGAGAGTTGGATATATCCTATTCTTTCAAATCCTTCTCTAATTCATCACCTTTTCTGCCACTCAATTAGACATCACTTTCAAACATGGGTGCTTCCTTCTACAAACTAACTTTACCTTCATTGTTTGGTATTAAAGGTATGTACCACCATGCCTGTACCTAAGCTTTTCTTTCCCTGAAACTTGCTCTATATCAGGTTGGCCATGAACTCAGATCTGCTTGCCTGTATTCTGGATTAAAAGCATGTTTTTGTATTCTAGCCAGATCACACAGACCTAGAAGGTCTTTGGATGTGATCTCATGCCCGAACAGCTACCTTCTAAGTTAAAATTTCTGTGCGCACGCGTGTATGCTAAGACGTGCATATGGATATTAGAGGTCACTTGCTGGAGGTTAGTTCTTTTTTTCTCACTCTGCATCCCAAAGGTTGAACTCAGGTCAACAGGATTAATGACAGGTATCTGTACTTGCTGAGCCATCTCCTTGGCCCTCCACCTTATTTTTTGAGACAGGGTCTCTCATAAACTTGGAGCTTGCCTATTTAGGCAAGATTGGTTGGGTAGCAAGCTCCTGTCTTTGCCTTTACAGCATTGGGATTATAGGTGTGCTTTGCCACGTCCATGTGGAGATGTGGGGATCAAATTCATGCTTACAGGGCAAACATTTTACTGACTAAGACATCTTCCCAGCTCTCTTACCCCTAATTCTGTATTGCATTGTAACTTAATGTATTACTAAGTTACCTTCTAAAGCAATGAACCTCCCTAGGAGCTCCCTTTCAGTAGCTTAACATTTATCCATGTCATGTACAGAAATACAACTCTAAGAGTTTTGTTTTCCTCCAGCCTAAGGTCACTTCCTTTACCCTAATAGACCCCTGGGTGTGTAGAACCTCTGCCTTCACTCACCTCTTCATGCTAGCTTTCTAGCTAAATCCCAACCTCCTGTCCCTGATGCCAGCATCATCAGGGGAGGCTGGCCCGGAGTGCGGCAGGTGAATTCTCTGCTGTGACCTCATTCCTGGCCGTCAACCTGAGCACACTGACCGCTGTTTCTTCCATCTCCCGTCATCTGGATGGCTTTTTACCACAACGCCGACCTCATGAAAACATATGAACTATGGGTTGTTTTTGTACTGGTCACAAGGAGCTGGTTTTACTTAGTTTGCTCCTGTGAAGGAAAATGGGTCACAGGTAAACCCATCTGTGAAGGAGGGGAATATGGGGGCCTTGTCGACTTCAAAAGTCAATTTGCAAACTATGCAAGCCCGTGCAGCATAGAAAAGAAAGCTCATATACGCTCACTCACAAATTCCAGCCGTGCTGTACCTACTCTCCAGATGATATCCTTGCAGGTCATGTGCTGAACTTCCCAGGTGGCTTTTAACTTTAAGGAAGAAAGGAAAGAAAAAGGAGGCAGAAGGAAAGAGGGAAGTAAAGATGGAAGCATGAAGGTTTAGAGATGGAGAGAGGAGAGAAAGAAAGGAGAGAGTAAGTATAGAGGGAAAAGGGGTACCGGTGTTTTATGCATAAAATAGAAATATACAATATTGGTCAATTGTCTATTGTTATTGTTATTAAAAAGATTGAAATTATTTATACTAAATGTATAGTTTTCAGGACATAATCCAAATAAACATTGAACACCGAAGTCTTAACACAGCTTTTAAATGTTAAAAATGCCCAGGCATGATTTTAAAGCCAATTATAATTGTTATTTAAAATGTGAAGTATTCACATGATTTAGTAATGCTGGTGATTTCAGCAATTAAGTGCCATATTTTTACAATTGAGAATTGTTTGCATTTATTTGGGGATGGGAGGGGTTGGGCAAGAGACAGAATATACCCTTTTTACCTGAATTCTGACTCCTAAATACAATTTCCAATTATCTTAATGTGATATGAATGAGCCTAAAGTTAAAGTGGTTATTTCCTCACTACACTGCCAGGACATCTGGGTTCATGTTTTACTTCATGATACAATCATCTTATAGGGAAGCTTTTCAGTACACAGCTTACATCGTGATCATCAGACTGTAGTGAGCACCAATGGTGAGGACTTTAGCACAGGGCTGGTCCTTGGGCAGAGCCTGATGACTTGTCTTAAGTAGCACAGGGCAGTTAGCAGCTGTTAATAAAAAGGGTAAGTATGTCTACCTGCTCAGACGGCAAGACTCTGGAGTGGATATTTAAGCAGATCCTCTACCACTCCACGGGATCCAAAGTAGGTGCTGAAGTCTTCAAGGACCAGAATTGATGAAGGCAAGGGAGTCTGTTGTTTCCATGGAAATGAAGGGCATGAGAAGGCCAGAAGCTTTTTAAAGCAGAAGTGCTGAATAAGGCCAAATGATAGACTTTCTTCTTTCTGAGCATAGAAGCGAATCAAGTGAAACTAAGTATGAGCCCAGGTCTTTTGTGTGGTCTTTGTGGGAGCCCTTGGTCTGTGGGCCTTACCAATGGACACAGGAAGGGAAGCCCTTTTATGGAGATGTCTGACGTCTGTGAACATTTTCTCCCATGTGAAATTTGCTGTGACTGTTATCTGTGTGTTGGCCATCTTTCACCGTCATAGCAAATACTGGAGAGAATCAGTTTATAAGTAGAGAAAGGTTCGCCTGGGCCTAAGGTCTCAGAGGTTTGAGTCCATGTTTACATGACCTCACTGCGGGCAGGCCGCTGCTGTGGGTGCTAGCTGGCAACGGTGGGGCACACAGGGTGGAATGAACCTCTCAACAGTGCCAGGGAAGCCAGAAACAGAGGCCGGGGTTCCACAGCCTCCATTGTACAGCTCTCCCCCAGGGGCCTGAAGACCTTGCAGAAAACCCCCATCTCTAAAAGTCTCTACCGGTTTCCATAGTGCTAAGCTGAGGACCAGTACTTTATTTAACAAATGGGCCTTTCTGGGACATCCAGATCTAAACTACAACAATCTGGTAATGCTCAACCCACTTAACAGTAAAACTGGATTCCCAGATGATTGGAAGATAGATCAAAGGGTTTTTTTTTTTCATTTTTTAAATTAGATTCAACAAACAAAAAGCTGATAGAATTTTTGAATCATCCCAGTGCTTTACTGGTCCCATGGTGGCACACATTTATTTTCTTCTTCCACACCATTGATTGCTCTTGTTTCAGTGTAATTCCTATGCAGGAAGCCTGGGCAGACCTGAGCGTTGTTTCTGAGAGGTTCTGAGCACTGATGCTGCAGGCCAATGGCTCCCAGGATTGTTGATAGCAAAGTTTACAGTTTAAACACTTCACAGACGCACTTGATTTTCACAGCTCTTGTTTAAGAATTCTTTATTCTGTTTGATTCATGTTGAAGATGATTTTAAAGTCTGCTCTATTGAGATCCTTTACACAGTTTCTGATGAGCATTACACGTGTAACCACCATCGTAATCGGAATCTAGGTCAGTTCCATCACCCTGTGCTGCCCCTTTGCCCTTTATTATCAGCACCCCTTCCGCCAGAAAACCCGCTTCTACCTCTACCTAGCTTTGCTCTTTCCAGAACTTCCTATCATGCGCCTGCTTTTCGGTTCCGAGAGGCAACCGAAACAGGAACACAGCACTGTTGCTCAGGAGCTGAGGAACCTTTCGGTTGTTTCTGGGTCGGCAAGCACTCTCTCTCCACATCAGTGGATCTCCAGAGAGGGCCTCAGAAGCCATTTTTCCCCCCAGGAGAGAAAACAGGACTGAATATGTCTGAGAGCATAATATGTGGAAGCAACAGAAGCACAGAAACTGGTTTTAGGACGGTTTTTTATTAACTGCAGGCAGTTCTTATCTACAGGATTCTGTATTTTTATTAGTATGTTTTGAACGTATAGAATGGAAGGGAAGGAGGTTTAATCCGGGATCTCAGTACCCCGCTTTGAAGAAACAAGTGGTTTTAGTTTCCATTTTTAAGTACTGGAAGATAGCAGGCTTTAATCACAGTTTGTACTGAGCTGCAGTGACTGAACTAGAAGGGCATTCCACCTGATGCATTTTACTGATGGAAGGCTAGCTAGGGAAATTACGTCCTGTCTTTGGAACTACACAGCTGAAGGATCAGGCCTCGTATCTTCTCTCTGTGGATCCTGTCTTTCTCCTGTTACCCCAGAAACCGTGTCTCACCTGAACTGTAAGTGGCAAACCTCAGGACCATCCCTGCCTTGAGGGGAGGAACTGAAGTTTCTCTGTGTGCTGTGGGAAGGTGTCCACCATCTCCTCTTCTTTCTCCATGGCCTCCTGCGTGACTGATGCTTTTTTTTCGGAAAAAGGCCTCTATCAGGTCCCTCTCCACTCTCTTTGGTCTGATAGCCCTTTCCACGCTTGAAACGCCGCAGTTTGCCCACCCCCTGCTGTCGTTCTGGTGAACACAAACCTCAGTTCTCCAAGTCTTCCAGCCCAACGGGCCAGGCCGTTGAGGTTGAGCGACCTGCAGGTCAAACTGCCCCTCCCCCCCAGCTTTAATATGCTGGCGGCGAAAGCTTGTGGCTTTGGGGGGTGGGGTGCTTCGGACAGAGCAGAAGCGTTTCCAGGGTCCCTAGCACCCCATCCTACCTGCATGCACCTTCTGGAGTCTGGCTCAGCCGCCAGCCCAGGCCAGCTCCGCCCAGAGAGCCATTGGGCAGCCACACCCTGCGCAGAGCTCGGTTCCTGTGAGCGAGAAGCCTCGCCCCCCGACGACGCTGCCGAGGCTCGGCGGCCGCCGCCCTACCCCGCCAGGCCGCACAGCCGTGATCGCGCCCCGCCAGCCCGCAGCCCCCGGTAACTTCCCAGGGACCATGCTGCGCTGGCTGCGGGCCTCCGTGCTGCCCACGGCCGCCTGCCACGATGCGGAGCAGCCCACACGCTACGAGACGCTCTTCCGAGCGCTGGACCGCAATGGGGACGGCGTGGTGGACATCGGAGAGCTGCAGGAGGGGCTGCGGAGCCTGGGCATCCCACTGGGCCAGGACGCCGAGGAGGTGGGTCGCTGCGGGGTGTTGGGGCGGCTGCAGGCACCCCCAGGATACAGCCAGGTCCTGGGAAGGTGGTGGCCTGAGACCAGGCCAGAAGGAGGCGGAACTGTGCCTGCCAGCCCGCTGGAACTGCTCCAGGGAGTTCGAGCTGGAAGGCGGCGGGTATTTTTCCAGATAAATTACTGTTGCACACTTAAAACTGTCAGCTCTTTCTGAGAACTCTCTGGTTCTTGGTTCTTGGCAAACTTCGCCTGGTTGTCCTGCTGTCAGACTTCATCCAGTCCCAGGTTGAGTGAAAGAGACACTTTGTGTCTCCTTGAAACAGCGTAGTTACAACCACTAGAGTTTATTGTCTCAAAACGGGTTAAAACCAGCCAAGCTCCCAGCTCCTGGTTGAGGTAGAAAGGCCACATTCCGTTTTTATGACTTTCTAAGTTAGTGCCCTGAGTACACACATTGATTCGAATTGTTGACCTGTTGCAAAGCAATTGTACTTTCTCTGAGTCACGTAAATTGTGCCAGTGACATCCAGGCCCCTTGGCAGGGTGGAGACACTGGGTCTGGAACTTGTCCAGCCCGCTGCAGTACAAGATGACACAGGCTTGAACATGCTTGAGTTACTGCGGGGGACACCAACTGTTCTGTACCTATTTTTAAAACCCTTTCAGCCGTTCCGTGTCATTAATAGAGGCCTCTTTCACTTTGCTATGTCCCCTTAGTAAGTTACAATTTTATTTATTTATTTGCAACCTATCCATTTTGCCCAAGGCATTATTATATATAACTTTACAGAACTTCTGTGTCTGCCTGCAGAGTCCCCTTTTCATTTTTGCTCTCTGTTCTTTCCCCTTCACTCTGGCCATAGGTTTGCCTTTTTAATACACTTCCTGAAAGAACCAAGTTTGGTACCTTTTGCTGAGTGTGTCTGTTCTACTCGCTCTGGGTTGACTCATTTCCTCCCGTCTCACGAATCAAAGGCCTGCCTTGGTAATTTTGAATGATAACATCTCTTTAGCCGCCCCTGGCTGCATCTCACAGGCGTGTTGGGGGTCGCTCTTATTATTCTCTTCCAAGTGTTTCTAATCACTGACATGATTTCTTTGACTCATGTCTTATTTTAAGCATGCTTTAATATTCCCAATACATTTTAGTTCTTTGAAAATATGAATAAAGTAGACACAACATCTGGTGCATGCCTATAGCTCCAGAACTCTGGAAGCTGAGGCAGGAGGATTGCCACAGTTACAGGTCAGCTTGGGCTCCGTCCTCCCCTCATCTAAGTCAGATTAGAGTGAACTGAAACGAACAGAAGAAACAAAACCTCAAGACACCCCAACCCCACAATAACAACAGCCCCCTAAGCAATTCAGGTTCAGGGGAGAAAAGTCTTTAATTTTAAAAAATGTATTACATATAAATTATATAGTATATAAATATTAGAGAACATGGCATCTCATGGTTATCGCTAATAAATTGCATATTTTGCACATACATAAATTATATCCTGTTTGAATATGTATTGTCACTTCTGGTGTTCGTATCTGGTGTGGTCAACTATTTCCAGCATTAACACGTTCTTTCTTAGAAGGTTAGCAATGTTTATCCCTCAGTGATAAGAGATTTTCTATATTTTTCTTCACAACCTTTGTAGTATTTCAGTTTAGGAAAGTGAATGAATGCACAGTTTTTATAACTAAGGGAAATTATTATTATTATTATTGCTAATTGTCACCTCCTCAGTGGTATGTCGTTCAAGACCACCTTCCAGAGGTGAGCTGACTGCATACTGTTGTGGGTCACTCTCTTACCTCACCTGTCACTATTAGAGTTTTCTAGGAGTCGTGTTACTTATTTAATCACCTGTGTGACAGAGGACAGCTCACAGCATCACTTCTCTCCTTTTACCATCCGAGCTCCAAGATGGACCTAGGTTGCAAGCGTCTTTACCCTCTGAGTTGACCTGTAGGCCCGAGTGTTAGTGTTTCTGTTTCCATCATAAGTAGGACAAGTTAGCAAAAAACATGCTGGGGGAAATCTGATAAACATGTGGTATGTGATATGGCAGAGGAATGCCTTGGCCATGGGCCAACTTACACACCGGATTACCTGCGCTCTGGACATATGTCACCTGACTATGATTCCACTGCAGGCCATTTCTCCTCACACCTGCAGGGATTCCACCAACCCCCAGACACACTCCCGAAAGACTTGCCTTCCCATCACTTCCCAAGGCTCCTTCCAGCTGTGGCTGGAATATGGCTGCTCTGGTTGTTTTGTGCTCAAACACTCAGAGATCCTTAGCTAACCAGGCCCCAGCTTTTCATCCTCATTCATGGAGGAGTGTGGTTTGAAAAGGAAGAGCTTCATGCAACAGAGCACTTCCTAGAAAGTCTAGGCCAGGCTGATAGGGAATTAGCCAAACGGTATTGCTAAGGAGGCGTTATGCTGGGGAGAAGTGGCTCAGCTTGAGTTCTGCGCTTTGCAGTGTATCAAAGGTACCATGGCCGGAGGCCGGAGGATATCAGTCAGCTGTGAGGGGACATAATCCCGCTCTCCCCGGGACATGTTCCCACACTACACAAAAACTTTGTGGGAAAGCAGGTTGCAATTCCAGTGCTTCATTTCTGTGGGAGCGCTGCCATTATCCTGCTGAGACAAAGGCCATGTGGGTTGTTTCTGATTTTGCCTGTCTGTGGTAAAATCACGACGCCCTAACACAGACAGTCCAGAGACTGGTTGGCAAGCTCTTTGGGTTTTTTGAGACACGGTTACTCTGTGTAGTCCTGGCTGTCCTGGACTTGCTTTTGTAGACCAGGCTAGCCTCGAACTCACAGAGATCTGTCTGCCTGAGTGCTGGGATTATAGGCATGCCCCACTGGGCCCGCTTGCAAGCTACTTCATTATGTGCAGCTTTGGAGTTGCTTTCTCCTGCTTTAATGTACAACTCCGAAAGAAGACCCTGGAGGAGAACGAAGCTAGATCTGCAAGGATTCACGCAATGGTAAGACTGAAGGTTTATGCTGAGTCATGGTCCTCATCAACTGGGTCCTATGACATCATCTGGGTCCTGTGATCATCAGTCAATCCTACCAGATGGAGTTTTACATTTTTTTTTTATTTTTATTTTTTATTTTTTGGAGTTTTACATTTTTAACCTGGACACTTGGTCTTGTCCAAATTGGGGGGGTGGATTTTGTCCAGTAATAAAATGTAGAACCTTAAAAAAAAAAAACCTTTATGGAGTTCTCAGCAATTTTCAAGATTCTAAAAGGATCTTGAGATCAAAGCGGTTGTTAATTACTGCTATGCAGCATTTTTAATGATTGTGTGATATAAACCACTTCACGTTTATAATGATACATTGTCAGTATCCTGATTGCCACTTATAGCTTATTGATAGTTTCAAAATCCCTTTGCTTTTATTTTTATTGTTTCATTTTGTTCCAGTTATCTTCATAGGGTACATTAAAAAAAAAACTTCTTGAGCTACTAATGTAATTGCAACATTTCTCCCTTCCCTTTCCTACCTCTTTTACATTCCTCCAAATTCAAGGCCAATTTCTTCATTGTCATTGCACATACTCACACACACACACACACATATGTATGTGTACATGCTGAAATATAACCTTCTCAGTCTGTATAAGGCTACTTGTATGTTTCTAGGACTGACCATTTGGTATTGGACAACTAATTGTGTGCTCTCACCCGGGGAAGACAGTCTCTCCCACATTCAGCATTCTTTACTTGCTTATAGTTCCCTGTGTAGTGCTGAGGCCTCATGGGCTTTCCTGCATCCAGTTAGGCATGACTGTTGGTGCTATCCTTGTTCAGCTCAGATTTGGACAGCCATTTTGACCTTATGGATGGATGAGATGGTGAGACTTTATGGATATTGTTTCTGACATTACTAAAAGACACAGTCTCACAGCAAACTCCTTGATCTTCTGGCTCATAGAATCTTTCCTCCCCCTCTTCTGCAATGTTCCCTGAACCTTAGGTGTGGGAGTCTATTGTAAATGTATCCATTGGGACTGGGCTCCACAACTCTGAATTTTGATTGTTTGTGGCCTTCTGTCTGTAATAGTCTTTGCCTTGCAAAGCGAAGTTTCCTTGGTGAGGAGTGAACACTGTACCTATGTAGGTGTAAGGGTGGATGTTTAGATTGTTGCTAGGGATTAGGCTGGTTTAGTAAATTAGTGGTTGTAGATTCTCCTCCAATATCCATGACTTCACTATACTGGGGAGTTAGCCAGGTTTCCTGTCCTAGGCTTTAAATCCAGTTAGGGAGCTGTTGGTTTCCACTGATGTGTGCCACTACTGCACCCTGAGGGTTATTGTGCCATTCTGGTTACTATTGTGCCTCATAGGTGGTACAGCTAGGTTGGACTGTTGGGTTCTTCCATCTTTTGGAAGCTGTGTGAATCTTCTGGTACAATGAAATGTCCTCAGAGAGTAGGTTTTCAGGTCAGTTCTAGCTCAGGGGTCCCTGGGCTCTGTTTCTGGAGCACATGGCCTCGCCAACAATAGGGACTTACCTTCCACCTCCTGGAGGCAGCCAAGGACAGTAGCAACAGGCTGTACGATCTTGGACAGCACTGGCCAACAACTCAAAAGAGGCCTTCTCATGTCTGCTTAGGTGGTCTTTGGTTCTTAGAGGGAGACTTTTCATCCCAGGTAAGAAAAGTTCACTAAAACTATAAGCACGTATTTATATATAGAATTACATGTATTAAAGTTATTTTTTAGGTAGTTAATGGTATGATTCCTTGTGGCTGTTTCAGACCTCCTTTCTGTTACTGTACCTTCTTCCCTCTTCCTTCTGTATTAACCTCCCTCCCGCTCCCTAAAGAGCCCCCTTTCATTCCCTCCACCAGATCACTATTGCCCTGGCATTCCCCCCTCTCTATTGCTCCCCCAAAACCCTATCCTGGCAGTGATCCTGTTTTACTCTCCTAGCTTCTGTTGCTACTCCAGGTTGTATACTCATATCTGAAGGTTTGGAAGTAGGAGAAAACATGGATGCTTGTCTTTCTGAGTCTGTGTTACCTCACCCAGTATGAGTGTTTCTAGTTCCATCTGTGTACTTGAAAAATCCATGATTTCCCCTTCCAGTGTTCCATGGTGTGTATGTGTTACACTGTCATTATCATGGGATACATTTTGAGAAATGAAAATTATGAAGTCTGAGGATTGCACCTATCAGTTGAGTTGTATGTCTCTTTGAACAAACTCGGTTTTCATTGCATTCTATGCTGAGCGACAGACAGTCTGTGCATTGCCAATTCCATCCATTTAGGATACCAGTTTTTATAAATGTTCCCATCCTGAAAGACAAATTTCTCTCTCCTGCCTTGCCTCCTTTACATTTGTATTTTTTTGTTCTGTTCAGTGGACCAGCATATATCTCCACACATAACGAATGCTAAAATTACACCCAGAAATGTTTTTATTGGTTACCTGGGTATCCTTTTTATACTAATCAAATTGGCACATAAAGTCCATCATTGTATCTGGAAAACTGGAGCCAATAAAATACTTTAGTTTGGTGACTCAGACAAGAGATATTGACCAAAGCACGATCAAGCATTGGCATATTGCCAAGGACTGAAGAAATGCTCTGTTTGAGTGTACAGAGGTAAGAACTATGGATGACTCAAAGTCCCAAGCTAATAGTTTACCCCTAAGACAGATATTTACCTTAAGGGGAAATCCATGTAGATTTTCACCTAATTTTACCTCTTCCTCATATTTCCTAGATTTTTAGAATATATTTAGCACACAGAAGAGAGCAAATGTCTATTTAATTTGTTTTAGATTTTATGTTATTTCTTAATGTAGTTATTATGTGTGTGCACATTTCTGTATATCATGGTGCACATGTGGAGGTGCAGGACAACTGTAGGAGTCAGTTCTCTCTCTGGGGACTGAGCTCAGGCAGCTAAGATTGGTGGCACCTGTAGGTGTTGTGCCATGTTTCTGCCTCCTGTGTCTTAACATTTTGGATACAACAAATATCTGTGTAGGGCACAGTAGCTAATCATTGGTAGGCTTTCCAAAATTACTGGGGTTGGGGGGAAGAAAAGACTATGGCAGGCAATCCTGAGACAAAAATTAAGAGCCAGCCTGATGTGAAATTGCCATCCTACATTTTTTTTGATGCTATGACCTCTGTTTGCTTGTTTTAAAATTTCTTCTTTGAAAATTTCATGCATCATGACAGTATATTTTAATCATAACTGCCTCTACTCCCTCTCTTGAACTACCCTTAGTCTCCTCCCCAATATATTTCCCTCACAGCTTCCAGTCCTCTTTTGTTTAATTAATTAATTAATGCAGCCCATGTGTGAATGGTTGTGGGGTCATTCGCTGGCATTGACAACCTTCCAGTTGTTACCCCCTAAAGAAAAGACTCTGCCTCCCTCAGCAGCTGTCTGTCTGCGCAAGTGTTTAACTGGCTTGATATCACACCGGCCTTATGTAGGTAACCACAGCTGCCATGACTTCATCCATGTCTGGAGGATGGCATTTCTCAGCGTTCATGCTACCTCCGGCACCTAAGTTCTCTGCACCTCTGCTTCTATGATGTTTCCTAAGCCCTTTACTGTGAAGTTAAGAGAGAAAACTCATGTAAGTTCTCCTAGAACTCAGGGTTATTAGAGTGTGGACCCAGGTCGCCTACAAAAGCAGTAAGTGCTCTTAACTGCTAAGCTATCTCTGCAGCCCCACAAAAGAGGGATGGGGAACAGGCCTTCTTTGTGTTCTGCAGAGAATGCAGCCACACCTGACACATTTGGGTAGAGCATACACCTCTAGAGGAGGTGCCCATGTGACCACAAAGAAAAGGCCCAAGTCATGACCAAGATAATGAGGAAAGGCAACCGATAGCGTTTTCAAGATTGATAGGGAAGAATAGGCCACAAGGTTGATGGTATCATGTTATAATGTACAAGCATTTTGCCAGATGTCACTTTTCACTTTTGCCCTGAAATTTCCCTGTTCATTGTTTGCTTGTTGATTTTTATGTTTTCACTAACTGATATAGAGGAGTAGTTTCAGGGATACAGCAGTTGGCTTTCTTGGCCTTGTTTACTGCTGCATTTCCAGCTTAATAAACATTGTCTTACACCATTCAAGAACATCAACTAAATAGATATCTTTGCATGGTTTTGGGAGATTTTTCTAATCATTTCCACTTTGGGTTTGAAGCTTCTAGGAATTAAATAACTTGACTAAGATTCTGAATGTAGTAACTGGTAAAAAACTTAAACCCTGGTCTAACTGACTCCATAGCCCAAAATATACCATAACTAGCTAATGTGTGATAGACAATAATCCATATTTCACAGTGAACTTCATTCAACTTCTGCCAGCAAATCCTTTTGCTGTTTTCATAATTCAACCAGTCAGTTCTACTTCACTATTTACAAGGTAAGATTTTTGGACTCTGGAGTGGACAAGAGAGCTCAAGTAGCATCTTACAGAACATTGCTTTGTGGAAACTTATTTATCTATATGTGTAATAACTAGAAAAATGATTATAAATATGTAGTTATGAGTTGGTGAGGGTACAAGAGAGGGGATGCTTCATACAACAATCACAGTAATTTGCCAGGAAATGTGATAAAAAAGACGTAAACATCCTTGCTGTGGTGGAGTCTGGGGACATGGGCTGCTGGGAATTTGGGAAGGGAACTGACAGGCTCAGGATGCTCTCCCTTGAGAAGGCCATATTAGACTTATAAAGGACTCCCCTTTTTGTTTGTTTTCCTCTTTCAGGAATTTGATTTCCATGAAGAAAAGGTAACATTAGACTTTAGAATATATAAACTGGAAGGAAACACAAAAGATACTAATTTTGTATATTTTAGAATATTTGATGTGTGTTGTTTTTCTTATACCCTAACCTCCCAGCCATGATGTCTGAAATGTATTTCTATTATAAAGTTTCAGACAGTTTAAATATTAATGGAGCCTAGAGGTGAAGCTCAATAGGCCAACATTTTCATTGTCTGTGTGTGTGTTCATGACGGCTTGGGCTAGATCCTCACCACCACAAAAAAGGGGGAAATATTAATTCAGCATCTCCATTGTTTAATGAGAAATTATAATTATCTCAATGGAGCAAAAACCTGAAAAATTCAAAGCAAAACAACAAACATTACTAAACTGCTGCTTTTGCATTTGATTCTATTCCATCTGTAATTATGAAAATATAAAATGTTTTTTTTAGAAAAAAGTGAAAAATTGTAGAATATAAGATCTAGATGATCTTTGAGATCAGTTTACCCCATTGAACTCTTCCTGATATCGAGTCCCCACGATGGCTGCCATTTAGCACATGTTACATCACCATTTTAGCATGTGTGCATGTGTGCACACTTGTGCATATGTGTGTGGAGGCCAAAGGTCAATGTCCGCTACTTTCCTCTATTACCCATCATTTTATCTTGTAATACAGGGCTCTCACTGAACCTGAGCTCATCAGCTAGACTGGCCAGGCAGCGGGACCCCAGGATCCTCCTGTTTCTGTTGTTCCGGTGCTGGGATTGCAGAAGCGAGCCACTATGCTCAGCTTTTTACCTGGTTCTAGGGATCCAAACACAAAAACACATACTTCTGCAGCAGGCACTAGCCATGTACCCTATGACGTACTTTAAAGGCATCCTTACATATGCCTATCGCCATTCACATATGCTTTTATTAAAAGCTCTATGAGGCATCTTCACATGGTGCAAGAGGCAGGTGAGTTCTACTTTCTTACAAGGGCACTAACCTCATTCATTCCAGCATTGTGAACTAATTACTTATGAAAGCCCTATTTCCGGACACTTTTACATAAGGGATTAGCAGGTTAGCATCCCCATGGAAGCTGAGTGATACGTTTTGTCCATACAGGGGACAAAGGCCCCAGGCTCTTATGACTCTAAGTGTCTCCTAAAGTCACAGCAAGACTGTGGAATTATGGCATACAATTTAGTTTTAAAATTGCCTGGAACTTCTCAAGCTAACTCGGCATATTTATTAAATCTGTAGAACTGAACCTGAGTCCAGGAACACTTTATTCCCTCCTGCCCCATCTGTTCCATATACATTTAAAATATTGCTATAAAAGTAAGTATAAGACCCTCAAAATGTCAATTCATCCAGGGTGTACTCCCCTTTATTATTTTTCACTGCTTTATTTGTAAGTCCAAATTCTGGAAATAGAGGATGCGGTGCTGTTTCGTTCTTCTAACCCCTAAACATAGAGTAGACAACTTGCTCCTGAATCCCTTGACTCTTCCTTCATCAGCATTGTGTTATGTTCCTCATGACACCCATGTCAAAACATTAAATTTCCGATCATCTCCTCCATCTCCAGTGTCCCAGGACTATTCTTTTCCTCAGAGTATTTCAGATAATATCCAAATATTGGGACTATCTTTTAAAGATCAATAGCATAGCCTTTGACTTAAAAACAAAACAAAAAGCCAAAAAGCGGGCACAGAAGGGGGGATGGGTGAGGGCAGAGCAGAATACAATGAAATTAAATGTGGAAAAGATTAGAAAATTTATGGAAAATTATTCAAATAATGACAAAACACTGGCCCCTGTTCCCCAGACCACCGTGGGCCACAACCATGTGTGACACCAGTTCAGGGGACCCGAGGCGCTCTACTGACCTCCTCCAGCAGCTGCATGCATGAAACGCGCGCACACACACACGTGCAGGCAAAACACTCATACACACAAAATAAAGACATCTACATCGAAATAAAGTCCCCTTTCGTGGGCTGCTTCATTCACCGTTGGGCCACAGAGTGTTGTGTGGCCCAGCCTTGCTTGGCATCCCCTGCTCAACAGCTCTGGGAATAGCGTCTGTTGCACGGTGTGTGCAGCTGAGGGAGTCTGTGTAGGACAGTGATGGCTCTTGTCCTGCTCTCAGCACTTAGTGTGGTGAGAGGGGTAGAGCCAAAGCTAGGAGAGGATGGCAGAATTAAAGTTTGTTTTTGAATTTTAGTATCTAATCGAAATGTGTATTCATTCATTTTTGAGTGAAGGTCTCATGCTCTGGCTCAGGCTGGGCTGTCTCTCTCGAGATCCTTCTCGCTGACCCTCAAGTGTCAGTGTGTGCCATCTCACTGGACCATGCTCAACTTTGCTTTTTTCACTTTTAAAAGTGTCCAGTTTGTAAAAGTAAGTTATGTAAGAGTTTTGCTGCGAAACTGCGCTTCCGTATTTTACTGGAGCCACAGATACGTTCAGGGAGCCTTGTGGCTCTGGAGGGTGAGGATTCAAAAAACCACAGCTACAGAGACAAAACAAATCAAGACAAAACCCCAAAGTCCTTTTTAGACAATCGGGTGTCTGGACGTTTCTGGCGGGTGGGCCGGGGAGAGGGGTGTGGCCAGCTCTGCCTTGGTGCCTGTTGAGCCCGTGTGGAAGCAGGACCTCCTGCCTGGTGACTTGAGGGCAGAACCCTTATGCCTGAGCAGCCGCTGGCTCTTGTGGCACTGCACGTGTCCCCTGCATTCCCACAATGGGTAGGATGAACCAGTGCTCTCTCTCCTTTGGGTGGGTGTGGTATCCCTGCAGGTGCTTTGCCTTTGGCCCCTCTCCCTCACTTCAGGTGGGCATCTTTGTGTTCTCCCAGAGGCTTCTGCCCCTGGGAGACTCAGAGGGCTACAGCAAGGGTTATCCTGGCTGCAGATGGATTCTCTCCATGAAAACCTTTTTATCTGGACTACAATGAAGATGGAACTATGGACATATCTGAATATATGGAAGGCCTGGAGAATTTAGGGGTCACTCAGTCTCTGGAGGATAAGCAGGTGGGCTTCATGAAGTTCAGATTGATGTTGGAGCTATGACCCCTAGAGAGGTCTCCAGAAGCACAATGAAGCCAATTTTGCATGCTCCCAAATTTGACCTGGGCACTTTGAGTTGCTGCTGGTTTAGTATCGCTTTTGTCTTTTTTGGGAATAATCCAGGGGCTCAGGATGTAGCTGATCAGTAGTGTTTTCGATTCAGTCACCAAAACCACATAAACCTTTGTGGTGGTGCAGAGGATTACCGAAGTTCAGGGTCATTCTCACAGCTGATATCCCCGAGACTATTTCTCAGTTTTCTTCCTGGCTATGATAAAATGTCCGACTTCCAGCGACTTTTGCTGTTTGCTCCAGTTTTGTGTTTTGGAAGTTGCATGAGCTTTTGAAACCTCAAAGCTCACCATCAGTGACACACCTTCAAGAGAGCCACATCTCCTAATCCTTCTCAAACAGTGTGGACCAAGCATTCAAAGGTGTGAACCTATGGGGACATTCTTCTTCAAACCGACACAGCCTCTGGGCCCAAGATGTGTCTTGGGTTTAGAGAACCGGAGCATTTAGCTAACACGTGTTTGGGGGCTCAGACATAGTTGGGAACGATTGGGTTTTGTTTCTGCTTCTAAGGGGCTACCGTTAGTAAGAGTCATCCTCATCCTCTTAGCCCTGTAGACTTTTGGGGTCTTTATTTTAAGCTTCCATTTGTTTGTTGACCAGTTGTCTTTAAAGCCATTGCATAAGACAAGCAATGCATTGTGGTTTCTTTGTCTAAGCTATGGTTGGGAGAAATGTTTCCCAAAGGTGTTCCTTCTAATGGCTTGGTACTCAGCCAGGGGTCCACTTCGAAGTGTGGTTGGCACGCTTCAGAGGTGCGTCCTAAAGGTGGGACCTTCAAGAGCTGGAGATCTTCCATGTGGAGCTGGGGGCCCTGGTCCCTTTTCTTTCAAATCATGATGTGTATTTGTTTATTGGTTGCCAATTAGCCTTGCAGAAGGAGCCCTGGATTTTGCTGTAACAATTAAAGTCCTTTGAAACCCACTTACTCTTATTCAACATTTTTATTTTCCTGCAAATCTTTTTGGCAAAAGGTATGAGGCTTTGCATATCCGGTGATTATGGATGAGGGCCTAATTATCAAAATGAAAGGGGAATCATTCCTCGGGGCTCTGCACCAGCCACATGGACCACCCTATTTTAAAAGAACGTTTGGACTTTTTCTCCTGTAAAGGTTACATCTCCTAAGCAGTTTCTGTGTGTGAGTTCTCATGTCTGTAGCATAAATTTCATTCACATGGACTAAGAATTCAATTAATTTTTTTAACATAGAAATTTGCATTGTATAATGTGAGGTACAAAAGGTATCTTTTAATGGTAAAAATGATAAGTTTTAAGTGATTATTCTGCTGTAAGTAGGAGGGACTGAATATACAAACAGATAATCATCGTACCATCAATAAAAAATAGACATTGGCCTAGCACCTACAGTCAGGAAACCTGGTCCTTAAAAGTTCCAGGCTTGGAGGAGTACAGTTGATGCTTCTAGTGACAATCTAGGAAGTTACATACTAGCTTCTGTAAAAATCCTCTCCTCAGATGGCTGGGACTTGATTAGTTAAGACTCCTTATGTTCGCACTGGCATTGCTAGTTTTTGTTTCCATTTTCAATTTTGGATTAACTGCAGACAGCTATGCCTCCCGTACAATCATACTAAATTCTCTGTTCCTGGCCAGCCAGCCTGTGCCCACTCCTTCACATGCCAAACCTCCTCCTTTCCACCACAAAGCTTCCTGTACTCTGCCTATCTTTAGGCCTGTATCAAAACACAGATGAAGGTGACAGCAAGCTCACAAGAAATGACCCTTGCTTTTGTTTTTATTTCCATAAAGGGAATTATAAGACAACTCAAAAGAGAAACTTTAGCCTTCGTATAAGTGTTAACTTGGCACCATCTACTGCTTGTGAAACTCTGCGAACCTTTACTTAACCACAAGAAAGGTTGCAGAACCATGTCAGCATGGCTAGTGACACACCGGGCGCAAACCAGTATTTCAGTCTGAAAGAGAAGCAGCCAGTCTGTTTCAAGTCTATACACAAGTAGTTCAGCACTTCAGCCCATGCTAACAAGAAAGTATTTCTAATTCTTTTTTTTTTTTTCCTGTAGAAAATTTTCACTACTGGTGATGTCAACAAAGATGGGAAGCTGGATTTTGAAGAATTTATGAAATACCTGAAAGACCATGAGAAGAAAATGAAATTAGCATTTACAAGTTTGGACAAGAATAATGATGGTGTGTCCTATTATCAGTTCTTATGAAAAGTCATCTTTATACTGTCAAGTCTAAGATGATACAGTTAATCTTTCTAGATGAGAGTACTAATTGTATTCACTACTTATTTTATCAATGTGATTGTGAGTTCATATTTCTATTCATTTATTTTTTTTTGAATTATAATTTTAGTTTTTTAGAGGGTCTCTTTTTGCCCGGGATGGCTCCTACTTGTTATGTTGCTGGAGGAAATCTTCTGATCCTCCCTCTTTGTAGCTCCTGAGTGCTGGGATTACAGGCGTGGGCCAGCAAACCCTCTTTCTCTCTCTTTTCATGTGCATTGGTGCACTGGTGCTTTGCCTGCACATATGTCTGTGTGGGGGTGTCAGATCCCATGGAACCAGAGTTATAGACAGGTGTGAGCTGCCGTGTGGGTGCTGGGAATTGAACCCAGGTCCTCTGGAAGAGCAGCCAGTGCTCTTAACCACTGAGCCATCTCTCCAGCCCCATTTTCATTGATTTTTTTTTTTTAAATTTATTGTCTTTTAGTTTTTTGTGTATGTGCATGTGTGTATGTGTGTGAGAGTGTGTATG
Organism: Pachyuromys duprasi; assembly: GCA_028658305.1. Lineage (NCBI taxonomy): Eukaryota > Metazoa > Chordata > Mammalia > Rodentia > Muridae > Pachyuromys > Pachyuromys duprasi. The sequence continues at coordinate 85,687,060 of CM053744.1, read as the reverse complement.
TATATGTGTGTAGGGTTGTGTGCACATGAGTACAGGTGCCTGCAGAGGCTGTAAAAAGGGCATAAAATCCCATGGAGCAGGAGTTATAGGTGGGTCTGAGCTGCCCAACATTAATTCTGGGAAACAAAGTTGGGTCCTCCGTGAGAGCACTAAATGCTCTTAACCACTGAGGCATGGGACCTTAAGAGTCCATAGTTTTAGTGAAGAAACTATAGATAGCTTTGTTTACTAAATTAAAAATTGCCATAAAATATTAACTATTGGGATTATGCTGATCACACAGTTGCGGTTTAAAAAGTAATAATTATTTTACCTTTGTTTAATTACCTTCCAGTAAGAGGTTATTTTTTTATTTATGGGAATGACTACTGTATATTGTAAAAATAAAAAAAATATTCGTATCTTACACTGATAGCCTTCTTGAAGGCTTAATTTAGAAAAGATAGTCTCTGATACTTAAAATGAGACTAGCACAGTACGAGTCTGTCCGTTCTGGCTGGGATGGCATTTTCTCTGTTTAAAGAAATAGCTTGGGAACAGAGTTCCAGTTAAATAGGTAGAAAACCAACAGTAGCCATTGTAGGAAAAAGCATTGGATCCCATGTCCAGAGGCAGCCATGGACAGGGAGAGTGAATTGATAGAGATTATAATGCAGCTCTAAATGCTTCCTGACCTAATGCGTGGTCAGGGTCACTCATTCACAGACTTGTTATTCAAGAAAGAAGTTGATCAATAGATTGAAAAATACATCATCCTTTTCAAAGGTTGGTTTGCAAACTTTTAGTAAAACTCTAGATAGAAATATTGATATGTGGGCTATGTAGCCTGAGTTGAGGCTGTATTTCAGCCAAAGACAGTATGTAAGCAAATTGTATGGCCCTGTTTGAATAAAACTTTATTTAGAAAGGAAGTCAACAGGCTTTATTTGAATTGACAGTTATAGTGTACTAGCTACCAGTTTTAGACTGAACACTAACTTAAAATGAAATTCCTTCAGCTTTTGGGATGGTTTTGTTGATGATTCACAACAGCAAACTTCTGAGTGTGTGGTGAGGTGGAGTTGCAAACTAACTCCAGTAAACCTTACGTTATGTGCCCTCAAGTCTAGCTAGCCTAAATCCAAGTCTCAGGCGAAATCCAGGTTTTAAAATTAACTTTCCTTCCTCCATGTAAACTTTCATCCCAGCCTGTACCCTCTATAGTTCAGCTGCAGAGACAATGTTGTCTGTGTCCAGTACACAGCTGGGAGCTGGGGCTATCTCAGGGCCTGCTGTGTGACAGGTGCTCAGCCATCCAGCACATAAACGCTGTGCACATCATAGCCCACTCCAGGAAACTGTAAGCAAACCATGGGAAGTGTTAACAGCACATTTCTAGTAACTGTAGATGAGTTCCCCTTCACTTATTACTTCATACATTATTTTGAAACAACTTACCATTTTCGGGTCATATTTTCACCAGAATTCCTGAACTTAAACATTTATAGCTTTTCTCATCATTGTGGACTATGCACTGGTGAATATTACTATTTGCTAAAAATTTAACCTCAGAACTAATCCCAAGACGTTTCAGTTATTCATGGCCATGCATAGAAGAGTAAAAATGTTAACTAGCTGAGTGTAGACACCCTAGTTAAGACACAGTAAGGATAAGGTGGCATTCTTTATTCTTAAAACATAAGGTGGTGCTTTATTTTAGCTCTCAGACTATAAGCAATTGTCTTTTTCATTATCTATTTTGTTTTGTGCATTTCACATCTTTGTACATCTTTTGGTGGATAACTTTACCTTCTAAACCATTCCCCATGCACAGTTCTGGTACTGGCAAGTCCGAGAAAGTCGTGGTAGGTGCCATACAGAAATGTAGATTCCTTAGAAAACTTTTGTCAAGAGGTCAATGTCAGTGAATCTACAAGGCATAATTGTGAGGTGTCTGAGCAGAAACACAAGACAATAGGTCAGCTGATGGAAAAGCCGCAGAGGCTGGAAGGAGCCAGGACCCGAATTCCCGGCAGGATCAGTGCCTTTACAGTTGCTAATTCAGAGTCTGCAGTAACTTTAGAGAAAAAAAAATACTGAGTAAACTGCTAGGTGGTGCAGGAGAATGCTGGGGGGAGGGACCCAAAGTGCTTCGCCCCTCCCGCGAAATCCCCTGCTATGTCCCCAGCTCTGGGTGGATCCTCACAGCAGTCTGTCGTTTCCCAGGCCCCTCTTTTCAGAGGATGTCTTCCCTTCCCCCCTGCTGCCCACACCGATGTGACAGCCCCCTTTGCCTGTCAGGAGCCACCTGAGGGAAGAGCAGGGATGCTTGTGGGGTGTGTTCTGTTTCCTCTCCTCCCCTTTGTCCTGGTTTGTTCCATCTACAATGCTCAGATTATCCTTGTGTTATTTTCTCTCTCTCTTCTATTGTGCTTTCATCCTTACTGTCTATTTTTAACTTCCAGGTTTCTCAGAGGGTTCTGTTCCCTTTGGCTCAGTGTCTTCGTTTCTTGGTCAGATGTGACTCCATGCATAGTAAAATGCCCCTTTATTATAAAATGTGGACATGATCACTTTTAAATGAGCAGTTCTCCTGGTGCTTCTCATTCTCGTCACTTAGCAAGGCCATGGGAGCATTTGGCCTCCTGTTTGGAATATCACTCACTATTTACCTGCTAAGCTTTATGATTACTGAATGGAATGATATGTGAGTATTTGTGTAAGGTATCTGTGAAAAATTTAAGTATTGATGCCACAATATGTATTTAAGCAAATCGCTGGCTTACATGAATACTTAGTTTCCTCTTATATTCAGAAATGTTCTCAGATTCTGGGACTGACCTTACTATGTTTTCATTGCTTGAAGGGAAAATTGAGCCTTTGGAAATTGTCCAGTCTCTCCAGATGCTGGGCTTACATATTTCTGAGAAACAAGCGGAGTTGATTCTTCAAAGGTAAGCCCTCCATCAGCCAGATAGGCCACTTTTGACTTTTCCTTTAATGTCTTGGATGCTGGTTTCTAAATGCCACTTTGAAATATCCCTCTACATCTAGCATACTGATCACACTGGCCTGCTCTCTCTCCTTCCTCTGTTCCCTCTTTATGTCTGTGTGACACCTGTTATCTACAGTGTGGGGATGGGAGAGGGAGGCTCAAGCAGGGCTAAATGGTTGTAGCAAGGCCTCCGGGGCGTTGGGACAGCGGTGAGTCCTAAGTCTAGAGGTAGGAGCTGAAGGTTTCGGTGTTATTTGAACACTCGTTTTATTAGTTTTATGTGTGCTGGGTATTTTGTGTGCGTGTGCGTCTGTGTTGATCACTCACATGCCTGGCGCCTCTGGGGCACAGAAGGGGTGTCCGGTCCCCTGGGACTGGAGCTCCAGATGGTTGTGAGCCACCGTGTGTGTGCTGGAACCCAAACCCAGGTTCTATGGGACAGTACTTGGAACTTTTAATCTCTGTCTATCTCTCCAACCCCTGGCTATTACCTTTTAAATCAGTTTGGTTTCCTCCTTGTTTTTAGAAACGTTCTATCATATGTTAACTCTCTAAGGAAATGAGGTTCAGTATACTATTTTCCTACAATGAACCTCAGTCATGTTCACCTCTCCATCATACTCCCCTATCTCATTTCCCTTCTGCTGGCCACCTTCACCCAACTCATACCTTCTCTATTTACATTTTTACAGTCACCTGATTCTGCATGAGAAAAAACATGTAACGCATGAGAGAAAACATGCAATATTTGTTTTTCTGAGCCTGGCTTATTTCTTATCATGATCACGTCCATTACCATCCATTTCCCTGCAAATGACATCATTTCTTTCTTCTTTATAGCGCTCAATTCTCTGGCGTATGTGCAGCCATGCGTGTGTGTGTGTGTGTATGTGTGTGCGTGTGTGTCCACCCCCTTCATCTGTCTATGGACATCTAGGCTGACTCAATGTTTTGGCTTTTATGAGTAGTGTGGCAATAAACATGGATGAGAAAGTACTTCTGAGGTGTGCTGACTTAGAATCCTTGGGGTAAATTCCCCGAAGTGGAATAGTAGGATCACAGGCCAGTTCTATTTTTAGTTAGTTAGTTAGTTAGTTTATTTATTTATTTTTAGTTTTTACTTTTAGCATTCTCCATACTGACTTCCATAGTGGCTGCACTAATGTACATTCTCATCAGTCCTGTAAAGCATCCTTTCCCTCCTTCACCCACGGGCATTTTGAACGGGGCCGGGGCGGGGTGGGGGGTTCGTTGGGAGGTGGAAGAGTGGATGGGGGGAGAGGTGGAGGAGTAGAAGGATAAGGTGATATAATTTTAATTTCTCTGATGGCTAGATTGTTGAACATTTTCCATATATTTATTGCCCATTTGTGCATCTTCTCTTGAGAACTGTCCAACTCATTTGGCCACTTATTGATTAGATTATTTTGTGGGGTTTTTATTTGGTGTTTAATATAATTTTTTCTTTTTCATTTATTTATTTGTTGAAGAGGCTACCTTTTGAGAAGAATGAGGTGTCTGTGGTTCAGCGGGCTTGGTTTTGGGTACTTTGTTCTCCTCTCTTGATCGAAGTGTCTGTTCTTGTTAGCACTGAGCCGCGGCTGTTTCTGTGGTCTTGCAGCATAATTTAAAAGCAGGTTTCAACGACGCCTTCAGCATTCCTCCTTTTGCTCAGAACTGGTTTAGCTATTCGGGGTCGTCTGTGCTTTTATATGGATTTTAAGATTGTTCAAGTTCTGTGAGGAATGACATTAGAATTTTACTTGGGAATTAAATGAATTATTTCTAGTAATATGGTGATTTGTATAATAGTAATTCATAAAGCTCTTTTTGTCCTTTAGTGTCTGCCTTCAGTTCTTTCTTCAGCAATTTACATATAAAGTTTTTGTTAAGGAGATTTTTCACTTTCTTGGTTAGGTTTGTTCTCAATCTTTCTTTCCTTTCCCTTCCTTCCTTTCTTTCCTCCCTCCTTCCTCCCTCTCTTTCTTTCTTTCTTTCCTCCTTTCCAGCAATTGGGAATAAGATTGTTTTCCTTTTCACTATGTTTGTTATTGCTATATAGAAAAGCTACTGGTTTTCTATATGTTGGTTTTATACTATGCTACTCTGCTGATGGTGTCACCAGATCTAAGAGTTCTCTGGTAAGGTCTTATAAACATAAGATCATGTTATCTGAAAATAAGAAGGATTTGTTTCCTTCTTATTTGTATCTCTTTGATTCTTTTCTTATTACTCTTGCTAGTGCTTCAGACACTGAACTGAATAATAGTAGAAGCACTGAACACTTTAGCCTGTTCCTGATTTTAGAGGTAATTCTCTCATTTTGCCCCATTCAGTATAGAGTTGTCTATAGGTTTGTCACATGTAGCTTTTAATATAAAGAGGTATACAATTTTGTTAAAGGTTTTGCCTGCATCTATTGAGATGATCATGTGATTTCTGATCTTGGTTCTATTATGTGACCTATACTTTATTGGCTTGTGTATGTTGAACCATTTTAAAAAATTATTTTGTAAATATGAGTGTTTTGCTGGCTTGTGTCTGTGTGCTTGTGTACCAATGTGTATGCAGTACCCCGGGACATGAGAACAGGGCATCAGATCCATTGGAACTGCAGTTACAGACAGTTGTAAGTTGCTGTGTAGGTGCTGGGGTGGCTTCAGGTCCTCTGGAAGAGCAGCCAGAATTTTTAACTCCTGAGATACCTCTCCAATTCTTGTTTATTACATCCCTGGAAGAAAACTAATGTGATCACAGTACATAATCTTTTAAATGTGTTGTTGTCTCCTATTTACCTGCAAATATTTTATTGAGGATTTTTGCATCATAATGAAGCAAAAATTTAGTTTTTTGAAAAGGCAAAGACTGACAAACCCTTAGATTGACTAGCATATACTGGACTAGCATATTTTGAGTCTGTTTCAAAATCATACCCAAATGTTAAAAGCTTAGAGTATTAAGAAATAGTTTCTGAGCTGGTGAGAGGGGAGAAAGGACTCTAAATTCCTTCATTTGTATCTCTGAATATTTCATTGTCCAATTTTTGTGTCTTTTAGCTTAGCGACTTTTAATTTGACAGAGTGCTAAAGGCAATCTATAGTGGGCTCTCTCTGTAATAGTTGGATCCAGTTTTCTCCAAATAGTGAAAATGCCTGGAAAGGATTATAATATATATAATTCTATTTCCAGCAATATATAATTGCAAGTGGTGTATTTTTCTTGAGGATGGAATCCAGGGCCTCATGCCTGCTGAACCGTCTAAACCTACCACGGGGCTTTTAAGTAAGAATATTAAGTTGGAAAGCAAATTTTCATTCTGTAAAGTGGACGATGCATTTATCTTGTTCTTTAATCATCTGGTTAAACTTTCAGCATCGACTCTGATGGGACAATGACAGTGGACTGGAATGAATGGAGGGACTACTTTTTATTTAACCCGGTGACAGACATTGAGGAAATCGTCCGTTTTTGGAAACACTCTGTTGTAAGTTTGCTTTATGTGTGTATAGCTCCAAGCCACAGGGAGAGTGCTAATGCAGGGAACACAACTCTTGCCTCAAAGGAGACAAGAGATAGTTTATTCTGTAGCTAAATGAGGGCCTGGCCTGGGAACATAGATTCAGGTTACTCTAAATTCGGTGTTCTAACATGGAAATAGTCCCATGAGGTTTTTATAGTAACAGAGCAAGGAAAATTGTAAATCAAGACACTTTTTAAATACATTGGTGAGGTCCATAGCAGAAATTTCCCTGCTTTGCTATGGTCCTCAGATGCTGGGATGGTGTTCTGAGTCCGTGGGTTAGTGGAATCTAGGGGTCCATACATATCTTTCAGAGGGTTTACACAAGGACGTTAGGTCACAGATAGAGGCAGAGAAGAAATACATATTAAGGGGGATAAAGGGAGTTAAGATGCGTTGGCTCTAAACTTGCAACATTGCAACCTTTCCACATCACTGAAGTTCTAATCAGGCTGTCAGCCTTTGCAGTCACTTTTTCTTAATGGAACTCTGCTTGACAATAGTTCCCACCCAAGAGCACCATAACACCCTGCAAGGGTAGCCAAGAGAGTCCACGTATGTATTTAACTTCTAGAATCCTGTTTATTCTATTAGGTACAGATTTATAGAGTATCTTTAAAGGCCCCAAGTAGCATAAATACAGCTCTTCTCAAAACTTGGAAGAAATCCCATCTTCCAAGCTCTCTGGGTTTCACTGACATTCAGTGCTTCTGCCACAGGGAAATCTGAGAGAGGACACGCATTACTCAAATCTTCCCTGCACTTCCAGGTTGCTGAAGGTGATATGGCCTCTGGTCCCGTCTGAAGCTCTGCTTGTTAAGTCAGGCTGCCTAGATTTATTGCTGTCCTAAGGTCACTCATTGAATGCTAGAGAATAGTTTTGACTCATGTGCTTGCTGTTTCCCACCAGTGTATACATCACAACATTTCATTGTAATTGTTTCATTCTGCAAAACCATATTGGTGTAAATTAGGTTGTATTGTCCAGTCTGTTCCTCTGGGAACCTTCTGCAGGATCCCACCCCTCATCCTGTGGGTTTGTCTTCTATACTTGGAGAGAAGTACCTTTGACTCTCACCCAATACACTTGCCTCTGGTAACAATTTACATTGCCTCTGGTAACAATGCCTAAGCTTACACAGAGCGTTATAAAACCAATTACATGTACAAATTTTACTGTGTGAACTTTGTATTATATCTTTGGGGACAGTTGATGACATTTGATGTTATAATCATTAACCTATTTTATTGGTAACAAATGAAAGAAGATGGTGTTACTACCAAAGTGTGGCTCATTACCTTTCATGCCCATAACGATTTACGTGAAGGTCATTTTTTGTGTATTGTCCTAGGGCCTGGAGCATGCTAAGAAAGCACTCTATGACCTAGTTAGACCCACCACAACATTTAGACAATTAAGTTGCAAAAATATCATGATGATAAAACTGTTCTTAAACTATATAGAAGATGAGTATAGGGCTATTTATGTGCCTGGTTTAATTTTAAAAGTTACATATTTAAAAAAATATATATATATCCTTCATGGCGTGGAGAGTAAGGGGACATGGCTAAGACAGCGTGTCTGAAGTGCTGACTGGCTGCTGTGTAGCTTTCTAGCATTGCAGAAAGTGACAGACGAGGATCCACTAAATGTGGTAAAACGTTGCCCTCTCAAAAAAAAGTCACCGGATCTGGCAAAAAAGAGAAGGTTGTGTTTGTTGGGGCTGCTTCTGTACCTGACAGTTTCCAGTCCCTGCATGTTGATTCTGCATTATGTACAGTGTGACAAAACTTTTCCGTGCACTCAGCTTGGCTCACTGTCAGTCCCAAGAAAGAGCCTTGATTCTAACAGTAACAGCTCTGACCCCAAAACAAAGTTCCGGGCTTGTCTATTTGAGACTTAAGAACTGTGGGATCTCTTTGCATTTTGCCAGGGAATTGACATAGGGGATAGTTTAACTATTCCGGATGAATTCACAGAAGATGAGAAAAAGTCAGGACAGTGGTGGAGACAGCTTCTGGCAGGAGGCGTGGCTGGCGCCATCTCAAGAACCAGCACGGCACCTTTGGATCGCCTCAAGGTCATGATGCAGGTGAGCCTCGCCTGTGTCTACAGGCACAGAAAGCATGCCATGTCTCGGTCACAGTATTCTACAACCGTTAACCCTCAGAGTAGGCACACGTCTTAAGCATTTGGTACTGTTCCACTAAACTGCAAATTGTTAATGCTTGTGTAATGAAATTTTAGTCTTTGGTATTCAGTGACTTTAAATGTTTCATTAAAGCTGGGCATGGTGGTACAATCCTTTAATCCCAGCACTCAGGGAGGCAGAGACAGGTCGATCTCTGTGAGTCAGAGACCAGACTAGTCTACAAATCAAGTCCAGGGCAGGCAAGGCTACACAGAGAAACTCTGACTCAAAAAAATATGATAACAATAACAACAGCACTAATAATGATAATAATAAGTAAAAATTCAAAAAGAAATAAATTGGTTAGTTAAAAAAATCCTCTGTGCTATTATAGGGTTCTCATTAAATTACTTATACTTTCTTTGATTTTAGAAAGCAGAGAATTTCTCAAGTCTAGATTGTTGGTGATAAGAATATAATTTCAAAAGTGATTGTAGAGCTGTTAGCAGAAAAGACCTAGGTCTCTAGACAGACTTGGCTACTTACTGATGTTGGGCTGGTCACATGGAGAGAAGAGAAAGGAAAGAAAATCCATTTGTGCACACGATGGTAACCCATTTAATCTTCATGGCAGCTCAGTAGAACAGATGGTTTGCCTTCATTTTACATATGAGAAAACTGAGGCTGTAAGAATGAAAATGTCCTTTATGAGAAGAGTAGATGAGGCATGATGTAGCTTAACCTCCAGAGCCCTGGGCTCCTACCCTGTGTTTGACCTCGGAGAGCTCATGTTTCCCCCGACAGTGGGCAGAGTAGCTAACAAGGATGGCTCTAAGGCTTAGCTTATTATAACTATTGGTATACTGGAATAATCTAGAAGAACATAGTAGTTGCTTAAGAATGTTTTATGTTATTTTATGTGTATAGGTGTTTTTTCTGGATGGATGGATGTGCAGTGCATGCATATGGTTTCCCGGAAGAAGGTGCCAGGTCCCCTGGGACTGGGGTTATAGAGGGTTATAAAGATGCTATGTGGGTTCTAGGAACCAAACCTGTGTCCTCTGCAAGAACAGCGAGAGCCCTTAACCATGAAACCAGCGCTATAGTTCCTTAAAACATTTCAATAAAGCTGTGCTTTTATACCCACAGTCAGAATATCTTTATTTTTAAATTGTTTCAACAAAATTTTCTGATAACATTTTAAGTTACCATTCATTCCCAGTGTACCCAATTCCAAAATGTATCTTGCACTTTATAGAAAATGAGAGGGAACTGATAGATGCTTTTATTTCTTCCTTCCTTCCTTTCTTGTTTTTGTTTTTATGAGAGAGGGTTTCTTTGTGTAGCTTTGGTTGTCCTGAACTTGCCTTGTAGGCCAGGCTAGCCTTGAACTCACAGATCCTCTGCCTCCACTGGTGCTGGGATTACTGGCGTGTGCCGCTGCGCCCAGCGCTTCTTTTCTTTAATATAGTAGTAAACTGACTTTGAGACAGCTTGACTAGGCACACGTCTTTTCCTTTGCTGTATGTTATCATGAAGTTTATTATGTAAAGTAAAATAGATATGTTAAGAGTGTAGTTTCTGTGCATCTAAAGGGCTTTCCAAAGTCTCCTACAGGGTTAGATGGCCTCATAAAAATACAGACTCTTGGGCTTGGTTTATTACCAGGAAGAAATATGGATTCAAATTGATCAAGGAAAGGAAGTACAATGGGCAGAGTCCAGGAAAGTACCAAACTCAGGACTGCTTTCGTCCATGCCCTGTGCAGCTCTAACTCCTTTCTTTCTCTATGTTGATGTGTTCGGCTCAGACCTACTTTAGAAGTGTATCAACAATGTGCAGAAGTACTCCATGACACTCTGCTTTTATTTTTAGGTTCATGGTTCCAAATCAATGAATATATTTGGAGGCTTTCAGCAGATGGTAAAAGAAGGAGGAATCCGTTCCCTTTGGAGAGGAAATGGCACAAATGTTATTAAAATCGCTCCTGAGACAGCTGTTAAGTTCTGGGCTTATGAACAGGTAATTGTTATCATCTGTGGAAATGATTAACAAAAGGAGTTAGCTAACTGATTCAGTAAAGATTAGCATGCAGTGCTTTGGGGTTTCATTCCTAATACTTCACAAGGAGATTCCCTATGGGAGACTAGAATTTGATAAACTCAGTGATCCCACACAGCTGAATTCTGGGATTTTGGATGCCATCATAGCATTTATAGAGGGAGGCTTTCCTCCTCTTTTCTAAGTAGCTCTTGAATGAATGCTCTTAGGGGATTCAGTGTGAATTCCTAGTGGACACAGAGCACTTCATCTAAATTTTACGAAAGTACTCCTGAAGTGAAAACTGTTCAGGTGAAGTCCTTTGTGTGAATGGAATTGTATTTACTTGAAAAGTTCCGTGAAGGCGGGGTCTGGCTTCTCCGTGCCCTCCAGCACCCGGGCAGAGCCCAGCACTGCTGACATGCTGAGTGTTTGTTGAGTGAGTGGATGAGAAAGTAAAGGAAGACCTTTGCCTTCATCCTCTCTGCTGGCTAGATGAAAACAGCAGTGACCTTAGAGGCGGCTGCCCTTACAGATATTAGCAGAACCACTGTAGTGTCTATACAATTTTTTTCTGTCATTCTTTTCCGTTATTGTTCATCATGACCTATGTGTGTCTTCAAGTTTAACTCCACACTGTAGTTTCTTATTTGGATAAGTTTAATGTTATTCTGGATAGTTTGTCCTAGAGAAGCACAACTCTTTTGAAATGACCAAGGCTAGTGGTGTGCATTCCTTGACTTGGAAAATAGAGAAGCAAAAAGCAAAAAGACTGGTCTCAGTCTTTACATGGAGACCATTCTGGGGAAATAGAATTTTCTGATTTGAATGCCTGAGCATTCAAATTATGACTAATATTATGATATGAATGCCAGAGCCTAAGATACATATTCAAATATAGTGCTGTTACTTCAATATGCGGAAACTCACTGTACCTGAAAGCCCCACCCAGCATACTTGATCCCACTTGTCAGACTCTTATTCTGGCTACGCACCAGGCTTACCCCTTCCTTCCACTCTCTGTTTTAAATGATGCTGAGATTTGAACTTAGGGTGCTACGTGTGCCAGGCAAGAGTTCTACCATTGAGTTCTTTTGTCAGCCCCGTGATAATTGACAACCCACTTCCCAGGAGACGGTCAGCATTAAGCCCTACTTTTCTGCTAGGACGACTGTTAAGGTAGAGGGTCCATCTTGAGGCATCTCATCATGTAAGTGAACCGATTCCTAGGGTCCGATTTGTGTTTTGCGGCTGGAAAGTACCACCAAAAGTGTGGTTTAAACAATAGACATTTACTTCTCACAGTTCTCAAGCTTAAAGAGAATCAGATGAAGGGGCTAGGCAGTGGAGACCCCCTTCCTGGCTTCTTGCTCCGTCATCATATGGCCTTGGCGCATGGTTTGGGCATAGTGTTAGCTAACTGGCATGCCTTCTGACAAAGATGCTAGCTATGTCCTGAGGCCTCAGAACTTCTTCTAACCATAGTTGTCCCCAAAGGCCCCATCTCCCTCCATCACGATGGAGGTTAGGGTTTAATATAAGAATTTGGGAGGAGCACAGTTACCCTAAAGTAGCTATTAATATGCATTTTAAAACTTTTTTTTCCCACAGTACAAGAAGTTGCTGACTGAGAAAGGACAAAATATAGGTACCTTTGAGAGGTTTATTTCCGGTTCCATGGCTGGAGTAACCGCACAGACTTTTATTTATCCCATGGAGGCAAGTACCATTGTGATCTGACTGCTTGGTGGCATTTCACTGGCCAGCTGTGGTTGTGCACTAAGTTAACCCAAGCTCAACAGTTTAAAACAAGGCTTTACCACCCTGGTTGGGAGTCTGGGTTTCCCTGGCTCTGGGATTTTTCACCCAGCACCTGTAAGTGCTCTTGTCAAGGCATCAGCCAGGGCTGCAGTCAACTAGAGGCTAACCTGGGGCAGATCTGCTCTTAGGCCCACTCATGTGGCTGCTGCCAGGTCTTGCTGTCCATTGGCTGGAAGCATCATTCTCTTATACAAGCCTTTCTAGATGCTCTGTGTGTCTCCACAGCATGGCAGCCTGCTTCCTTTAGAGTCAGTGCTGCTATGGGCGAGAAGAGAGAGAGAGAGAGAGAGAGAGAGAGAGAGAGAGAGAGAGAGAGAGAGAGAGAGAGAGAGAGAGAGAGAGAGACTGTGAGGGATGCAAACCTCTGTCTTCACTTTCCCAGTACCCGGCTGGCTACACAGACTGACCCTGGTACCATGTGGGAGGGGACCATGCAAAGCAGAGCATCCGTGGAGGCAGGATTCTTAGGGGCCATCTCAGAGGCTGGCTGCCACAGTGCTGATTGGAAGTATGTCTCTCATTCCTCTCTGGGAGCTTTTGTACCATAACCTCAGTCATGGCTGTAGGCTGGTAATACCATCTAGATATCATTCCAGTAAAGCATGGGCTGGCTAGCAAACCGGGGACCACCTGAGGACTGTACAGCCTGAGCTGTGTTACACCTGGAAAAGGGAGGGAGAAAGCAAAGGAAAAGTGAAGACTATGTTACAGAACTCATATTTGAGGCTTGCAAAGATTGAAATATTTACTATTTGGCCTTTTTGTAAAGTGTTTGCCAACTCCTGCTTTAAAGCAAAACTCACACTGTAGATGTGGATAATTTTATGGATACAACAAGGGTTTTTCAATAACTAATAAGACCCTTAATTTGAGCCTCTTTGAGATACTCATGTCAATAGATGTGTGTGTGTGTGCTCACTTGTATGCATACGTATGTTTGTGTGGGTGCACATGTGTGAGCATGTGCCTGTGGGGGCCAGAGGTCAACCCTGGTAAGCTGTCACTTACCAGGAAATACTATGTACCTTGCTTTTGAGACTGGGTTTCTCACTGGCCTGAGCTCAGTGATATAGTCTAGGTTGAGGGGCCCAGAGTTCTACACGGCTAATCTCCAGGGACCTCAGACATCCACTCCCCTGCCTGGCTTCGTATGTGGGTTTCGAGGGTCAAACTCAAGTCCTCATGTGTGTGCTGAAGTGCTTTGTAGACTGAGCACCTCTGGGTCTCTAGAGGTGTTTTTATGTCACTCCACAACCCTTCATTTCTCCTAATGCCATCAATTCCCACCTCTCCACCCCGACGCTGCACTTCAAGCTGAAGACACTGAAGCTGTCCCAACACTGCTGTCTTCTTCAGCTTCCTTGCCAACTAATTTTATTACGACATCAAAAAGATTGTCTGGTCCACATTTAATCTTTTGGCAAAGCCCTCCTTCTGAGTCTCTATGAAATAACTGGCCCTTTGTGGCTCTAATTTTAGCTTCTCAATGGAACCTGAGGGAGAATCTGTCAGCAGCCATTCTCTTGACATTCTCTTGAGAGACAGAATTTGCTAGTGCCTTATAAAATCAGTAGTTTCGAATTGTTCGATGTTAAATGCCAATGACACTGTGTTGCATTTTTTGGTATCTAGGTTTTGAAAACCCGGCTAGCTGTAGCCAAAACTGGACAATACTCTGGCATTTACGGCTGTGCCAAGAAGATTTTCAAACACGAAGGCTTCGGGGCTTTCTACAAAGGCTATGTTCCCAATATACTAGGCATCATCCCCTATGCAGGCATCGATCTCGCTGTGTATGAGGTGAGTGAGGGCAGAGCAGGTGGCCAGCAGGTTGCCATCGACTCTGACTTGGTGTCAGGGCTGGGAGAGCGGAAGAGAACTGTTTGTGACTGGACCGCCTGCAGGCGTGCGCTTTGATCTTTCTGGCACTGTGATTGGGATATCACAAATGCACCTAGCCATTTTTGTATTAGGTTTCCTTGCATACTTAACTTTTGTTCACCCAGAATATGAGCTCAGACTCAGCTTGGAAGATGTCATGAGGGAGCTGGGGGGGGGCACAGAACAGATGAGCAGAAGCTTATTAGAATTACTAAGACTTGCACTGGGAAAGCCAAGCGAGTGATGTGGTCACACAGCTTCATCCTGTGTCTCTAGGGCTGGTGTTCGGGGTTGGGGCGGGGAATGAAGTTCAGCCTAAGTGTGGAGATTTGAGTTCAGACAGCTCAGAACATGAACATGGCTTGCTCAGGTCAACAGGTTGTGGGGTCTCCCTGTCACATGGGCCACTTAATAACTCGGGAATCTGACAACCATTTTACTGAACATGCACTATATTCCAACTTTACATTAGATACTGGATTGAAAGAAGGACTTAGGACCTTTATGAACCCAGTGTTCTGGTGGGGGGATGGGCAAGGCCACAGGCTAACCTCAGCATTGTTAGTCATGTGAGCCAGATCTCACATGTACAACTAGGTATATAGTATTTTTAAAAAAGTACCAGCATGTATTTTTATCCTTAAAATGTTTTATTTTTAAAGAAAGTAAAATATCATTGATTTGGCAACAGGGAACAACCCTGATTATGTTCACGCTGAACGAACATGGCAGCTGAGTATCTCCTTTGTTGACTGTCCTCTTTGTTTTGGGCAGCTTTTGAAGTCTTATTGGTTGGAAAACTTTGCAAAAGACTCTGCCAACCCTGGCGTGATGGTGCTGCTGGGCTGCGGAGCCCTATCCAGCACCTGTGGGCAGCTGGCCAGCTACCCCCTGGCTTTGGTGAGGACTCGCATGCAGGCACAAGGTGAGTTTGGAATCCAGGATTGCTTTGATGACACTTTGTGTCACTCATGCGCTTTTGGAACTCTCTCTGTCTCTCCCTGTGTGTGTGTGTTATTGTTCCTCCTTTATAGAAATAATCCAAACCCTTAAAGAACATAAGGTTTGACCTCTAGCAGATTTGTACTTAGGTCTTTGCTGCATGTCTTTTTTTTTTTTTTTTTTTTTTGTCTTGTCTTCCATGAATAGGTATTAGGAAAATTAGCAGCAGTATGTGTAAAGAATTCGTTATTTACTAAACTCTCAAGGTAAGCAGTGGCTAGACTGCTTATCAGTGCTGTTCAGACCCCAAGCTTGGCACCCCCCTCACCCCCCCTGTGGCATTCTCTCTGCTGGCTCCCAGGCTACACTACCCTGATGACTGTTTTCCTGCTGTCCAATGCTGCCTGCTCTGTGGAAGCATGTTTGTCTTTCTTTGGCAATCTTTGTCTTTCTTTCCTGCTCTTCTTTTTCCCTGGTCACCTTCATCTACTGTAATTTCTCTTACGAATGCAAACTGGGCATTCATGGCTCCGCCCAACCCCTCCTCCCAGAGCAGCCACCTCCTCCTTTAACCAAGCAGTAAGTCACTTGTAGACACACTTGAGCCATCACTGGGACTGGACACACTCTCATATGGCTGCTAGGGTTGGAGAATGCAATAATGTCGTTTGTGAATCTGTTCATGGTACAGCGCAAAAGACATGGATGGCCCTTCAAAACATATCATGGCATCAGTTCTAGTCCAGCTCTAGCTGAAGCCTAAGAATGCAGTGAAAGTGGCTGCGCACAGGCCTGCACTGCTGTATTTGAGAAGTTTAGAGGCAATTATGTCTGCCGAGGGGAAGGTGAAATAGCAGACGTAATGTGCTCGGCCTCTCATTTAGCTGTAGTGACCACTTGGGGAGCTTGATACTACTACTATTCACATTTGACAAATGACCGGCAGGTCAAAACAGTTAAAGAATGTTAAAGGTTATGCATTTGAGCTGGAGTCCGGCTGGAGTTCAGACCCATGCAGGGATTTAAACAGCTGCCCAGTAAGCCTCCTGATCCTGTCAGAGCTGGTCCAGACCTAGCATGGCTGCCAGGATCCGCCATTTTTCATCAAGGCCCAAACATTCCATATCTCTTTAGACATTTCCTGTGGGTGCCAGAGTGGACTGTCTGTTCACCCAGATAGGGCAAGGACAGACCAAAGATACAGGTCCAGCCATGACTAGTGCCTTGGTGAGTTTGCTGGGATTATTACTGGAGTGTGGGTGATAGCTCCTTTCAGGGGCTCGAGCAACTCAATGACAGCTGCATCACACCTCAGTCTGCAACCAGCACACACAACCACCCACAGAAGCTGAATCCATGCAGCTCCCTGCATAACCTGCAAAAACTTGTGCTGGAGTCTCCTGTAACCCCGGAGATCGGGGACAGCCCCGTGAATCATCAGAATCTATCTGAGCTTGGCAAGTTTTGTTCACTTCCTGAGTCTTAGGAGTCTCCTTGACCCTGTGGGAATGCTTCAGTTTAGAGGAAGTGGCTACCCAACATGTGGGCATCTCTGGCCCCTTGGGATGCTATGGGTAATAATCACATCTGGTAATCACCATGGTCTCCTCCCCGATGCCTGCTCCTGCCTTTGTCTTTGGTTGTACCAACCATATGGGCTGCTTCCTTCTCTCTCTCCCTCCTCCTTTTCACCTCCTGCTTTCCTCACTTCCTTCTCCCTCTGTTGAGATAATTACAAGGCCCGAGTCTCCTACAGTCTTTCTAAAACTTCTCCAAATCTTCCCTTCCCCTATTATCCAATTAAAAAAAAAACCCTTTTTATTGCTTCTTTGTGAGTTTCATTATCCAGTCCTACTCATCTCCCCATCTCCCTTTATCTGCCCTTCACCCTTGCACCCCCCCCAAATAAAACACACACATCAACAAACAAGTAAATGCAACAACAAAAAAACAAATCATAGAAAACATCTCATCATGGAAGCTGTAGTGTGGCACGGAGTCTCCTCCGTCCACACATCTCCACGTGCAAATGTTCATTGCAGTGAGTCATAGGTCCGCTTGGAGGTCTCGGGCCCACGCGCAGTGGTGGAATGCTGTAGTTCAAAGTGCTGGGCTTGAGCATCACCAACTACAGCTTCTTGGTTTTGCAACTTGCTAACTGAGGGTTCGGGACAAGACTCCCTATCTTTCCCAGTTTCTAATCCTTCATTTATGAAATATGCACGTTTGCTCTGAAGGGCTGGCGTAGGATGCAACACACAGCAGTCCACGGTGACTGCGGCTGTCGCTGTCGTGGGAGATGCACAAAGAGAGTTGCTTTTGAAATTGATTTTCATCCATTCGTTATGTTCCAGATACAGTAATAATAATAGACATGCTTGAGCAGTGCACTGGCCTGGTTCCCCCCTCCAGTTCTTACTTCTCTGTTTTGTTGGTTTGCTTGTCTGTTTGCTAGCTGCGCTGGAAGGAGCCCCACAGCTGAACATGGTTGGCCTTATCCAGCGGATCGTCTCCAAAGAAGGAGTCCCGGGACTTTACAGAGGCATCGCCCCAAACTTCATGAAGGTGCTCCCCGCCGTTGGCATCAGCTACGCGGTGTATGAAAATATGAAGCAGATGCTAGGCATAGCTCAGAAGTGACCAGTCCACACCTTTGCTTTTCCATGATGACCGAGACTGTCAGTGCTCTCCAGTGACTTCTGGGATTGCAGCAAGTCCGCCGAAAAAAAGAGTATCTGTGATCACTTCAAGCGTTTGGGTTTGGCTTTATATCTTCAGTAATGTACAAAATCATATTTTCAATAAGTGAAGAAACCACAAAATTTATTTTTGCTGATAAAGATCTGTGTCCTGTACCCTAAATCTAGAAATGTACTGGCTTGAGAGGAAATAATTTTCTGTGGAAGATTACAATCACCAATCCCTGTTCTGATTGGTTCAAGTTAATGCCAACTTGTTTATACCCAAGTGTTTTTTTTTTTAAACAAAATGATCAGAAAACTGTGGAACATAAATTGTATATATTTTAGATGTCTTTATAGACCTGAAATTCCCCGACAGAAACATTAGTAGAAAGATCACTGTATTTAAAATCAACCTTACATGGTTTATATCTTCATCTGTAAGCAGAATAGGAATGAATTATAGAAGCCAAATTTGTGTGTGGAGGAGCAGTAAGATAATATTTATTTCAGTGGACATGTTTCTTTTCTACTTTCATTACTATTTGGTCCCCAATTTTAGAATTTGATAGTTATATATGTTGCTAAATTATTATTTGGAAGATCCTATTTATTCTGTCATTGTTTTGAAAAACATCAATGAACAAAACCATTGACTTGTACCATTTCCTAGAGAGCATCTTGGTTCTATTCTTTTTTTTTTTTTTTAATCAAATTCTCTTAACCAGGAAGGTTCCTTGGAACTTTATAGTAATCTGAAATTGCTCTTTTCATGACTTGAGTGTTGATCTCCCTCTTACTGTTGAAGTTTTTTTGAACCTTTATTTCTCAGATAGGAGGACACGGGCTAAAACACCAGCATATTTCAATAGTGGATATGTTCATCTTACTTTAATAAAGGCTCAATCTGTAAACTTATGCATATATATTTTCATTTGCCTCAAGATTTAGGAAGATGACAGAAAAATTATAGTATCAACAGTATTTTAATTTTTTTGCAAAGCTGATTTTGTAGTCAATTATCTTTTATTATTTGTTTTTATTAGAACTTAAAAAATCTTATTTCTTCTATAAGAAGATATTGGCATACACCTTTATTCACAGCACTCAGGAGGCAGAGGTGGGAAGATCTCTGAGTTCAAGGCCAGTCTGGTTTACAGGGAGAGAGAGAGAGAGAGAAAGAGAGAATGTTTGTTCCAAGACATCCAGGGCTATACAGAGAAACTTGTCTCAAAATACTAAAACAAAACAAAGAGATAGTTTTAGCATTTTAAGATTTAGTCCATATACTCATTTGGTTTCTGGTAATTTCTGTTATAATTGCTTTCTGAAATATCTAGTGACATGGAAGTCGTTGCCTTTAACCTACCTACCTCTTTTATTTTTTGAACCAAAGAGAAAAGATGGTCGTGTGTTTATGAAACGTATTCTAAACTATAGTTTGATTTGCACTCCTGATACCTGTTATTGTCTCAGTATTTTTATACTGTGTAAGGAAAGGAAGGGACCCCACTTTGTCTTTAGGGTTACTGTGCTTTTGAGTAATACATAGAATGACAGTATTAAGGTACATGATTCATTCCTGTTTTGCTCATAACAATTATGGAAATGCATAATTCTGTGAATGTTTTTGGAATCCTCAGCTGGTGAAAACTATGAAAATATTCATGGCTCATATGACATTAGATTGTCCTCTGTTGAACATGTGCAATGATTTATCTGTGCATCTTGTATCTTTTGGAGAAAAACACACCCCTCCTATTGAAGACAGCTTATCCTGGTATTGTTACACAGTTACTGCTCATTTGTATTAAAGATATTTGTCTGTTTTTAAAGTGGATGTTTTCTACTTGTCCTAGTTTACTCTCTGTTGCTATGACAAAACACTCTGAAAAAAAGCAACTGAGGGAGGAAAAGGTTATTTCACCCTCCAGGCTATACAGTCCTCACTGAGAGAAGTCAGAGCAGGACAGAATCAGGGACCTGGGCTTTTCCCTCCTACAACTGACAGTGAAGACAATCTCTCACAGAAGTGTCCCCAGGGCGGTCTGATTTGGGCAATCTCTGGTGCTTTCTCAGAAAATTAGGACCAGTGCTACCTTAAGATCCAGTTATACCACTCCTGGGCATATATCCAAAGGATGCTCAAGTATACATCAAGGACATTTGCTCAACCATGTTCATAGCAGCTTTATTTGTAATAAAGCAACCCAGACGTTCCTCAACTGAGGAATGGATGCAGAAATTGTGGTGAAATACCCAGATCGAGAGTCCCCAAATGACCAACAGGCTCTGAGTCCGATGCAAAATGCACGAGGGCCTTTATTACAAACTCAAGCTGGGTGGCTGCCCTTTACAAGAACAAAGAGGCAAGTGACCCCCAACTCTGGGGGAACAGGGTTTTTAAGGGCAAAAAAACGAAAGCAGGGAAGTGCAAGTCTTAGCAGTACAGGATTGGGTAAAAGGGTCTCTAGGGGAGCTGACCTTTAAAATGATTGGTTTGTTTTCAGGCACCAAAACTGCAAATGATCAGGTCTGGCTACCTGGGGGACACCTGCCCCCCCCCCCCGCAAGGTACTGCCCTGTTAGATTAGGCTGCAGGTTAGGCTGTAGCAAGGGGGATGGGGAGTTAACACATTCCATGGGCTTCCTTAAGGGCTACATGACCCTAGTCACACCCTGAGGTCAATCTGGGTGGGGGACTGTTGCTGGACCCCTGCTCTGAAAGGACTGTGATCTGGTGACTTTGCCCCAGTCCCAAGAATTAACTGCATGTTTTTGAACCTCTCAGTGATACATTTACAAAATGGAATGCTACTCAGCAATTAAAAACAAGGAAATCATGAAATTTGCAGACAAATGATGGGACCTAGAAAAGATCATCCTGAGTGAGTTATCCCAGAAGCACAAGACACACGTGGCATATACTCACTTATAAGTGGCTATTAGACATATAATATAGGATAAACATACTAAAATCTCTACACCTAAATAAGCTAAACAAGAAGGAGGACCCTGGGTAAGATGATCAATCCTCATTCAGAAAGGCAAGCAGGATAGACCTTGGAAGAAGGTGAAAACAAGGAAAAAAGACAGGAGCCTATCACAGAGGGCCTCTGAAAGACTCTACCCAGCAGGGTATTAAAGCAGATGCTGAGACTCATAGCCAAACTTTGGACAGAGTGCAGGGAACTTTATGAAAGAAGGGAGAGATAGAAAGACCTGGAGAAGTTGGGAGCTCCACAAGGAGAGCAACAGAACCAAAAAAGTTGGGCCTAGGGGTTTTTTTCTGAGATTGATACTCCAACCAAGGACAATTCATGTATATAACCTAGAACCCCTGCACAGATGCGGCTCATGGCAACTCAGTATCCAAGTGGGTTCCCTAGTAAGGGGAACAGGGACTGTGTCTGACATGAACTCAGTGGCTGGCTCTTTGATCACCTCCCCCTGAAGGGGGAGCAGCCTTGCCAGGCCACAGAGGAGGACAATGCAGCCAGTCCTGATGAGACCTGATAGACTAGGGGCAGATGGAAAGGGAGGAGAACTTCACTTATCAGTGGACTTGGAGAGGGGCATAGGGGGAGAAGAGGAAGGAAGGGCAAGATTGGGAGGGAATGAGGAAGGGGGCTACAGCTGGATACAAAGTAAATAACCTGTGATTAATAAAAAATAAAAAGATTCCCATTTAGGCAAGTCTTTGCTTTGACAGTTGATAGAACTAACTAGGACACTCATTTTGAAAATAATTTATAAATAATATTTTTTTGGTACAGTGGTTGAGACCATGCTTTTCACGCCTGCTTCCGCAGAGTCTCAGTCTTTTGCATTTCCTGAGCAGCTATTGTATCACACACAGAGTACCAAGAAGACTGTAGGCTTGCAAGGTTAGCATGGCAACATCTTGGTGAGGAGCGTTTTCATCTTGGTATCGTGTGAAACAGAACACGGGCAAGTTTACGGAATAAGCAATTGCGCAATTGATGCAAATTAAGCATAAGTAGAGAATCTTATAAAAATGAACAAGGCTGTGGAGATGGATGGCCACAGGCCTTACTGATGTTGGGAAGAGCATACAGGCAGGGGCAGGGGCCACAAGAAGAAGGAGCCTGAAGGAAGCCAGGCTCATGCAGATGACTGGTGGGTAGTGAGTGTGTGTGTGGGGTCATCATGCAGGACAGGGGGAGGGCTTTAGCTGTACAGTTCTCCTTTCCTGCTTCCTGGTTCTGCAATAGCAAAAGTTCCTTGGTGCTGTTCCCTAAGCAAGATCATAGTTCCCTACCCTCCTGTTCCCTCAGCCCCCACTGTCAGCCCGTTCCCTGGGTTGTCTCTCCATCTCCAGGAAGAGAGTAACAATTTGAAGAGAATTAATTTAAGCACATTCAAATCTGCATTTCCCCCGTATGAAGCACAGAGACCTTCACTTGTAGAATGCTCATGGGCTGTAGTTGTCCTCACTGGTTGCTTTGTACCTGCCCCCCGATTTGTTTTTCTTCTCACAATGTCTGCAGTTTTGGAAACAACTCTCTCATTCTCTAAGTTCGACACTGACCTGTTTTTGAATCGACTTCCACAAAGACAAGCAATGGGCAGCTTTATTTTGTCCCGAACGAGGGTGCGGCTGGTGCAGAGCTGCTTGGGAATTTGATGCGTTCTGAAGGACCCTTCAAACCAAGCCTGCCACAGACTCCTGGCGTTCCCCAGGCACCTGCATCTTCCGATGAGGTTGTGCTCATCTCTTTATGTAGATTCTACAAAACAGCCATAGTCAGGGCTTGGGACAGATTAGTATGAATCCTAACTTTTATTTGCCTGTTTCAGTTGTTGTCT
The DNA here is from genome assembly GCA_028658305.1 of Pachyuromys duprasi. Lineage (NCBI taxonomy): Eukaryota > Metazoa > Chordata > Mammalia > Rodentia > Muridae > Pachyuromys > Pachyuromys duprasi. The sequence continues at coordinate 85,664,239 of CM053744.1, read as the reverse complement.
TGGAGGCCTATTGCCTGTGTCTGCTAAACTAGGCCTAGTCTTGGAAGCTTCTAGCCTCCGCACAATCTAACCTAGGCCTAGAATGTTTTCAGCCTCTGAGACTTACTGCTTAATAAGCTCACCCTTTCTAGTTCTTACTGAGCTCTGGGCTGGCTGGTTCAACTCAGCTGCTCTGGCTCAACCTCTCCCAGATGACTTATTCCATCTGACTTGTCTCTTGACCCCTGAATTGCTCTGCTTGGCCTCAAACTACAGCAATCCGCTCTAATTTTCTGGCTCCTTCTCATTCTCTGGCTTGTTATGTCTTCACCAGTGTGTAGTTTGTTCTATCATTCAACCTCTCTCCATAAAACTCTCCTGGTGAAACTGCTTCCCCTCTCTCTCTGCATTGCCCGCACGTACCTCCCCTTTCCTCTCTCTTCTCCTGAGAGTTGGGTGTATCCTATTCTGTAAATTTTTTCTCTGATTCATCACTTTTTCTGCCACTCAGTTAGACATCATTTTCAAATATAGGTGCTTCCTTTTACAAACTAACTCTACCTTCATTGTTCCAGTCAGGAAACCAGAAGATTAGAAAAGATTGTTGGAGTTAGTTTGAGACCAGGCATAGTAGTAAGTCAGGGGCCAAGAGAGAAGCCAGATGGAATAAGTCATCTGGGAGAGGTTGAGCCAGAGCAGCTGAGTTGAACCAGCCAGTTCAGAGCTCAGAAAGAACTAGAAAGGGTGAGCTTATTAAGCACTAAGTCTCAGAGACTTAAAGCATTCTAGGCCTAGGTTAGATTGTATGGAGATAAGAAGCTTCCAGGACTAGGCCTACTTTAGCTGACGAGGCAGTAAGCCTCTGAGACAATTGAAACAAGGTGAATAAAAGTTCCTTTCACACCTGCGTGTCCCCTGCAGACACACATCCTCCAGCCAGGTGCCCACAGGAATGTTTGTGTGTGACATTGTCATGTAACCAGTTGAAATCGATCAGGAGCTCCCAAATCAATTTACACCTGAGGCAGTGATGTGGGGATCTTGGCCTATCTGGACAGCAGTCACTGTTCACCTCAGTCAATGCCAAGAAACCTTTTATCCCAATCTCCATGTACTTCATTCCAGCTACTGCGCCATGCTTGGAATGGGCTTAGTTGAGATAGCTCAGGACAGGAACCTGGCAATCTCTGTTTCCTTTCCAGCCACTGGGCTCACCCCTTTCCTCTACGGTGTTGACAGGACCCCTCCTCTCACTTCTGTGGGATCCCTGGTGTCTGCTCTACAGGCAGTGTGGTGTTCCCGAAGGTGGAAGAGCCTTTCTCTGAAAATGACTTTCATTTCCACATTTAGACATCTCAGAGAGAAAGAAATGCTAACTCATGGGTGGAGATGAGATGAAAGGAAGAGTAGAGAGAGACTGAATCTCAAACTCTCTCTCGTTTGGTGCTCTGTGCCTCGGAGGAAGCCTCTGGTACCATGTGGTAGGGAGCTCTGTACCCAGAAGAGGTCGTTACTTTCACTTGTTTAACATAAACAACAGATGGTTCTGTCCACTGAGCAGCCGAAGCCCTCAGCGTCACTGATATGCGGCAGGGTGGTTTCACAGCCGACAGACAGCTCGGCAGACCCTATCGAGGTAGAGAATTCCATCCCCTCCCCACAACCCATCTATCAGAGCCGCAGCTAGAAAGCAAGCCTTGAGTTGGGAAAGGGCGGGTCTGGGCTGCACTATCAAATACACACCGTGCTCGTATCTCTTTAATAGAAATTATTAGCATCACTTAGTATAACCTGGAAAAATACGACAAATGAAATGAAAAGAAGAAAGCCTGAAGAGAGCCAGACGACCCCACCTGGGCTTAGCTCTGAGCTCATCCGCATCAGCTGGCTGTATCAGCCATTTCCAAAAGACAATATGGATTATTTGTTACATGGATGCGACGTTCATCATTGTGACAGAGGCTATGCGTGCTCTGCACCTCACACTTTTTCCGTGTAGAGGGGGAGAAGGCAGCCTGGACACACAGGTTGCTGTCAAAATGAGAGGGCTGTTGAATAAAAACACTCAGCTATACCCGCCACCATTTGACAAGGTGACTTCTGTGTGGTGGTACCGCACAGTTTCCTCACAGTTAGTGGAAAGGAACATTTTGTTTCTTGGCTTTGAATGCCACCACCACCTAGTGGATACTATTTATTCTATTAATCGGCCTGGCATTAACAGGCTTGGTCCGTGAAGCTCTGCTATATCTGTCTGTAAAAACACTTATTTTTTAAGCTTGTCTTTTAAAAATAACACTCAGTCATTGTGCGTATTTATGGGATCCAATGTGAATTTTTCCACAGTTGTTTCTTGAGGCCAGGAAGGGTCTGTCAGTGTCCTCTATGTTCCACTAGGTGGCAGACTTCTCCCAGGGAGTGCCCGGGCCTGTTGGTACCTGGAGGAGACAGCAAAGTCTTCCAACTTTGCTTTTTCCCTTTGCCTTGACCTGGAAAATCACTGGGCTACCTCTGAGGCCGGATTTAGATTTCCTGCTCAAACCACCATTACCCTATTTAGAGGAGTGAAATTAGGATCAGCCCGTTACCATTCCAGGAGAGGAGGCAACAGAGAAGCCTTTCATGTGCTCCA
>CM053744.1:85588929-85661128 GCA_028658305.1 Pachyuromys duprasi | reverse complement strand
GGGGGGGGGGGAATCTGCGCTTGAAGTGGAAGTACTCAGCGGAGCACGCGCTGAGAATGAGTGCTTTTCTGCAGTGGGAAGAAGACGCTCTCAGCAAAGGATCCGCAGCTGAAAGTCACAGAAGATTTTAACCGAAATGAAAAATCAACGTTGAGAGAAGACTAAAGTGATGGTACTCGAACAGGCGAGTTCGATGATGATGTTTACACAGCATCACAGTTTTAATTATTATTTATTTTGACATTTGGAATATTGTTTTTGTGTGTGATACCCAACCCTGCTTAGCATTTAAATGTTGATTAATACTAATTATTTTCATTTTTTTAAAAAAGTTATTTTAACTTCTTAGCAGAGTGACTCGAATACTTGGCCACACAAGAGCTCCCTGGAGTGACTTTAAAACAACAAAACAACAACAACAACTACAAAACGGCCTAGCTTAAGGTTGACTAGGCTGGTGAGAATGCTCAGTCAAACACTCAACTGCTGAAGCGTCAGGCTTCAGCACCCCACCCCCAATGCTCTAGGATTCTTGGCAGGCGACACCACACCCAGCTGGAGGCAGGTGGCTTTTAAAGTTCTCTTCTCACATCCCAGAGCAAAGGAATCACACCCGGGAGGGAGGGTGGGACCCAGCCTGGGCCTCAGAGGTGATCAGTGTTTAGCCTAGGACAAGAGTTACTGCTAATTGCTTTCTCTTTAAACATTGTGTGCAGATAGTCACAGTTTAGAGCAAATAACTGAAAATGAAGCACAGTATTTTTCAGTGCCCTTCGAAGACAGAGCAGGCTGGCTAGACAGTGGGCAAACAATTGTTAACAGTGAGTCTAGGCTTTTGGCCCAAGGAAGAATGAAAAAGTTGCCTATAAAACAGATGGAGAGGTCACATGACTAACAGAGCAGAGAGCCAGAGAATTGATTTTTGGGTATAGAAATATTTGAGGCCCAAACAGGAATATTGAGAGGTTGAAACCAATCTGGGCTATATAGTTAGGTCTTTTTCTTTTCGCTTTTTTTCCTTTTTTTTTTTTTTAACATCAGCTCCAAGTGGTTTATACTTGGAGTCACTGTGTTAGGGATTTAAAAAGAAAGTAAGCAAGCAAGTAAATAAGTAAGTAAGTAAGAAAGGAAGGAAGAAAGAAAGAAGCCTGCTGAAGGTCAAAATTTCATGTTGGTAGTTGTGGAATTCTAACTGCACCATTTGGCATTTGATGCTGCTGAATGGTCATTAGTAGATGAGAGAGGAAAGGAAGGAAGAATTGGGTGAAGAGGGGCAGCTAGCAGGTGGGGCAGTGCCCTCTTCAGGTGAGGACAGAGAGCAACCCTGGCCACTAGGAAAAGGTGAGGTGAGTGCAAGGGTGAGATTTTCTTCTCCAGAACCCAATTTGTTCTCCGGGGGAAACCACAAAAGAGAAGATTCTGGTTCAGAGATGAAGAGACACTGAACTCTGGGGAGGGAGTATAAAGTGTGGTTCGTGAATCAGAGTGGAGAGAGGGGGCAGCCAGTAAACATATGTAGGGAAGTGTGTAGACCCAAAGTCCACACACTTTGGAGTTCTTTGGATTAAATTCTTTGAGAACTTAAGAACAAGGGTAGCAGTAATGGTTGGCAGGTCAATTGAAAGGAAAGAGTTGGGGTAGGGAGAGGGCTTGAGTTATAAATTTAATGGAGAAATGGTTTGGGGTGAAGCTCTGCTTTTTGGTAGGAGAAGCAGGGTTAGGGATGGAGCACAGAGCTCTGTGAATAGTAGGTCAGTGCTCTGCCATTGAGCTACATTGATGCCTCAGTTATAACAGTGTCTATTGATCCAGGTATTGTAGGCACAAGGTTATTGTGTAATTCAAATGCTTATTTCTGTACTTACATATCTGGTTGCAATCCTTGTTCTTAGAATCTCCTGTCTCAATGTTGTATAAACACTGTCCCCTAATTGTCCCCTGATATGACAATAAAGCAGCTTACTGCCAATCACTGAGCAGTGGAGAGAATAGGACTGGACTTCCTGTTAGCCAGGGGAGTGGTTAGAAGAGGAAATAGGAGATTCAGCCACTGGAGATGTCCAGGAGGGACCAGGAGAGAGCTCAGCAATGGAAGCTACAGAGTGCAAGAATCTCTGGGATGCACGCTGGAAGGAAGCCAAATTAGTTTAGAGGGTTAAGAATAGAGTAATAACTGCTCAGTTATTGTGTTGTGAAGCTTATTATTAGGCAAATATAAAAGAGTCAATTATTTGTGTGATAGCCGGCTTAAAAGAGAAACTGAGAAACAAACATAGTTTTATGAAAATAACTTTAACAAGGTGTCTAATATCTTCAACGGAGGTGAGGAAGCGGATGGGTAATTTTGCGGAACAATGTTGATGACAGGGCAAGGCGTGGTCAGATGGCAGGAACTGCAGCGGGGCAGGGACTTTAAAGGTTCCTGTGGGTCAATGGCCTAAAAGGAGAGTGGGCCCTGGGACACCCACATCCCACCTTTACTTTGTGTGGGAAAAGTGTGTTTTCACAGGAGATAACATTAGAATAGGGGAGGCACTCTGTGGAGATTGTTGTGAGGTGAAGGCTTGATAAAAAAAAAAAAAAACCTGATGAAGGAGAATTTGGAACATGCGAGACATCAACTGAACTAAGAATGTGAGGTAGTATGACATCCCATCAGCCCTCTCTCCTTCCAGGTCTTCTAAGGCCTGTGTTCCCAGGATTATTTTCTGTAGCCTGAAACAGGATGCTGGTGGCCGGCGGACGCTGGGTGAGCAGCAAGAAGGCAGCTTGGAAAACCAGAGGAACACTCAGGTCAGCTCTTGCGGAGTCCTGACGGAATCCCTAATTTAGGATTCCATGTTATCAGGAGAACACAGGGGCTGTACACAGCCCCAAACATGAGGGAGTGGAGCAGTGGTTCAGATATCCCGCAGAGCAGATATTTACCTTACAGTTCAGAACAGCAGCAAATGACAGTTATGAGGTAGCAATGAAATAACTTTATGGTTGGGGGTCACCACAACACGAGGAACTGTATTAACGGGCCTTAGCATTAGGAAGGTGGACAACCACTGAGGAATCTCAGGCACCAAGTGGGAGACTCAGTGCAGTGGGCAAGCAGCAGGAGTCTCTGCATATCCTGGGGGCAGAGTGATGACCTATATTTCTTTGTGTCGACTTTAACTCCGTCTCAATGAAGTCTAGTGTGGGTGGGCATGGCTCTTTTCAAATGACAGGAATAGGATAAGCGGAAGGCATGCTTTTCAAAGAGGGCTGTGTAGAAATCACTGTACAATGACATGCTTGCCAAGAATGAAAGGAAATTCAACATTGTAGAACACAGAGGTTGTGCCTTTTAAACGAAGAATAACCAATTAAACAATTACGGAATAGCTCATTAGTCATTGAATTACCTCTGGTTGTATGCACTGTTTCTCTGAAGTTAATCTTTATCCTGTTATGAAGGAATGAATCAAATTTCATGAAAAGAAATCTGGCCTCTTTATTTAAATGTGCAGGAGGAGGAGTCTAGACTCAAAATCTTTCTGTGGCTTAGTATTTTCAGTTTCAACTTAATAAAAAGGAGCCCGAGGGATAAGAAAAGAGGTCAGGGTATTTTTTTTTTCTTTTCTATTTGAGGTCCATAAATAGAATAGAAGACGTGAGAGGCAGACAATTGTAAAGAAGTCAACCCAGAAAATCCTCTGTTGCTGGGGGAACATTGTGGCAAGTGTTCATGGTACCAGCAACAACATGGCCATTAATTCAACAAATAACTGAATATCAGAGATTCTCAAAGGGATCAGCATGCATAAAGATCCGTTATGAGGAAGGCTGAGAGGAAAGAAGACAAGTTGAATAGAAAGTGGTGATAGGAACGAAACACGTTGAGAAGCTATGAGACCAGGATGCAGGGGGTGGGAATGAGGTGTCGTGAAGGAGATGAGCATCATGAGGGAGATGGCCTTTCTGCTTAGTCTTGGAAAGAAGAAGAGAATGTTACCATATACAGAAGGCAGGTGGAGGGTGTCCGGAGGGAGAGGACAGCATATGTCAAAACAGAGAGTGTACATTCTAGGAAACCACCGTTGTACTGTGTGGCTCTCTTGGGGGGAGCGGCAGCTTTCATTAGACAGATAGACTAAGGGGCTGGAGAGCCCACACTGTTCTTATAAAATAGGACCTGAGTTCAGTTCCATGTCCAGTAGCTAGCTCATAACCACCCGTGACTTCACTCCTGGGGTTCTGACTTTATCTTCTGGCTTCGATGGGCACCTGTATTCGTATGCACATACCCACATGATACTCGAATACATGTAATTAAAATTAAAATAAATTTACAAAGAAAAACAGACCACCATCAGTTACATACCATGCTCAGAGGAATGTTTCCCAAAAGGAGAGAGGGTGGAGTTTAGTCAGAAGGAACCACTTGATCCGCTACCTCTTCCCAAGAGAAAGGGAAGCTGGAGGGGGCGTGGTTGGAGGCAGCACAGACAGAAAGCAGCTTCCATACCAGTGTCCGCAGTGTGGCAAGCACATTACCTGGTACATAATTTGTGTTTGACAAACAGGTATTGAATGAATAAGTGAAACAAGAAAATACAAGATTTTTGTACTGGGGCGATGGCTGCGGGATGCTGGTGGTATGAGATGCTGGGCCTCTGTTCTGTGCCTCAGCTCATCAGCCCAGCGCACATGACTTTAATGTTCACGGCCCGTTAACTGCCGGCTTCTAAGACTGAGCTGGAAAGATGCTCGGAATGGGCTTGTGTCACATTGCCAAGGAATAAGAGTTAGCAGATACGTCTGCAAAAGAGAAGCTCCTTTGGTTTTTTCCAGGGCTGAGATCTCGAGTGACTTCCGAAAGAATAGTTCACTAAAGTGGCAGCCATAGGCTGCAGATGGCAGGAATAAAGGGAAGGAAGGAAGAGCAGATGGTGAGGGAGCCATTCCTTCAAAAGTATTGTGTGTGTGTGTGTGTGTGTTTTACTATGAAGGGAAGAGGAGGGAGCTTGAATGGGAGGTCAAAGAAGGGAGTGTGTGTCTGAAGGATGGCAGATTTATAACCCAACAGAGAAGAAAAGGTAAAGCCAGATAGCCTAACGGGGAGGCTTGAATATAGAGTTAACATCTGGAGACAATTCTTGTCTTTTTAAACGAATGGGTAAAGGATGATGTCTCCATGGAAGGACAGAGGCCCTGGGCTGCCTCACATAGGTGAGGTTCCTTGAAATGATTTCATTTGGCAACAAAATTTTGTGATTTGAAGTGTTGTAAGTGACACACACACAAAAGCAACACTTCCCAAGGCACACTTTGCCTTGAATATAGCTCAGTTTTTAGACCTTTGTTTTTAAATCCATATTATCTCTAAGAATAAAAGAGATTAACATTCGTGGACGAACGTTAATGACGTAAGAAGGAATATGAAAGCCATCTTCCTGCTCATTAATAAGCACATTGATATTCTTGACCTAGAGACTGTGCATGTTTTCCATATTTTGTATATATTACCCCAGAGTATGAAATCTTAGCATGAGGGGAGCCAAAATTAAATTAGCTCCCTATCTAAGGCTTTTAGATGCTCTGGTCCAAACCCCTCAAGGATAATACAGTGATCATTTCCCCGTGGATGGCGAAATTACGGTTTGCATAATTATTTCCTCATGATTTAATTGGGAACATTGAAGATTAAGCACACAGATGTCAGAGACTCTAATGCAGGGCAACACATTTCCACCTTTCATCTCTGCAGCATGTTCAGCCTGCAGAGCTTAAACCGGCGTGTTTGTGGAAGAGAGAAAGCTTGGATGTGGGCTTGGGCCCCTGGATGTCGTGTTTCAGGACTTTCTCACTGGCCTGTGAAGTGGAAGCCGGATTCCTAGGGAGAGAAGAAGCTAGCCATTGCCCTTTCCCACCTCTGCTTTCTTAACTCTGTCCGCCAGTGTCACCTTACAGGCTCTAGCAATTACTCTCAGTTTTCCAACCCTCAGTCTGGCAGCTCAGAACTGCCAGAGCTTTGTGGCTTCCTGTTACCTGGGCCTTATGAATACCCCAGCTCTCTCTCCCAGCCCATGTGGCCGCTGTACCTCCTGAACTCTTAAAGACACAGCCAGTTTCATACTAGGAACCCAATGTTTATCCTTGGTGCCCTGTCTTCTTTTCCTCTGTTACCTGTTGCTTTGAGGTTTACCACCAGCATGTTCTCTCTCTGGACCCCCATCTTTCTGTACTCGTTGCTCTAAAGCAGTGACAGCCACAGCCTCCTCTGCTTCCCACTGACTCTGTTATCCCCAGACCAAGGTGAAGCTCTAGAAGCATCCTGGGCCCTTCCAGCTTTGTCCAGTTTTGCCTCTGGAGTCTTTTTTCCTGTCTCTTCTACACCCACATCCAGATTCCTGGCAAAGAGGCAGCTCCTTGCTTCTTCTCTCTGCCAGAGCTTGCCTGTACTGCCCTTGCCCTGAGCCTTTTCTGCCTTTCATGAATAAATATCCCCTTCCTTCCCTTTGATGATTTTCTAGCTAGCTTCGCTCATCAGAGAGAGAGAGAGAGAGAGAGAAACAATTTCACTGACCTATTCTTCCTGTGGTGAAGATAATAGGTTTGGCCTCAGTTACCTTCACAACGAGATTCTAGGCTACTGAAAACCAGGAGATAGGTATTACTGAAGCTTGTGTCTTGGTGTCTAGCAAGAGTAGCTTTTAAATGTATATCCTGGCTAGTTTTATGTAAACTTGATGTACGGTTTTGTTATCTGAAAGAAGGGACCCTCAATTGAGAAAATACCTCTGTACGATCCAGCTATAGGGCTGGACTTAGTGATTGATGAGGGAGGGTCCAGCATACTGTGGGGGTGGGTGGTGGTCCTGGGTTCTATAAGAAAGCAGGCTGAGTAAGCCCAAGATGAGCAAGCCCGTAAGCAGCACCCCTCCATGGCCTCCAGGCTCCTGCCCTGCTGAGTCCTGTCCTGACTTCTTTCAATGATAGACTATAATGTGGGAGTGTAAGCCAAATAAGCCTTTTCCTTTCCATCTTGCTTTTTGGTTATGCTATTTCATCAGCAATAGAAACCCCAACTAAGACAATATATGTGGGTCAACTGTTTCTTATCTTTCTTTACCAATTAACACTTTCATTTTTATACATTCCTGGTAGAATAGAACACTTTTCCTTTGTTTTTCACGTACTGCAGTGATGGTGGTAATGATTATTTATAATTATTGAGTACTTTCCAAATATCAGACTGTGTTCTAGAACCTCACATGTATAATTTCCTTTATTCCCCACATTTCATTAGTTTTCCATTGCTGTGCACGTGTGAAGGTCAGAGAACTTGAGAAGGTCAGCTCCTTCTACTTTGTGTATCCTTGGAAATGAATTCATGTCATCAGGCTTGAAGACAACATTGTTTATGCATTGAGCCATTTTTTTCTGGCCCCAGGATATTTAGTTAGAGATAGTATTTTGTCAAATTAAAAGTCAAGTAAAAATAGGAAAAAAAGACAACAAAGAGGGACTTGTGTCAAAGAAGTATGGCAGGGGTCTCTCAGCGTTCTGTTCTTTTAAGAAAATGAATGGAAACATGCTGGTGTCTGGGAGTTCGGAGCAGGTGCTGGGTGCCTCTCAGGTATCAGGAACAGTTCGTTATTAAACTACTTCAAATCATAGCGAGTGCTGGGTGTATGACCAAGGGAGTCTTCCTTTTCCAAATACTCAATCCCAACATGCCCGCTCATTAGATTTCTTTTGCTTAAAAGGTAACCTGACCTAGGGGTTCAATATATTAATTTCTTTCTTAATATAAATTGCAGGGCTTGAAAGACAACCTCATTCCTAATTCCGGAGAAGAGAACACGGGGCCACCACTAAGAATTAGAACTGAGGATAGAGGAATAATAGATGGCTGATTGCTGTGGGCTATCTGAACAGCATCTTTAGAGATGGGTGTTGTTATTATTTCTCTGGGCATAGAGAAGGCACACATAGAAGTTAAAGTTATACCCTTATTAATTAATTGACAGTCAGGATTAGAATGTAGGGCATTCTAGTTCCAAAGTCTTTTAGTCTCTTGGGAAATAACGATGAAGGAGAAGAAGTGAGGAGAAGGCCAGCGTCAGTATGAGAAGGGAATGGACTGGGAAGAATATCCGTATAGGAAGTTATACTTTATTGAGTATCTGAGTACCAACTCAGGTAAGATGGCAGATTAGAAGATGCTGCCATGTGATGTGATGAGGGGTTGGGATAAGAAATAATAGACTGTATCCCTCAAAAAAGGAAGCAGGGAAGAGCACTGAAAAATGCACAAAGCATTGGGATTCTCTAGAGGAGCAGAGTGGATAGAATGAATATATGTTAGAAGAGGATCTATGAAATATTGTCTTATAAAATATCATCTGATAGTCCATCAGTCTTAACACTGGAGAGGCTGAGCACCCAGCAGCTGCTCAGTCCACGAGGCAGGAGGATTCCTGGAGAGCCAGTGGTCTTCAGTCCACATTGGAAAGTGGGTTCTGAGATGAGGGAAGGAATGCAACAACAGTGTCGGTAGCGGCATCGCAGTGGCATCAACAGGACAGATGATCTCACCAGCCAGACAAAAAGGCGATGAGGCAAAAAGCACAGCTTCTCCCTCTGTCCTCCTCCTACGTGTGTCGCTACCAGAAGGCGTTGCTCACACAGTGTGGGGCCTAACCAATTCAAGCAACCTGCTCAGGAGAATTCCTCACAGATGTGTCTGTCCATCAGCTCATCTCTTAGTTGATTCCAGATTGGTAACCCAGATTGACCATCACAGGGCACGATAGCACAGCTGAAAAGTGTGCACAGATTCTACTGAAAAAAAAAAGTTAGCCAAGCTGAGCAGAGTTCTAGCCATTCTACTCTCTGAGGGGGGTGAGAAGCAGACACTTTATCTGAACTTTAAGCCACCTGGGACCAGTGAAAAGAGATTGGCAGACTTGTCTACAGGAAAACCCCATAGCTCTTGTAAGCTTTAACTTCATGTTTGGGTGAAGCAGTGACACATTTGATGGGTCAGATCAGTAGCTGAGAAGCCCTCTGTTTTGACACTCCTCCTGGCTTGGCAGGCTGTGGTTGGATGTCATCTTGAGAAGAAACCTATCTGAAATACAGCTACCCCAGGTGCTACCCACAAGTTTAGAGAACATGAAATCAACCTGTTCCAGGTGTTGGGTAAGAGGGGTTAGAGAATAATGGAAGGAAATCATGAAGAGTGTGAGGGCTAGATGTTGAAAACTTAAAAGTGCAGGCATCTGGAAGTTTGGTTCAGTACTGAAGTGTACATAGGGCAGGTAACCTCATCCTTGGTGGCTAGGAGCCACCACCATCAGCTGAGAATAACCTTGGCAGTTGATGGCAAAGAGCTTCAATTTAGCAGACGATCAAATTCTACAGTCATCTGTCCACCATGGGATTTATTGCTAGAGAGAATGAGGTCTCTGAAGGGCCAGCAAGCCATGTGACATCCTCAGGTCCATCCACAGCAAAGTGTTTAGTGCTTAGGTGGTTTTGAAAGTGGGGACATATCCTCCTACAAAGACCTTAGTAGTGTGTTGTTTCCAACTCTGGATACACACCCCTAGCCGCTTCAGGGTATGTGAACTGGGGAGTCTTAGTGAGAGAACATGCCTAAACCATAGACAGCAAAGCCAAGTGTGGCCAACAGGGACCTCCCCCTGGGGGGCAAAGATGAGGAGCTACCAAAGTGAGGACAGTGCTGGTGGACAGAGGATACTTGCACATTTACCTGGAAGACTCCAATTTTGGAGGACCCAGAAAGAAATTGCCACAACACTTCAGCCTTTCTTATCTTTTTTCCAATTAAGATTTTAGTTAGTGTACAAGTAACTGACTTCATTATGAGATTTTCACATGCACACATTATTGTACATTTAGAGCTATTATTGAGAGAGGCTCTCTGATTCTTATAGATTAGTTGGTAATGTTTTTTTCCTGGTTGGTTATATAATACATAATTTGTTCTTTCCTTCTTATTCTCTGTTTGCTGTTTTACTGTGTGGAACGATGAACAAGATGGATTATTTTCTAGTTTTTTCCATTTGTTTTTATGAAAGTTATTGTTTTTAATGTGTTCTTGACTGATACTATTTTCTTTCTCCTTTGCGTTTAGGACTGGGTTTGCTGAAGTGTTTTCTGCATAGCTGGCTTGGTGGTCATGAACTGCTTTAGTTTGTGCCTGTCCTAAAAACTTCTAGATTTCCTCATCTTCTTCAAAAGTCAGCAGGATGTAGGAAACTTGATTGGCAGCTTATTCTGGGTTTTCTTAGACGTTGGGGTTTCTGTTTAAAATTGTAATATTGTTCCAATGTGTTTGCCTTTTTAGGTAGGGTTAGGGTTTTTCTCTTACAAAAATTTCCTTTTCTCTTTCTTTTATGTGTGGTGTGTGCCTGTGTGTGTGCATACACATGATGTATGCTCACCCGTGTGTGTTGGGCAGAGTTTGACTTTGGGTGTCTTTTATCAGTTTTCACTTATTTTTTTGAGACTGAGTCTTCTCTGAGCCTGGGACCCACTGTGTTGTGTGGGATGACTGACAAACTTCTAGGGACCTGCCTGTGTCTGCCCGCTCGTCTAGGGTTACTGATAGGAGCTGCTGCTCTTAACTTTTACATGGATGCTGAGGATCTGGACTTCGGTCCTCATGTAACAAGTGCTTCATCCACTGAGTCATCTATACAACCCTACGGCTTTTAATAGTATTACTTTGTTTTAGAGTTTTGGCATATCAATTCTAATGTGTCTTGGATGTTTCCTATGTGATCATTTAGGGTTTTACATGTCTCTTGTGTTTGGGTGCCCATTACTTTCCTTAGTAAAATCTTTGCTATAATTTCATTCCACAGAGCTTTTAATGCCTTTATTTTTATTTCACTTTCTTCTTCTATTCCACGAGTTCTTAAAAATTACATTTATCCAGTCATCTTTGTGTGTGTGTGTGTGTGTGTGTGTGTGATACAAAAGCAGAGGGTTGACTATTTGGGGGATAAGTGACCTGTGGTATGGGGGAAAAGAGGTATGAGGGGAGGGTAGCTTGGTAAGAGAATATTCATAAGATGAAAAGCTATATATTTGTGAGATGTCACAATGAAACACATTTATCTTCATTACTTTTCTATTGCTGTGAGGAGACACCATGACCGAGACAACTCATAGAAGAAAGTGCTTATTGAGCTTTCATGTTTTAGTGGGTCAGTCCATGACCATCACGGTGAGGAGGATGGCAGCAGGCGGGCATGGTGCTGCAGCAGTAAGCGAGAGCTTACGTTCTTGATATACAAGAAGGTGGACAGGGCTATCTAGAGAGATAGGTTGAAATGGAGTGAGCTTTTGAAACCTCAAAGTCCACCCATCCCTTGTGACAACAGGACTGCACTTCCCAATCCTTCCCAAACAGTTCCTCTGGCTGGAAACCAATATGCCAGTATATGAGCCTATGGGGGCTGTTGTCACTAAACCTGTGCACCACTCGGTATACTAGAAATCACTGTTGGTGCCCGTGCCACTGACTCGTTTTCCTCCCTCCTCTGACTGTGTCTCTTCACTGACTCTGGAGAAAACTCTCAAGCTCTGTTGTGCTGCTCAAGTCCAGGGACAGAATTAGGCTCCCACATTTTGCTTAGTGTAGATACAAGCTGAGTGCCGAGAATGGTGTTAGGCTATTCTGTCAGATTTGGTATTTTAATGAGCAGTGTTTTCTTCAAATAGAATTAGGTATGTTGATAAGACATTAAGTGAGGCACGAGCTAGGCTGAATGCTGAGGAAGGTTTTTGCTGATAACTTCATTAAACATATATGAGGAAGTGAGTCACCCATTTCAGCTGAAAGGAAATCCAGTCGGCAATGGGCAGGAAATAAAGGGAATGCCATCAGGGCTTAGAGATATATGAGCATGAAAAGTATAGTTCTGAACATGAGAATTATTGGCTTTGGCTTGTTTGAGTGCCATTATAGAGAACTAACAAGGTTTTGTTTATTCATTGATTTTTCTTGCATCAGGTACTTCTACAAGACGATGGAATGGGATGTGAAAAAAAGACCAAGGGCCTCACTCCCTCTTCATTACAAGTCTAAAAAGCTACCATCAAGCAGGAATTTTCAAGACAACCCTAGGCTACTTGACAGTTTGAGAAAATCATTTACTAATATTTTAATCAAAACATTCTCTTGTTTTTTTTTTCTCTCTTCCATTTTCACCTGTAGTATTAAGAATTGAACTTAGGTCTTCATACAAGTGAAGCCAGCGTCATATGCCCCAGCCCTCAAGTTTCTGTTTTTAAAATGTACAGTTGGAAGTGCATAAAACTAACTACACAGTTTGATGAAAAATAAAATAAGTTACTGCATACTCACGCTTCAGCTTAAGAAATAGAATATTATAAAAACTTAGAAGGCCCCTAGGAGCATTCTCCCACTAACCGACTCCTCAGTGGTAACCACCCTGAAATTTGTACTAATTTTGTTGTTTTCTTTTTGTACATTTATCTGTACATTTTTGAAAACTTCAAGTACCTAAGTAAATCTAAATTTGTTTATTATGTATTAAATCTTTTTATTCAAGCCTGTAGGACACATCTTAATTTGTTTAGGCCATTCACGAATTCGCACAACAAAGTTTTATGTTTACTACTTAGACAGTTTCATGTTTTTTGTTTACCTTCTCCCCTGGTTTTGTACTTTTTGTAAAAAAAAGGTTTTTTAAATGTGTATTTTTAAAATTGTGATTTCTGATCGCTTGTTGAGAGTGTAGAACAACCCAACTGACATTTTCATGTGAACTTCATAAATATCAGTTGCTAAGCTCTAAAAAGTAACTTGAAAATGTAGCTGTGAATGTCATAATTTACAAATATTGACACGTTTCTTCCTTCCAATTCTTACTGCATATTATTTTTGCATATATTTTATTTATTTTATTGAAAATAGATTTTTATAGACTATATTCTGATTACAGTTACCCCTCCCCCAGCTTCTCCCAGATCCTCTCCACTTGCCAACCACCCAAATCCACACCCTCTTTTCTCTCACTAGAAAACAGGTATCTTAAATAATTAAAAAGTAATAACAAATCAGAATACACATTTTGCAAATTTTTGCATTTTTCTTATTGTGCAGATGAATGTTTCATAAAGTAGTCATCAAAAGTGCTTAATGGATAGCTGCCTTGTTGGGTGCCACACCTTGCCTACAGCCAAGTGCGGTTATTCTTCCTTTTAGGTACGAAGTTTGCTCTTGGTTGTCCTCTATGCACTTGAATAAGTTACAAACCTTGTTTCTAGCTTGCTGAGGTTACCTTTTTAAAAAAATCATGAAGGGGCACAAAATTTTAAAATATTTTTCTTATATGTATATTGAAAGAAATCAGTGCTTCATTTTAAGTTGAAATTTCATTCCTGAGATTGAAAACCACTTGCTTATGGTACATTATTATTTTATACTGGAGATTTTGTGGTCTAGCTTTTCCGTAGGATGTGTGTGTGTGTATTCCTGAGCAGGGCCTAGCTTGGAAGATGCATTTTCTTTCTTTTTATGATGTCTTTCTTTGATTTAAATAGAGAATTAGCGGAACCTTTTAATTTGAATTTAAAAAGATTTCTTTTTCTGTTCTTTTAGAAGAGCTTATAATAGTCTATGCTGTGAGTTGTAAATATTGTCAACTTTAATATTTGCTAGAATTGGCATGTAAAGTTCTGTCTGATTTTCTTCATGGGAGGAGGTTCAAAGGGTTTTTGATTAAATATATTTAATGCTTATAGGAACATATAGATTATTTTCATTTCTTCAGTTATGAAGATTTTCTCTCTTAGACTTATGTGTTTCAGATGATGTTCAAATTTGTTAAAAAAAGTTCTTAATAGCCTTTTGGTATATTTACATTCCCTGTTTAGACTAGAAATTGTCTGTACCTATACGGAATTGAGTTATCTGGTGAGAATACTGTTTGGAAGCAGCAATCAGGGATCAGGTAGTATTACTGCTACTAAATTATTATTGTTTTGAATAAAGAAGAATGCTGCCATCTTGGCTACTGTGGGACAGATGTGCAAGAGATGTGCTCCAACACGGAGCCAGGGACCACATGAGCCCAACTGATATTTTCAATTCTATTTTAACATCCCAGGTTGATTAATTTTTTTAAAGTGTTTGCCAGCGTACAGATGATTCTGCTGGCCTGCCTTCAGGGTACTAGCCACATCTCATGTCCTCACCGGCCACTGTCAGCCGTGCAAGGTGTCTGCTGGATACAGGGACCCCTGCCACCCAGCATCCTCTCTGTTCCAGTTTCTCTCTGCTCCCTCTGTTCCAGATCTCCCTCTCTCTGTTCTAGATGACTCCTTTCCCTCCCTCCCTGCCCCCTCACTTTCTGCCCTCATGGCTTACTCACTGCCTTTACCCCTTTTCCAGGCCCTCCTACCTTCCCCCCCATAAACTTCTTACACCAAGTCTACTCCATGGTAAGTTCTCAGGGTGTACACCTTGGCATGGTCTACCATGGTGCCCCCTTGCTGCCATGTCAGTATGTATCATAATGGTGTTACCATGAGAATTTTTATGAAAATATTAACATAAGACTTTATTGACTTTATCCTGTAGAATATAGTAATTGGTTTCAAAACAAAAACAACAATATCATATTGAAAATAAGACTACTGAATAAGATTTGTTTCTCACAACTTGATTCATACCCATAGACTATACCGCACTAGATAATTATTATTAAAATTACCTAGTCCACTTGAATGAATATTTTTTCTCTAATCATCTTATGATTAATGTGAATTAGTTATAAAACCAACTTAATATACACAAAATTCATTTGTTTTAGTTCATGTTCACTTTCCAGTTTTTCAAACTTAATTATCTTAGAAACATAAAACAGCATGTTTTTTTTTAAATTAAGCCATGAAATAACTTACATTGAAATAAATCTTATTTCTAATAATATCCCTTTCTCCTCCCAACAATTACCTTATTTTTTAGCAAAACACACACACACATATGATATGTTTTGTATGTGTATGAACACAGGTATGTGTTTGCATTTTTTTCAAAAATTTACTAAATCACAGACAGAATATGTTAGTATTTTGGCAGCCTGCTTCTGGGTTGCCTAGCAAGCTATGATGTCATCATGTGTCATCGGCCAGGTAGCCACACCTGGTAGGTGTGGTTGCGTTGCTCCTTAAAACGACCCACCTGCCACTTTGTCTTCCTCTTGGCTCTTGCCTTCTCCTCTCTTGCCCTCTCTTTCTCTGTCAGGGCGACCCCCACCCCTGTTCCCCCTATCATATCTTGCCCTCTCCTTCTCTTCATCTCTGTCTAATAAACCTCTTTCATATAAAAACTGCTGTGTGCATCATCATCATTGTTTTATTTGGTCCTAACGTTGGTGCATTGGCGTGAAGGGCTCTCCTGGTATCACCTGGTCTTGTCATGCTAGGACCCCTTTAATTGGACCCCTTTAATTTTAATCAGACCTTGAGCTGCCTATGATCCAGATTCATCACTAGCCTTTCTGGCTAATAGTTTTGATATAATAAATTCAAGTGTAATTTTAAAATTGCTTTACACTGTCCTACGATATTGTTGGTTTTAAAACTCATAACTCAGCGGTTACTACATACAAGTTTTTACCAACACTCTAAATTAAGATCTTTTAATTTTAGAGGCATTATTTATGTTAAAACTTGGTTGTTTGGGGTAAGATGATCAATCCTCACTTAGATAGACAAATGGGATGGACATTGGATATAGGAGAAAACAAGTAACAGGACAGGAGCCTACCACAAAGGACCTCTGAAAGACTAACTAGCAATGTATCAAAGCAGATATTAAGACTCACAACCAAACCTTTGGCAGAGTGCAGGGAATCATATGAAAGAAGGGGGAGTTAGTAAGACTTGGCAAGGACAAGAGCTCCACAAAGACCAAATAGATCAGGGCACAGGGGTCTTCTATGAGACTGTTTCTCCAACCAAGGACCATGTATGGATATAACCTAGAACCCCTGCTTGAATGTAGCAAATGCTAGCTCAGTATCCAAGTGGGTACCCTAGTAAGGGGAACAGGGACTATTTCTGTCATGAACTCAATGGCTGGCTCTTCTACTCCCCCCCAACCCCCAAGGAAGAAGCAGTCTTGTTAGACCCCAGAAGAGGACATTGCAGCCAGCCCTGAAGAGACCTGATAAACTAGGGTCAGATGGAAGGGGAGGAGGTCCTCCCCTATCAGTGGACTTGGAAAGGGGCAGGGAGGAGATGAGGGAGGGATGGGGGAGGATAGGGAGGGAATGCAGGAGGGGGCTAAGGCTGGGATACAAAGTACATAACCTGTGATTAATATAAAAATAAATAAAGTATAAAAAACTTGGTTGTTGTGCTATATCTTTATTATCAAAAGGTTAAAATATGCTTGGTCTTGTTTTCTAAAAATGGTATTATTATTAATCTATAGTATAGCCTTAGATTTTTATACGCTATGAACTTTTTATATACTAAATCATACAGAAAACTGTTATGCTCTCACTTTAGTGGACTATATTTATAACTTTTAAGGCTCCAACTTAACAGGAACAAAACCTAAAGTCCTCATATTTGATGGTTAATGAATGCAAGTTAATAGTCAAGTCATCTCATAGATGATCAAGTTCTCTAATGTGTCCAAAAATATCTTTATAGTCCTACAGATGCAAACATGATCTCACTATCATCTTTAATAAACAGTTAAGGATGGTCCTTGAGTCACCATACAGGAATTGGTGAAAATACTAAGAGAGGAGCCTTCCCGACAGGCTCATCTACAGCAAGAGCTATGCTCCAGACCTTGACTGCTGCTCTGAGGCTGTTGGCATTCTGCATAGAAAACAAGAGGTCTGCAATGCCCCATCCCGCCAGGATATAGGCAAAAGTCAGTTCTGCCGGGTAAGTGTTTCAAAGGTAGCCAAAGGGGATGCTGGTCCCGCAGCTGCCTCAACAAGCCATGCCCTACCTGCTGGCAGAGTGGCCTCTAGAAGTCAATATACTCCCATGCAGGCTTGTCCTTTGTGCCCAGCCATGGAGGCTTATCATTACAAGAGCCATTGACATTTCCAGCCTTCCAGCTCCTTGGCCTGGTGGAGTTAGATAAATGGCTCCCTGATTCAGCGACCTCCACCACCCTAGCCCAACCCAGGGTAACATTGCAGCTCTGTTTTGGCCTCACACTGGGGTCCTGTGGACATGTTGCTAACTTCTGTTTTGGGAGACTTCAGATGCCTTTTCAGTTCTCTTTATATGCAGGAGACCAGGCCTTAAGCCTGAGTCCTAGAGTTGCTATTGTCAGGCCTAGACACAACATGTCTTGTTGCCAGACTCAAGAAACAGGCCTGAATGAAACCTTTAACCATCAACTGTTCATAGCAGTCTCACCTATATCTCACGGTAAATAACTAGATACAAAGACCTAAAAAATGTGTTGTTTGAGAGTCTAAGAAAGTGTCTTAAGGTTGGAAAACACAAGTTATAAATGTTTGAGGGTCTAAGAAAGTGTTTTAAGGTTGGCAAATCCAAGTTATAAAGGTTGCAAGGTCTAAGATGATTTAAGGTATCCTAAATAGGTAAAAAGGCTTGCTTGACTGTTGAGTGTCTGGCAACTTCCTACTACCTTTTGAAACAGAGGGACCCCCTCGCCCCCAGCACAGTCTTCACTGGCTATGGTTGACCCTTTTGGCTGACCTCCATTTAGGGCTTCCTCTTTCCCTTGGGAGAGATTTTTTTCCCTCTATGTGCACTGTTTCTCCCCCTCATGCTTGCCTACGAAAATCCTAGGTGCTAGGTAAATCATGTTTCTTACAGGCAGCTGTGCCCTTGGTCTCTGGCCAATGCTGATGAGTTGTTAGATCAGGTAGGATCATACTCTACTGAGCCAAACCTTGCTCTTGGGATGCCTTGACAGGTCACTGACTCCTACCCTCCCAATGGGTATGGTCCATTTGGCTTTTCCTCTAGATTCTCCTCTGGGGTGTCTTCTGGAGAATTTCCGATTTCTACACCTACTGCCCGCTTTAAGGGCCTCTAAGCTTGCACACTTCTGTAACCAAAAATGGCCTCAATTTCCTTAGATGACAGATCCAAAGCTTTTTAAATTACTGTCAGTGATTGGGTAAATGGAGGTTTCCTCAGGTAAATGGAGGTCCCCATGTACAAGTCTATTCAATCCACCTCTGCTCACTCTCCCAAAAGTTTTAAATGTACACCTAAAGAATTTTCTCTATAACCTACTTAACTTAATCTTCTCACTATATATGTTTCAGTGCCCTGCCAGACACAGATGTTTCCTACATCCACAACATCGCCAAAGCAGCAACCACAAGTGTTCCAGTCTGACCTCAGAGACTTTCATCAAGCTGGACCTGTACTTTCCCTCCCAGAGATGGAAGTTCTTACAGACCCTGGACAGCATCAAAACAGCCTGTTCTTCCTGGACTTGGCCAGTATTTCAGCCTTTTGACCTCCCTACACCTCCCCCAGTGTCAGCAGGAAGTACCCAGAAGAGAATCTACACCTGATATTCACTTATTCTTAACAAAAGGCTGGAATGGTGTGCTTCAGGCCCAGGAGAAGTAGCTCCAGGTTCTCCCAGCATTCTTCAGTCCCTACCTGCTGCCTTGCATGGCTGGCAACTCTACTGGCAACCCTCTACCCTGAACTTTCCAGGGCAGGGGCTTCCCCTCCTCCTCTTGATCATGTAATCTAGACATGTTGGAGATATTACTTTTTTCTCTCTCTCTCTTAAACCCCTGCATAGCAACTAAAAGCTGCTTTCAATGTACCTAAATTTATATACTTTCACTTGTCTTACATGAGAAGCAGCCCAAGCGCCTCACTTTATTTTTCTTTTTAAATTTAATTTTATTTATATATTTATTTATTACAATATATTCACTTTGTATCTCTGCTGCAGCCCCCTCCCTCATCTCATCCCAGTCCCCCCTACCCTCCCTCTTCTCTGCCTATGCCCCTTCCCTAGTCCCCTGATAGGGGAGGACCTCCTTCCCTTCTATCTGACCCTAGCTTATTAGGTCTCATCAAGGCTGGCTGCATTATCTTCCTCTGTGGTCTGGCAAGGCTGTACCCCACAAGGGGTGGTTATCAAAGAGGAGGCCACTGATACCTGGGCCCAGGGGTCCTGCAGAGACCGATACTCCAACCAAGAACCATGCATGGAGAGGACCTAGACCCCCTGTTCAAAGGAAGCCCATTGGCTGCTCAGTTTCCAAGTGGGTTCCCTAGTAAGGGGTACAGAGGCTGTCTCTGACATGAACTCAGTGACCGGCTCTAACACTCGTTTTCTTTTTCTGTTTTTTTTTTCAATTTATTTTTATGTTTATTTTTTTAGTTTATTTATTTATTTATTTGTTTGTTTGTTTGTTTATTTATTTATCTAACATTTTCAATCGAGCCAGTTCTCAGATACTTTCTGGTTACCATGGAGGTGACAGGCATGTGCTCCTTGAATTCTCTTCTACATTAACTCTGTTTGCCCTTCAGCCCCACCCCACCCAAGCACCAGTGATGACAGCATTCCTGAGAGAGTAAAATGCTTCTTCCCATTTCTGGAGAAAAAGTTAGGAATATCATAAGTTGCTGTCCATCTTAGAGAGTGTAGGGCTGAAAGAAGCCACACTACTTACTGAATGTGATGCTGGGGCCAATGGTTCTATGCATATAGGCATTAAGAAATCTCTCTCAGTTGGCCTGGGAAATGAATGACCCTTATGTAAGTTAAAGATAAAAAGCTCAATCCTTATTGCTTAGTTTTATCATTTAATTATGAGTGAAATTCCCTTCTCTTTTAAACAAATCAATAATAAAATGAAATATTGAAGATAGAACAAATTGGATTTCAGCACAAGGAAATTGTCAATAGCCACAGAGTAATGGCAAGTTGAGTTGAAAGTGACCCAGAAGTAGCTTAATCTAATGTGCCACTTATTCTTAAGAGAGCTGATGTCTCACCAAACAGCCCAGCAGATGGAAGCATTAGTACCTCCTAGAAAACTTGAACTTCACCCTCAAGGTATGCTCAGGTATGGGATGTGATACTTTGCAGAGAAATATATTAGGAAACTATTCTATAAACTATCCCCCTTGTGAAGTGCCATAGTGTAAATTAGAATACTAAGAGACCTGTAAAAAATCAGATGAGGGAAACATTTTTTACCTGCCTCATAGAGATTTTTCTTAGGATGTATTGGGGGAAAGGGAAGCTGAAATAATTACAAAGATTTTTTTATACTGAGTGGTTTTTTATTTTATTTTATTTACACTATTTAGTCTAACCAACCCAGGCCATAAAAAAAGATGACTGATCTGTTTTCTTTGTAATACTCGACGTATGATGGTCCCTTTAGGACTGATGAAGTGTGGGTGGGAAGCATGAAAGTCATGAGAGATAGAAAAAATTGTTAGCCTAGTAATGTGTCTCTCTGTTAGGCTTGACACCTAAAACCTGCCTCAAGTACTGCATTTGCTTGCACAGAGAGTGACCTTTCAAATCTGGTCAAATGATGTCCAGAGAATCTCAGCCCTCTCCATCACAGAATGAAACAAATTCTAACCTTCATGGCACAGCCTCCCGAGTGCTGTAGGAAGCGCATATACAATGCAGCATCCAACCCTTGCATTTTAAATCGTGTTATTATGGCTTGGTTTGGTATCAGTCACCTGACCCTTTCTCTCAAATAACACACCAGCAGTGATTCTTTGTAGTTGATGCTGGGTGAAATACTTTCCTTCCTCAGGTGGTTTATGTAGCCATCCTGTGCTCCAAGTCAACTCATTGCATCTGTGAATTTGCCCCAATTCTCCCCTGTCTGGATCCTTAGTAAAGTTATCACTACTCTTGATTCTTATACATAAGTTATTTTTTTGTCTTTCTACCTTATTTGTGTATATTTGTCTGTTCTTAGACCGAAGATAGAGACTGTGTTAGCGTCCAGGACTGAACGACGAAGCACCGAAACTGGCCTAGAAACAATAGACATTTATAGCGTTGCAGTCATGGAGGCTGTTGGCCTGCAATCAGGTGTTGGCAATGTCGTGCTTCCTTTGAGAGCTGTGGGAGAAATCCTTCCTCCTTCTTCTATTGTTATTGGTTTCTGGTGCCTGCAATGGCTGTTTCCAGATCCTGACATCTTACTCAAGGAATTGAAGTAAATGTGTGCAGATTGCAAAGTAGGAAGGAAACTTAATTTAAAAGCAAAGTGGTAGCACAGGCCAGAATATGCTATCAAGAGCAACGGACCATCCAAAGCCCCAGGTTATTTGCTGGGGCTTCTTTTATGGGGTCTAAAGGAAAGAGGTGCTGATTATTAGGGAGCACAGATTGAGCTTTCCTCGCCTTCCCCTGCTTCCAGGCTTGGGTCAGGGCACACATTCTGTGCCTGTTCTGTCCTCTCTAGCTGTCAGACCTAATAAGTCTTAAAAGAATTTTTTTAACTGTTCACTAATTTCAGTTCATTCACTCTCTTTGAGTAGTCTATCCATCAGAACCAGGCACATCAAAATTACTAAGCCTGCACAGGCTCAACCTAAGAGTTTTAGAGCCTAGCCTTAGGCAGCCTTAGGCCCTACCCTGGTTAATAGAATACAGGTATTTTCTATACTGTTGCTTTTCCACCCTCAGAATTTGGTCTCTGTCTCATTGTCCTCAAGGCCAGCCATAGCACTGGAGGATGAAATAGGAGTTACAAGGCAAATGAGGCACACAGGCTGTCACTGAGGAGCTTTCTTGCCAGGTGACATAGAACATTTGTACTTACAACTCATTGCCTGCTTTGGGTCCCAGCATACCAGGATCAATCTTGAAATTTAGAAATATATCCCTATCTATCTATCTATCTATCTATCTATCTATCTATCTATCTATCTATCTATCTATCTATCTATCATCTATCTCTATCTCTATCTCTATATAGATAATAGATATATCTAACCAAGGTAATAAATATTCTAAGTGGCCAAGTTTCCAGCGAGAGTTTGGGAGTCTTATTTCTATAAAAGTATCTGAAGAACATATACTGCAATAGAATAGTTGCCATCTCTGTGACACCTCATTCCATTCTCCCTGAATTTTTGATTCAGCTGCATTCAATGGACAGATGCAAATTCATGGCAGTTAATAGTAGTATATCAGATCCCTCTAACCAGGTATAGCTTGATCTTCAATTTATTTGTCTTCTGCACTTTCAGTTTAAAGTTTTAGTTTTACAGTCTATTTTGCCATATGAACATTGCTTCAATTTCATCAGTTTTCTATCTGACTTATAACCAGTTCACAAGGAAGCTACTAACTTCTGTATATGATGTGTATAATTTGCCATGTTTATTGTGTTTTAATAGGTAATTATATACTTAAAAGTAATGATAACTTTTCTTTGCTATTACTTATTAGTCTTGATTCTTTTTCTCACCTCATTGCAAAGATTAGGTTCTCTAGAAAAATGATGAAGCATCAGAATGCTATAACCAAATTTACAACTTAGACAATAGATTTATGCAAGAACAGATTTCAAGAGGAAATACGTAGGGAGTTAGGTTATAGAGTGGTATTGATGAAAACACAATGAGGCCTTAAATAGATTGCCTGGAAATAGGAATAATGAACAAAAAGAATATCAAAGAAACATACAGGTGATTAAGTGAACAGGAGAATGCTGACTAATTAAATTCTCTGGTTGAGTGGGAAGAGGCATCTTGCAGGGCTGTACCATTTAATTAAAGAGACTGTTGTTGAGACCATGAATGGCCCTGACTTTTTGAATAATTGATCCATCACCTAGTGCCCCAGATGGTTCATAAAAAGATAAGACTCAGGCTAGTAACATGATCTTTACGTTGCTAGAGCTTTAGAATCAAATGCTCAGTTATAACTCCCATGTTCTTTACAACAGACTATTGGAAGTAGAAGGAGAATGAATATTTGCACAAGAACAATCCAGGATTTCGATACAACTTCATTGGACACTGTTCTGTATATGATAATGTGGAGATTAAAAACTATGTGTGTGACAAAATTCTGAAGTCCTCAATATAAGATGGTGGGTTGTAATGTTGGCATCAGTAAGAAACAGCAAGGTGGAAAGATCAGAATATAGTATAGCTTATGTGTACACGTCAGGACAAAAGTTTAGGGGTGATGTAAGAAGGGAAATGGGTGATGTAATTGATAGAAAATGTTCTGAGGGAAGATGGCTATGACCAGTTTGCACCATGTCTGAGAGGCACAGGATCCAAAACTCCAAAATTGCACCTCATGGAACCTTCCTAAAACTTGACCATATAGTTGGACACAAAGTAGCCTAAACAGATATAAGAAAATGAAAATAATTCCTTGTATCTTATCAGACCACCATGGCCTAAAACTAGACCTCAACAACAACAGAAGTAACAAAAAGCCTACATACACATGGAAACTAAACAACTCTCTACTCAATGACAGCTTGGTCAGGGAAGAAATGAAAAAAGAAATTAGAGACTTCCTAAAATTCAATGAAAATGAAGGCATAACTTACCCAAACTTATGGGACACAATGAAAGCAGTGCTAAGAAGAAATAGCACTAAATGCCTCCAGAAAGAAGTTTGCAACATCTCATACAAGCAACTTAATGGCTCACCTAAAAGCCTTAGGAAAAAAAAGCATATACATTCAAGAGGAGTAGACAACTGGAAATAATCAAATTCAGAGCTGAAATCAATGAATTAGAAACAAAGAAAACAATTCAAAGAATCAATGAGACCAAGAGCTAGTTCTTTGAGAAAATCAACAAGATAGACAAACCTTTACCCAAACTAAGTAAAAGGAAGACAGAAACTATCCAAATCAGCAAAATCAGAAATGAAAAGGGAGACATAACAACAGTCACTGAGGAAATCCAAACAATCATCAGGTCTTACTACAAAAGCCTATATTCCACAAATTTTGAAAATCTAAATGAAATGGACATTTTTTGAGAGATTCCATTTACCAAAATTAAATCAAGATCAGGTAAATAGATTAAATAGTCCTATATCCCGCAAGGAATTAGAAGCAGTCATCATAAGTCTCCTTTCCAAAAGAAGCCCAGGGCCATATGATTTCAGTGCAGAATTCTATCAGACCTTCAAAGAAGAGCTAACTCCAATTCTCTTCAAACTATTCCCCAAAATAGAAACAGTAGGAACATTACTAAAGTCATTCTATAAAGCCACAGCCACCTTGCTACCTAAACCACGCAAATACCCAACAAAAAAGAGAACTTCAGACCTATCTCGCTTATGAACATTGATGCAAAAATACTCAGTAAAATACTTGCAAACCAAATCAAGAACACATAAAAGATATCATCCACCATGACCAAGTAGGCTTCATCCCAGGCACGTAGAGGAACAAACTGAAGGAGAAAAACCACATGATCATCTCCCTAGATGCCAAAATCCAACACCTATTCATATTTAAAGTCTTGGAGAGATCAGGGATACAAGGCACATACCTAAACATAGTAAAGGCAATATACAGCAAGCCTATAGCCAACATCAAACTAAATGGAGAGGAACTTAAATCAATCCCACTGAAGTCAGGGACAAGGCAAGGCTGCCCACTCTCTCCGTATCTCTTCAACATAGTACTTGAAGTCCTAGCTAGAGCAA
Source organism: Pachyuromys duprasi (assembly GCA_028658305.1). NCBI lineage: Eukaryota > Metazoa > Chordata > Mammalia > Rodentia > Muridae > Pachyuromys > Pachyuromys duprasi. Next base: position 85,636,434 of record CM053744.1, on the reverse strand, counting down.
TAAGACAACTAAAGAAGATCAAGGGGATACAAATCAGAAAGGAAGAGGTCAAAGTTTCACTATTCGCAGATGATATGTTAGTATACATGAGTGATCCCCAAAATTCAACCAGAGAACTCCTTCAGCTGATAAATACCTTCAGCAAAGTGGCTGGACACAAAATCAACTAAAAAAAAAATCAGAAGCCTCTTCTCTAGAGCCCTCCTTGTTTAGCTTTTTTAGGAGTATAGATTTTAGTATGTTTATCCTATAATATATGGCTAATATTCACTTAGAAGTGAGTACAAGATCCAACTATAGCACTCCTGGGCATGTATCTGAAAGATGATAAACCATACAGCAAGGACATTTGCTTAGTCACATTCATAGCAGCTTTATTCATAATAGCCAGAATCTGGAAACAACCTAGATGTTTCTCAACTGAAGAATTGATACAGAAATTGTGGTACATTTACACAATAGAATACTATTAGCAATTAAAACAAGGAAATCATGAAATTTGCAGGCAAATGATGGAAACTAAAAAAGATCATCCTGGGTGAGTGTCCCAGAAGCAGAAAGATAGGGTACATCCTCAGCATGCCTGAGAAACTGGGTTCTCGTACCACCACCACCAGAGAGAGAGAGAGAGAGACAGAGACAGAGACAGAGACAGAGACAGAGAGAGACACAGAGAGAGACACAGAGACACAGAGAGAGAGAGAGAGAGAGACAGAGAGAGAGACACAGAGAGAGAGACAGAGAGATGAGACATGAAAAAGAAAAAGAGTGACTGACTCACTGGGGGAAATAGATGGGAATCATGGGTTCTTCTATCCCTTCTTGTCCTATCCCATTCCCTCCCATACCACCAGGCATATCAATATTATAGATATGCCTGCACTGGACTAGATTAGATATGGGCAACTGAGATAGAAAGAATAGTAGATGTTTCTTGATAACAAAGCAGTTGTGAGGTGATTTTTTTCTTTTTTCTTCTGTATATCTTAAAGAGAACTTTCCCAGTGAGTGATGGGAAGGATTTTACAAAGATATCTCAAGGATATCTTTGAGGAGGCTAGGGGCTATTTTCCTTCTTCAAAGGTTCTTCCTGGTTGCTATCATGCTAGTTGTTAACTGTCAACTTGGATGGTGCCGTTTAGCATGAGGTGAGATTATAATGAAGTTGCAGGTTGCCTGTTGTCACCCTGGTAGCTATCTTGCATTTAGTCAGTTTTGGCCAGCCCACTTGTTGAAAAACTTTTGGCCTTGTAGGTATGCTGTCCTCAAAAAGAGACAAGCTTAGGATAAGTAGCAATTCATCTCGGTCATAGAGGTGGCATAAGATTAGAGCTGGGCAACTAGTCTCCTACTTTTAAATGGTGTTGAAGGGAGGCATTGAAACTTCCTAAAGAAGAATTTAGGTGCCATGAGGGTACCCACTAGAGGAGTTAGAAAATTTCTAGAGCTTTATTTGGTAACGGCCTGATCATAGGTGTAACTATTTATGTCTCTGAGTGGCCGTCATCCATTTGCAGCATGGTACCTGGGAATAAGAACAGACAGCTAAAGATGGATGGCTGATGGGATGGGAAGAGGAGAGCTATTGTAGGTTGCCTGAGGCAGGAACAGTGATCAAAGATGCTGTGCTCCCTCTACTCTTCCTGCTTTTTCCTTTCTCAGGTCCTTCTTCGCTTAACCCTAGCTGTCACATGTTAAAGCTGATGTCAATTTGGAGGGAGCCAAAGCTTAGTTAGTACTCATGATTACAAGTGCTGCTATTTCGTGGGTGTTCAAAGAAGATTCTGTTATACCTTTCTCTTGCTGTATTTTTAAAAGTGTTTTTATTATTTATTTATTTTTAATGTGTGTGCATCTATATATGTGTCTGTGTGCATATGTTCATGTGTGTGTGTAATACACTAGTGTACATATGCAAGTGAAAGCCAGAGGTTAATCTTGGCTTCTTCAGGTACCATCTATCTTGTGTCTTGAGTCAGTCTTCCAGTGGCCTGGAAATTACCAAGTAGATTAGCCTGGCTGGCTAGTAAACCTCCCCATTGCTGGGGTTGCAAATGTACATCATATATGGCCTTTTTACACAGGATGTGGGGATTGAACACAGGCCCTTTATGTTCATACTGCAAGCACTTCCCAGAAGACGGTGTCTCCTCAGGCCATCCTGACCTTCTATTGGTGGGTGTGTGATGCAAAGGACTTGGAGAGAAGAATGAGAAGAATTCAGAGAGGGAACCAGCTCAGAATGAATTTATATATGAATGTCAGACTTCTCTGATTCTCTGACCTTCTCGTTTGCTCTCCAGGTCACCGCACAAAGGAGTGAGGGCATTGTCACTTTCTGTACTGAAAAGAGATTAGTTTTTCACTCCACTCTTGAATTCTCTTCCTAAATGCACTCTCATTTCCTTAAGGTCAAATGTTTGAATTAAAAGATTGAATAGAATATGAGTTTTTATTAGCTAATTAATTTTGCCCTAGTTGATCTCTTGAACCTACTCAATCTCAAATTTCAGTGGATGGAGAGGAGTGGGGAAGAGTAGGCACCACTAGCAGGGAATGATGTCGGGACTCACGCTGGTTACACATTGGACTTCTACATGCAGCATCCATCTGGCGGCTCGTCATCAGGTTGCTGTTTACTGATCTGAGCAGCCTCCCTGGAGTTTGATTGTTGACTCAGCCTTTGGGCTTTGCTGTTTTCTAAAGCAAATGGTGTAAGCTGCTTCTCATGAAGTCAGTGCACTGGATTTTTAATGTTGAAACCAGATGTCTTTCTATATAAACCTCATTCTAGGTCATCATTTCTACACACCCAAATGTGCTGATGTCCAAAATAGTCCATGCATGCTAGGCTAAGTACGTCTACAAAGACTTGAGCGGGTATGCTTCATCACAATGTACCCGCTCATTGCAAAAGGCCTGAGATGAGCCTCTGTAATACTGGCTGTCAAATGTTGTTTGTCACGGTCCCGTGACAAGGACATCAGTCTTTCAGAATAAAACCATTTCTGCATCAGATCACACAAAGCAGAGGTTTAAGTGTACTTTAAAGCTGCCTAAGAGGGTTTCTAATGACGACAGGCTAGCTTGTAGCATTGCCCTTTCCTTTAATAATCAATTGACTCTGACACCTTTTAGTCCATTCCTGGATAAATTTTCTAATGCCAATACTGAGTAGATACAACTCAAAAGTTTTTGTTTTTTTTTTTCAAGTGCCATTACTCCTTCATTTAGGGACTGTGATGGTGGGTTTTTGTCAGTTCAACACAAATGTAGAGAATCCTGGGAAGAGGGGATCTCCATTGAGAAAATGCCTCCAAAAGATTGGCCTGGAGGTAAGACACAGAGTTACCTCTATTAATGACTGACATGGAAGGGCCCCACACATTGTGGGTGGTGCCATCCTGGCCGGAGGTCCAGGATGTATACCAGGATGAGCAAGGCATGAGCAGCACATCAGTAAACAGCACCCTCCATGGCCTCTGTGTAGTATTTGGTTCTAGTCTCTGGGGTGCTGCCTGCAGCTCCTGCCCTGACATCCCTGGATGATGGACCGTGAGCTGAAAGATGAAATAAACCTTTCCCTCCCTAAGCCACTTTTGGTCACGGTATTTATCACAGCAGGAGAAACTACTTCAGACATGTATTCAATCTTTTCCTAACACATGTGATGCAGGCACGTTTAAAGGAAGAATGAGCCACATTGTGGAATCTGTAATAGTAGCTGCTAATTCTACTTTACAGAGCATAACCTTTATAAACTGTTTTGATGGAATATTTCTGAATGGAGCTTGTTCTAAAATGCATGAATTATCATATATAAAGATGACAAATGTCGGTTCTAAATAGCCCACAACTGTGTTTGCAAAATAATCCCTTTTACCTGTTAGTCTTCGCCGTTTTGCTTGATATATTTTTAGTTACAATAACAGTATACATATATCTTTTATTTTGTCTTTGTTTTGGCAATGGGAGATAAAAAGGAAAGATTGTAATCAAAACAGAAGTCTTTTGAATATAATTTTATCTAAAAACATCATTCATAAAGTCACAAAAACTTGGAGGGAAAAGAAAGAAAACATTGTATTACTTGTGGAGCCTATATTATCAAGCCACACCAGCAAGATATTTTATCCATCTTGCTGATGTGACTTTGCGGTGTCTCACTGGTTCTGAGAAGCACAGCTACAGCAGCCATGGCTACCTTCTCCTTTCTGTTATTTTCTTTGCTGCTTTGCGATCTCTTAAATTCTCAGGTACCAAATGAGCAGCCAGGCCTGGGAAGGTCCTTCCTGGTAGCTGATGTCACTGTATTATTGTTAAGCCAAGGCCCTTCATATGCCAGTATCTCCTAGGAGGCCACAGTCCGTCTGGTCTAAGTTGAAGCAGAGAGACTCAGTTCCACAACTGTGGAATCATGTGCTCTTAGGTGAGTCCTAAAGCAACTTTAGGATTCTATCTGCCCTTTGTGCTTGTAAAAGGGGCCTGTTCACCTTGAATTGAAGGGTGTTCTATCATCATCCAGCAACAGTATAGCAGCTTTGGTGATATGTTCATACAGCTAGCCGCAGAGAAGTGTGTCGGAAGCACACTTCTTACTCTTGGGCTTTATATAGTTGTCTTTTGGCAGCTAGAAGGTTATGTTCGGTGTTTATTCCAAGTTTTAGTCTTAAATAGATCATTTGGTGAAAACTCAGGCTCTCTCTCCTTTCAGGATACTAGACAGAGCACAGTTCCCAGTCTATAGAGCTAGAAGAGAATAGAAAACAAAGGTTTAGGTGATAGTGGTGCATGCCTTTGATCCCAGCACTTGGGAGGCAGAGGCAGGCGAATCTGAGTTTGAGGCCAGCCTACAGAGTGAGTTCCAGAACAGCTAAGGCTAAAACAGAGAAACCCTGCTTCAAAAAACCAAAAACCAACCAACCAACTAACCAAACGAGAAAATAAAAGAGGTTTTAGAGGAAGATGTGCCAATAGGTGCTTATATGTGAATGCAGATTTGTGTTCAGGGCTTGAGTGCTTGCTCACAAACTTTCCTCTGATGGGCTTTCAGAACAGCTGGGATACTGGGAGTCTTTGAGAGCTCCTGTTCTAAAAACATTCCTCTTGTTTGCCTTTCAGCAACAATGCCATGACTTTCCTTGACTCCTTTCTCAAGCACTTTATCTTCAAAGAGGTCTTGGATCATTGATGCAACTGGGTTGACAACAATGCTTCTACTCCTAATGTAATCCTGAAAATATTATTTATTTTATTTTTGAAAAAACTACCTTAATTATGGTGAGGAAACAGACACATAGAGAGACCCTCCACAAAACAGATGGGTAACTTGGGAAGCTGAAGCCTGGCGCCTTCTCAAGGGCTAAGGTTTTTTAAAAAGTCTTTGAAGGGTCTTTGTCCCATAATTTGAATTTGGTCAGTTTGATGAATGACAGGATGGATGATTGGCTCACATTGCTGTATAAATAATTGTGATTTCACTTTGATTTTGTTGAGCCACTACGAACCTGTCTATGTTGGCACCTGTCAAGATGTAACTGTAAGCCTTTCTATCATTGATGAAAAGGGGTTATGTTCCCAAACATTAATATAAACATTGGCCAAATTAATAAAATGCTCCTTTATATAATTTATGTTATAAATCAGTTTACCATAAATGCCTAGAAGTTAATTATCTTTAAGGTCCTCTGGGCCATGTTTTTAAATTAGACCCTTACAAAATAGAGATGTAACACTATATTTTCTTTAACAGATTGGTTCACTCAACACATTGGATGACGCTCCATTTTAAAAACCTGGGTTTTGAGCATTTAGTCTGGTATTCACTAGGCCTGTTTAAAAAAAAAACAAAAAATATACTTAAGTGTATTTATTTAGAAGATTGTAGTTCATGTTACATTTAAATTTTGTTCTGTTCTTTTCTATAGTCCAGTAGGAGCCTATGGGCTGTAGAACTTAGGGACAATAACATCATTAAAGTCTTATGACTTGTCTGGGACAGTCCTACTGTTATGTCTATTATTTGCTATAAATATTAACAAGGCCCCTTTGATGTTCAAGTTATCATGGTTTAAATAATAAAGCATATAGTCACCTTTGACAGGATGATGTTAACTACTCATTCTAGTCACATATTAACTTCATGCATGGCATTCTTTCTGTGGAACCACTTTCTGGCTGGTGCTTCTTGCATCCCTGTCTTACACTCTTGTCCTGAACACAGATGTTGTCACACCCGGGAAGGATAGGGCATTACTCCTTGCCTGGCTTGCTCTCTACTTCATTCTTCTACTCTGGGCATTGAAGGGCCCATTCGACAAGAAGTTTTCAAGATTTAAATTGGCCATCCCAATCATAAACACTCGAGGAGAGGGTACTGCTGCTGCGTTTAGCAGTCTCTGCACATAGGACAAGGATAAGAAAATCCAGAGAATTCCTCTCATGTAAGGCATTAGACAGGAACTTGGGATGGGCTGTGGTTGTCACCTTTCAGTGAGGTGCACCTTATCTCTAAGTCACATGGGTAGTTGTTGCTGTACCCATTCTCACTCTTCCCCACAACACCATCAGGTCACTCCATCTTCTGTATCCGAAGTAAAGAGAAGTGCTGGATGTGGGCATAGAATCCCACCCTCCAGTGTTTGTAAAGGGCGTGGCTTAATTGGCTTTCACAGGATGATTTTAGAATCATGATCACTTGTCACGGTTAAGCACTCCAAATAACCAAATCCTGTCTATTTTCCTCAAACAGCTGAATTTTCTTTCTTATTTCTTTTGAGCTTCTCATGAGTAAAATTCAAAAGTAGTTCTTAATGTATCATACTATCAATTTCACTGATGTCCATAGAGCCAGTTTTTTCATGCACTACCAGTATGTGTTATTGTCCCAGAGGTCACATCATTTTTGTTCTGCACATACTTATTCTTATATCAGGTGGATACTGGACAAATTAGTCATTACGGAAGGCTATCCTTCCTCCTCCCATCTAGAGGCTTCCAGGCTTGGCCATTCTCACACTAATACTCAGGTTAGATTGACTTTTGAATATTCCTGGCTAGAGTAACAGCATCTAGGTTTCCTCAGCATCTTTATCCCCCAGGATCCCCGAGAACTCTAGAATGGGCTTGCTTGTTCCCAAGCATGAACTGTGCTATTCTTAGGTATCATAGAAACTGAAGTCTCCCTTGGAGGCCTTCATTGGTTATGGTCTGAACAAACCCTGGAGCTGCTGATGGAGAACAGCTTTGAAGGTGGCAGAAGAATATGGATGCTTTTGTCTGTTAACCCAGAAATCCAAATGCCAGTCACACGCAGGCATTTCTTCTATGATCTACTCAATCATAAATTTTCTGGGGATGGAATGAAGTGTCTAAGCATGGTTGGTCATGCCAGTCACTGGGGTAAGATGGATGTCACTACTGATTATGTGGAGGATCTGGCATCCCCTCTGGGCTTTCATCAGAATGGACTTTTGTCACATTCCTTTATTTACCGTTACTAAAGTAACCTTTGTGATATCCCCTCTCCAGGAAGGAGCCGGAGGTCTGTAATGGGAAGTTTTGGTTTCTTTGTAAACTCAGTTATGTTATGTAAACATGTTTTTGTTTTAATCCGAAGTGTGGTATTTTAGTTGGGCTATAGTTTGTCCACACCTGTTAATTGTCTTGTGTGGAGTGTGGCTTTTGGCTTTTGGCAGCTGGTAATGGCGTTCCACAGTGGCACAGAGAGGGGTGTGGTCTTGGACTCTGAGAGTATCAATATGAGAGCTGAGAAAGAGAAGGGGTGGCGTTTGGTGTTGGTGTGTGGTGTATAGACAGCCAGAGAGAAATGCTGTGGCATGGAGGAACCTGCGAGCTATGTCTGCGGTTGATGGAGATTGACACAGAGCCCTATAAAAATCCCTTGACCCTTCTCAGCCAGGAGAAGTAAAGGGTCTGGGCCTGCTCTCCCTACTAACCTTTTCTTTCCCAAGTAAGGGTTGGGAGGTTGAGGCCTGAACACCCCAAATAAAGTAGAGTTATAAAAAAGAGCACTACAGAAGTCAAAGCTTTTTCTCATATAAACCTGTCTCCATGTATTGAGTTGTGAAGAGCAATGAGGGAATCCTGTTGTGGCTTAGACTCATGTTCACCTCTGATGCTTTGCTGCCTGGGTGAATCCACTGCTCAAAATTCATTCCTTCTGCCCACATTAAGAATTCCCTTCAGGGTGTCCTAAAAGTTAAACTCAGTCAGCCCGCTCACTCTCAAACCATCAGATGGTTCACAAACACTGGAGTTAGGAGGAGGGATTTGGGTCTTTGAAAAGTCTTTACTCATTCTTAAATTATGAATACATGGAGGTCATGTGCGGAGATCAAGTTGATCCCAGGCCTCAGTGTGGATAGATATACTTGAAGGCATTTGATGCCAGTTTCCCTTCACCCGAGCCTAGGCCAGTGCTTACCTAGCCAACTATGTTGCCGTGTGTGAACTAATAATTCACTTAAAAGTAGAACATGTATCATGCAGAATATTCTTCTTTCTATCCCCATGTTTCTACCCACCATAATGAACAGTACTTTATGACAATACATATTATGTGTGTGTGTGAAGGAGAGAGAGAGAGAGAGAGAGAGAGAGAGAGAGAGAGAGAGAGAGAGAGAGAGAGAGAGAGAGAGAGAGAGAGAATGGTTACTTTTTATTATGAGATATTTATTCACGGATCGCCACACTTAGGAGGTGACTATTTTGCAAAGCTTTGTGTACAGTGATTAATTTTTTGGAAATACTTTCCTAGAAGTGGTATTTTCTGAATGAAATGGTCACAAGGACACCAGCAGCATCTAGGGTATTCTGCAAGGCTGCACTAGTCACCTACAGTGAATGAGAGTATAATCTTCTGCATTTGCCTTTAAGTGGTCTCTAATGACACAAACAAAGCTTGGAACTGTTCACGCACGTTCCTGAGTTCCAGAGTGTCAAGCAAGACAGTACGGCAAACTGTTTGTGTCTCTGAATACAGTTTTCAAATTTGCTTTTCAGCAAAACATAATGTGAGCTGTGTCTCAGTAATTACCAGGAAGGGCTTTCCTTAGTGTTCCGTGTATTTGTGGGTCAAAGGAAGAGCTTTCATATTTTTTCAAAAGAATGGATGATATGGTTGAATGAGGGTGGGGACATGTTGCCATTGAAAGGGACTCCTGTTCTGAAGAAGATAAACAGGGAGAGGTTAAAATATTTACTGGTTGGGGGCAGTATTTCCCCAACCGCCATGACAGTGTAAGTAACCAAGAGCCCTTGGTAGTGATATTTGTCATCTTGGCCTATCGTGTGTCACAGGGGATCGTCTTAACCTTCTTAAGCCATCCAGTGACACTTCAGCTTGAGACTTGTGAGATATATCCGAAGTCATGTGGACTGTGCAGAGCCTTCTGTGTTTGCTCTCAGTGGGTGTGAGATTCAAGAAAAGCCATTGCTCTTCTTCCCAGCCCAGGTCAGGAAGCCTGTGCCTAATCCTGTTTCTGCAAACGTGAGAGGAAATGTGGTAGGTCCACAGCTGGGCGCTGTCCCCAGCAACTTCAGACTTCATTCACGGGCCAGCAACATCGGAGCAGATTGGCGCACCGGTCACTCAGCCCTCTGTGTCTTCAAGTACACTGTGCTAGAGATGCCCATTGGGATGGAGGGCTGCAAAGGCAGAGGTGGTAACAAACATTCGATCTCTGAGAAATACGTTTTTAAAAACAGCTATTAGTTTGATTTTACTGTCTCTTTCAGTCATGCCTAATGACTTCCGAGCAAAGGACTTCTGTGCTGTGCTGTTGCTGATGGACAGACAGCATGGATCTGAGCCGGTCGGCGACCTGATCAGAGTTTACAACTATCTCCTAAGAACCACGGTGAAGATGGGGCAAATCAGAGGTAGATAGTCTCCGGCCTCCAGGGAGCGATGCTGCAGTGAGTAGCTTTGTATTGGTTAGATTAGCTAAACTGGGAACAGATTTCTAAAAGTTCTCTACCCTGTTGACTTTTGGGTCCTTAAAGTATATTTCTACAAGTTGGGAGTGATGGCGCATGCCTTTGATCGCAGCCCTCAGGAGGCAGAGGCAGGCCTGGTCTACATGCTGAGTTCCAGGACAGTCAAGACCACACGGCAAAGCGTGCACTCATACAGGCGCGTGCACGCACACACAAGTTTGGGCAGGGGGTTATGAAGAAGCAGCCATGTTCATCTGGAAAGTTGGCGTAGGGTCAGCCAATACTGCAGTTCACACTCAGAGTCAGTCCTGTGTTGGTCCAGATTCTTGGCACAAGGGAGCATCTGGGACTCAGAAGCTTCTTCTGTTTCTCCAGCTCCTGAGCCAGAGAAGGGTTTAGCCTGAGGCCGGAGGGCTTGGGCTCCTGCTGTAGGTCACCCACGGTGTGGAAGCTGAGCGCTTTTTGGGGGCCGTAGACTGACGCCCATTCTGGTTTGTCCTCTTGATTTCTCTAGCTTATTCACATCAGGTTAAGCTTGTCCTCGCTCTCTACTTGCTGCCCATATTTCCTTCCTAACTGCCCACCCTGTTGACCTCAAGCCAGCACCGCACGCAGAAGCAACAGCTGTTTACAAGCCGGTTAGCCACCTCCCACAGCGGCATGGGGTCAGTCTCTTCACGGGTCTGCTTTCCTCATTGAACTCTGTCAGCTGTTGGTTATGGAGATGGTAAGAGCAGAGCTGCAGATTCCTTGTTTAGCATCTTGTCTCCAGAATCTAGAACCATACCCGGGAGTCGGAAAATGCTAAATATGTGTCTTTGAATAGGAAGTTTTCAAAAAGGGGAGTTTATGAGATTTGGTGATTGCTTTGATGTAGAAGAGGGAACATGAGCTTATGACCTGTTTTTTCTTTCTTTCTTTTTTTCTTTTTGTTAACATCAGGCTGAAAAAATTGCTTATGCCTAGATAGGGGGCCTAGGAAGGAAATAATTTTGGGCTGTACATTCCAAAAAAGGCTCTGCTCAGATGACACCAAGCAGAGTGGTCACAAGCTAGCTTTTGTTCATTTATGTTGGTGTTCTTAGGGAATGTTTGTTTTCCATTTGCACATTTCATGGTGTATATGCATGTTTGCACGTGCGTAGCCACACGTGTGTTTGCATGGAGTGAATGTGTGGTTATGAAGCTGATACTGGGTGGGGGTGTCTTTCTTGATTACTTTCTTTTTTACTCAGTCAGGGCATCCTGCTGAGCACAAGGCTCACTGATTTCTTCAGTCCAGCCAGGTAGCTTGCCCAGGGGTCCCCCTGCTTCCGTCTCTTCAGTCCTGAGATTACAGAAGACTACCTGGCCTGCCTGGCTTTTATGTGGGTTCTAGAGATCAGAACTCTGATTCTCACTTGCAGGGCAAGCAATTTATCCACTGAGCCATTTCCCTAGTCCATCGGGAGTTCTTAAAAGTCAAGTTTGGAGCCTGAGTCAGATACCTTTGCAGAAGAATACAGTTACTACGAGATGACAATGGGTTATATTTGGAATGTGTTGGATTTGAGAGAACTATGACATATTTGTAAATTCGCTTCATAATTAGGATAAAGTTCTGGAGTGAAGATGTAGTTTTAGAGATTATATGCTTAAAAACAATAGTTGATTGATATAAAAATAAATAAAGTAAAAAAAATAATAAAAAAGAAAAAAACAATAGCTGAAGCAATAGGCAGGATTGCAATTATTTTAATGTGATTAAGGGAACAGCCTTAGGGACTGATAAAATTTAAGTCTGGTGGCAGAGAACGAGCTCAATGGTATGAGAGGCAAGCTGTGGAAGTGTGGCCGAGAGCAGAAATGACTTCAAGAAAGCAATACTGAGAAGTAGTAAAATATTCAGAGACTTACAGACGTCCCTACACAAGGTAATATAGGTGACACACTAGGTGAGAAAGGAGAGCGATGTGAGTTGAGGAGTAGACAGGAGATGGCAAAATGAGTGTTGGGGAATGAAAACTACGGCATCGTGAAGTGTGCCTAGGAAAAGTAGAGATCTAAGAAGGGAGGGGGAAAGCCTGCAAGCTGCAGAGGGCACTTGGAAAAGGACTGTAGGAGGAATATCTAAGGAGAGATGTTCTGACTGGAAATAAAGTCTGAATATGGACTTGAGAGTGAATGGCTGAGGGGAACAATCACTGGTTAAGGAAGAAGGGGAAGCCAGTATGTAGAAATAGTCTATGAAGGCATTCCATGTCTATCAGGTGGAGATAAACACAAAGATCAACCCAAAGCCTATGGCGAAGGGTGAAAGGAGAGGTTGTCTTTCTCCAAAGATGAATGTCTTAAGGGAATCTGGGATTAATTGTTCATTCAGCATTCAATAGCGGATGCCTACACTAACAACCTGGAGTATTGGTGGAACGTGACCAGGGAACCATCTACTGACCCCCGCAGTCTCATTGCAGTAACCAAATTCCAGACAAGCAGCAGCCGAGGGGAGGAAGGATTTATGTTCGCTCACAGTTTCAGGGAGGAGAAGGCTCAGGCTGTCGTGGTGGGAGCTGTTTGTATAATTTATGACATTCCATGGAAGCATAGGCTGGAGAAAGTGGGTTGGACCCACTCTGAAGGTTCCACAAGGTCTCCGAACACCATCACCGTTAGTCTTTAAACACAAGAGCTTGCAGGGAATAGTTTACACTTAAATCACAGTAGCACAAGTGGGAAAATGTGTACCAGTGGATAAACATACCCTCTGGGTGAATCTGGGTTTGCTCACTGATTTTCAGTCCTGATTGCACGTGAAGATTTTTGCTGTTTGCTTTCTTAAGGCACCATGCCATTCCTAGCCAGTCTGATTCTGCCCGAGCCTCTGTGGATAGGGCACAAGCACTTGTTGTCAGAGGTCCTCAGGGATCCCTAATACGCAGTCAAGTGGACAAATTTGCAAATGGGCATGGAGCTTTCAGCATAGGGAGGTTTGCATTGCTGCTGCTGATACAGGGGCTGGATGCTATTCTAGTGAGCACTGATGGCACCTGCATTTGGTACCAGGGACTTCAGTGGGCAGGATGCTTAGGAGAGTTGCAAGATCTAGAGCAGTGGTTTTCAACCTTCCTAGTGCTGCAACCCTTTAATACACTTCCCCATATTGTGGTGACCCCTCAACCATAAAATTATTTTGTTAACACTTCATAACTATGATTTTGCGCTGTTATGGACCATAATGTGAACACCTGATAATCAGGATATCAGATATGTGACCCCCAGAGGGATAGAGACAGTTGATGTAGAGTGTTCCAATGGTCTGCAGTTGAAGCTCTTGGCTGGAAGGCAAGAAGTGAGGCAGGCCCTGCGAGGGAGCATCTTAGTATTGTCTGCAGCGACCGATAGGAGGGCGGTGCACAGCATGGAGGCAGCCTGGTATGATTCTCCACTGGTGGTCTCCAGCACTTTCTGAGTCTGCTGTGTACCTTGAGGAACTGGACCTGTCCTGAGGGGGCAAACATGGCAGAGCCTGAGTTCAGGAGAGCGCGCTGTGTTAGAAATTAAGGAAGGAGCTAGGAACTGGAAGAGCTGAACTGAAAAAGCTTTGGGCAGCTTTTACGGTTGTCATGAAGTAGCTAAAAGACAATCATGTAAAATGTACAGACTAAAGGTTTGCTATTTAAGAGATTTCATCTCGCTTGAAAGAAGACATCTTTAAAAACCCACTTCTACTAAGCATTTGAAGTAGTAAGAAGTATGTACTTTTTAGATAGAAAGATTCTTAAATGCTCTTATAAAATTATATTCACACTTTATGTAAGAGTATGATTATATTTAAGATTCTCTAGTATAAAATTCTAAAAAAAAATCCATTGATGTAACCATTAGGGCGATTAAACGGAGTAGAACCGAAAGGTTCTGTTCGTATGCATTAACTATTGTTAGGCAAAATGAAATCTTAGGTAGCAATATTAAAGTATTTATGCGGGCATTTTATAAGTAAAAACTGAGGATTTGCTTCTTTCAATATGTATATTTATATTAATAAAATGTTTATGGGTTCTGACATTTTCAGAACAGTCTGTTATCTAATACTCACTGGGTTTTATAGAAGTGGGTCAGTATTTTTACCAGAGGATGAATTTAGGCATGAAGAAATCTTTGTGACTTGAAGAAGGTCATAGCTTAAGTCATCACTGCAACCAAAAATAGCCAGTTGTCAAAAGTTGGCAGGTACGCGTTTCTCGCAGCCACTGTAGCCCAGAGCCAGGCATGGGAAGCAGGCCTTTGTTTTCACAAGTTGGGATGAGGCTGAAGGGGGATCCTAAGTTCAAGACTACTTTCAGTTACATAGTGAGTTCAACCCATCTTGGGATAGAGGAGGTCCTGTTTAGAAGAACAAAACGAACAGAATGAACAACATGGAGGTGGCTATGGAAGGTTATAAGAAGGATCGTAACCACATAATTGCATGGAATTAAGTGGGAAAACTCTGATAACCCCCTCCCCTGAGAGCTGCAAAGAGAATGAGACTGTAACTGAGGGAGGTTGGTTGCCAGGAATGCCGACCTTGAATTAGGAGCAAGTAGAGAAAAGGCAGTTCATGACCCATAAAGGTACTTAAGAATGCATAACATATCCAGCCCATGGTTATGATGGTGGTGATGATGGTGGTGGTGATGATTGCCTATTCTAACTTTCAAAGTAAGAAAAACAAATAAACAAACAAACAAACAAACAAAGACAAAAGGAGACCAGAGTCCTGTTCTCCACAGGTCCCCTGGTGAAGATCTGGGTACATCACGAGCACACACTGCTGCTGGTGACAAGAACTGAAGAGACAATGGACCCCTACTCTGTGAAAGTGATAATGTGCTTTGAAGCTCCCGAGAATGTTAGGAATTGATACGTCTCTAGGAAGTGTGGGTGGCACACACTCCAAGACAGCTAATGCTTGAGAAATAGAAAAGTTCTTACAGGAAAGAGTAACCACAGCAGTGCCATCAGCGGCCATGGAGGGAAAGTTGACGCTTTTCGTTGTACTGTTATTTATCTGTTTTGTACTTAAGTATAGCCCTAATCTAGACTGAATCTTCGGTTCTTTTCAAGTGGATATACACCTTTTTTTTTTTTTAATCAAGAAAATAAAATGTGTCTTAACTTATGAACTGAAAGTGCCATGCCAAATATCCTTGCCTGAGCAGACCCTGGTATGCCAGGCGGGATTACCATAGTGACCCACGGACTCGCATTTTGTAAGAATCCGTCAAATTGTAGGAGTCAGTGCGTCTCTAAGTTGCTGTTATAAGCCCTGAGCCCATCCTCCTGTGTAGGGATGCTTCTGTCAGTAGATTATTCTTCTATTCACACGCAGTGCTGATGGATAAGTAATTGACGTAATCTCAGGCTGGGGTGTTAGTAATGAGGAAAGTGTTTCCACTCTGTCGAGAATACTGTGGTAAGAACTGAATAACCAAATAGAGGCGGGAAGTGAAAGATGACGCATCTGAAAGGATCCCCACTGTGTCTGGTTTTCAGGATCACCCGAAAGGACTGTTTAAAAGTGTGCTTGTCCAGACATACCAAATAAAATATACGCAAGGGAGCTTGTGCGAAGATGCTGTATTGAGGATACTGCAAATCAAAATGATGACATGACCACACACATGTTAGGAGGTAAAGTATTTTTAAAAGTAGGCTGGAGAACGCTAACTGCTGCTGAGAATACAGAGCAACAGTGACTTGTACTGGATGCTGCTGGGAACTGGAAATGGCTGGAAAGATGTTTCAGAGATTAAGAGCATCATATGCTTTCCCAGACGGCCTGGGTTCGATTGCAGCACCCGCTTGGAGGCTCAAAACTCCAATCTCAGGGGATCTGACATTCTTCTGGCCTTCA
This sequence comes from Pachyuromys duprasi, assembly GCA_028658305.1. Taxonomy (NCBI): domain Eukaryota; kingdom Metazoa; phylum Chordata; class Mammalia; order Rodentia; family Muridae; genus Pachyuromys; species Pachyuromys duprasi. The sequence continues at coordinate 85,620,599 of CM053744.1, read as the reverse complement.
GGGGTATTGCACACACCTGGTGTGTAGACATATATGCAGACAAAACACTCATACACGTTAAAAAATATAGAACTCCTGGGTGAGAGCTGTCCCTCTCCTGAGTATATATCCAGAGGAAATATCAGTAAATCAGAGAGACGTGTGTACTCCCTTGCTTATTGAAACACTATTTACAACAACCAAGAAATGGAAGTGACTTGAATATTCATCAATGACCCAATGGATGGATAGGAAATGGATAAGAAAATGCGGTATACATTTTGAATTACTACTTAGCCGTCAAAATTAATGGGCTTGCCATTTGTGACAACATGTACGGAACTTGAGATTATTGTGTGAAATGAAATAAGCCAGGGATAGAAAGACAACTTTATCTTGTGATTGTAGGATGTCATTTATAGGTGGAATAGAAAATGTTGGTCTCATAGGCCTGGGGGGGAAAATGGTGTCACCTGTGGCTGGGGAGAGTAAGGGGAAGGTTTGGGGAAAGGTTGACCAGTGGTACTGGGCTTCATGTGGCTAGGAACAGGGCCCTGTAGGAGGCTATTGTACAGAAAGGGTTACATAGATAGCCATTGTGTTATGCATATCTCGAAAGGCAGAAGGAAGGAGGTTAGATGTATTTCTGTCAAATACTCCACCAGAATGGCTATGATCAAGAAATGAGGTGAAAACATTTTGTGAGGATATTACTTACTGTTGGTAGACTGATGCAGACACTATGAAAACTAGTGTGGAGATTTCTTTAAAAATAGATTTTCCGTAAGATCCAGCTCTACTACTCATGAGCGCACACTCAAAGAACTCCGCCCTACCACAGAGAACTTGCATGTCCACACTTGTTGATGCTTTCTCCATGACAGCCAGAAAGCAGAATAAGCTTATATGTCCATCCACAGAGACATCAGGCGAATGGGTAACGCAGTTGTGGCGTATTTACATAGTGGAGTAGTATACAACTGTAAAAATGTATTATGAATTTTGCAGGAAAATGAATCAAACTGGAAAACATATCAAATGGGATCACTTGTGTCAGAAAGGCAAAACTGGTATGTTGCCTCTCACTCGCAGATGCTGCTTTCTAGTTTGGACACACACGTATTTTTGTGCATGTATGGGAGTTAGTGTTGGGGGAAGCCGTGAAACCGGAAAGGAGCTCATGAATTGGAAAATGAGACTTTCGGGAAGGGGGCGGAAGGGTAATAGAACACGTTTGTTCACTTAATGTGGAAGTGGAAAGGGAAGTGCCGGGGCTAGAAAGGAACAAGGGGGGGGGAGGGGAGATGGGGAGAGGATATATAGTGATGTATCACACTATACCCCATTACCCCAAACTCTTACTATGCAAATAATTCTTCAGTAATCTACTGGAGTGAACCACACAAACATAACACTCTGGCAAGTATTTGAGGCGGGGTGGGAATGGTCTTGTACGCTGGGTGTCTGGGGTCTAGGAAAGCTCTGGAACTGTGGGAACAGCTGTACTAGCTGTATTAGCATTGCCTGGATGTATCAGAGGTACAAATGCTAGATCCCAGGGTAGAGGAATGTTAATTCAGAGCATGGCTGTTCTGGCAAGGGATCACATCCAAAGATGATCTAGGTCTGTGTGATCTGACTGGAATACAAACACACCTTTAATCCTGGAGACAGAGGCAAACAGATCTGAGTTCAAGGCCAGCCTGCTATGCAGCCAGTTTCAGGTAGAGGAAAGCTTGGGTTCAGGCATGGTGGTACATACGTTTGTTTAACCCCAAACAATGAAGGTAAAGTTAGTTTGTACAAGGAAGCTCCCCTGTTTGAAAGTAATGTCTAATTGGCAGAAAAGAGTAACGAATCAGAGGAAGACCTGACAAATCAGGATAGGCCCAACTCTCATGAGAAGAGTGGAAAGGGAAGCTGCTTAATGGGCAATGCAGACTCGGAGGAGGCAGTTTTACATGGACAGCAATACAGAGATAGGCTGCAGACAGAGAACTCAGGTGAAGTCTGAATGAGCCAGGGAATAGAGAGAGAACTCAGGTGAAGTCTGAATGAGCCAGGGAATGAGAGAGAGAACTCAGGTGAAGTCTGAATGAGCCAGGGAATAGAGAGAGAACTCAGGTGAAGTCTGAATGGGCCAGGGAATGAGAGAGAGAACTCAGGTGAAGTCTGAATGAGCCAGGGAATGAGAAGGAGCCAGGACATTAGAGAGGATGGCTGGAGTTAGTTTGGGACCCAGCAGAACAATTTAGAGGCTAAGAGAGAAGCCAGTTTGAATAAGTCGTCTCAGAGAGTTTGAGCCAGAACACTTGAGTTGAACCAGAGAGTTCAGAGCTCAGTAAATACAAGAGAGGGTGAGCATATTCAGCAATAAGTCTCAGAGACAGAAAAGATTCTAGGCCTAGGTTAGCAGTCAGAGAGTAAACCTCGTAGAGGACAATTACACCAGGAGAATAAAAGTGACTTTTATATCTCAGCCCTGCAATAGAGTGTATGCGTCCAGCCCTAGGTGGGCACATAAATAATTGTAACCAAGAGACTAAAGAATGATGAATGTCTTAGGACTTGCTGCAAGAAAAGAGAGACAGGGGATACTCCAAAGCAGTGTCTCTGAGCTCAGCAGGCAATGGATTTTCCTGGGAGATGTACCCACATTCATGTTGGAAGGGCTTGCTACTGCAGGTAGGCACCAGCACTCTCCTGAGCATGCTCAGTTCAAGGTCATGCTTCTTAACACAATACATGTTCAAAGGTGCTGACTAGAGACACTTCTGGGATGGAGAATTTAGTAATGAGATTATGATGACTAAGGGATGGTTGTCATTCCTTAAAGAGGCTGGCTTTAAAATAATAAAAAAATACTTTTTATTGATTCTTTGTGAGTTTCACAGGCACCCCAGTCCAGCTCATCTCCCCATTTCCTCATGTCCACCGTTTACCTTTGTAACTCCCCCCCCCCCAATAAAACACACACAAACTAGCAGCAACAACAGCAACAGAAAACAAAGCATAGAAAACATCTCATCGTGGAAGCTGTAGTGTGTCGCAGTGTGTCCCACAGCTATATTCTTCTTCACGGGCAAACGTTCATTGCAAAGAGTCATTGGCCGGGCTCGAGGTCTCTGGCTTCTGTGACGCCATCAATATGGGATCCTCACAGGGACTCCTGGTTATCCTGTTGTCCTGTGTCGTGGAGATCCTGCAGCTTTGGAACAGCAGGCCAACTCAGAGCCCTTGCTATGGGCCTGGGATAGCTGAGTTGGTCAGCCCGCTGGCTCTGCCTTATCCAGGACTAGCTCTCCAGCACTTCTCTGGCTAGGCCACCGGATGCCACCACCGGATGCCACCACCGGCAGGAGGCCGGGCCGGCGCTCTCCTCCTCTCGTGCCCTTGGGCTGGCTAGCCTGCACCTATGCCTCCTCTGTACTGCCCAGTCAAGATGCTGCAGCCTGTGCCGGGCTGGGACAGCTCTCCTGTGCTCTTGTCTCTGGGAGCCGCTCACCCTCGCCCCCTCCACCGGGACCAGCTCTACTGTGCTGCCCACATGAAATGCAGGGCCCACTCTCCCCTGGTGCTGCAGTCGGCAAGGGGCAGCTCACTAGCTCGCATCACCCGGGGGCGGTGCTCTTAACTGCCTCAGGTGACCAGGGGAGTGGCCATCACCCCTGCACTCACACCACGACACAGCAGAGGACTGGCAAGACCCGCTGTCCCGTGCTTCATCCTCGGGCCGGCTCACCCGGGACCTGGAGTTAATGATTGCCTCGGTGTTTAGCTTTCATTCTTCCTTGTCTTTCCAAGAGAGCTGTTAAAATTCTCTCAACACAGGCAGGGGTCTATCCCTCCATCCTCTCTCCTGACCTGGACTGGGTACTCTGTGAACACGTGGCGCTGGAGTCTGCTTTCTTCCTTTGCCACCATTTTGGAAAATTCTTTCCCTTGTGTTTTGAACTCTCAGTTTTTAGGATTTCATGATCGCCTTTTCTTTCATTTGATCCTTCATTTTGTGACAGTTATTTCTGGAAATAAATGTATGTGTGCCTGTTCACGTCTAGTATCTTTCATGATCTCCTCCTGTATGAGAGAGGCTGGAAGACTAGGGATGTAGTTCCCAGAATCCTTTGCCAGCAGTGTCCTTATTTAGAGTAGGACAATGAGAGGCACTCATGGGGGATTTAGGAGGAAGTGAAATGTGGATCAATCTTCTTCCATCAGAAGTAGTGACAGAACCACAGGGACTTCTTCAGCAGCTCCCTCAGAGTAACTATTCATCACAAGCAGCTGCAGCTTTACAGACAGCTACACGGTTTCCTGATTTCTGGGTATGACCTTTGTAGCAATTTTAACAATTTCACATCAGTGTGCGAATCCATTCGCCGCTAGGAAGGATCACCTAGAGTAGATTTTAATGTGACTAACACTTATGAAGAGAGGGTTAACAAAGCCTTAAAAATGAGAATGAAGACTGCTCCCTCCTCAGGGGGAGGTGATCAAAGAGCCAGCCACTGAGTTCCTACCAGAGACAGCGCTGTTCCCCCAGCCCACAGAGGAAGACAATGCAGCCAGTCCTACATTGGGGAGAGGAATGGGAGGAGAAGAAGGAGGAGGAGAGGTGGGGCTGGGAGGGGACGAGGGAGGGGGCTACAGCTGGGATAAAAAGTGAATAAATGGTAATAAATAAAAAGGAAAAAATGGAAATCAAGCAGTTGGAGAAGGAAAGAGCTAGCCTAGTGATGATTTCTGAAGTTCGTGGGAAAACAGTTACATAAATGGTCACTTGCATAGACTGAGTACTAAGTGAAGGTGCCTTTTGAGACGCCACGCAGCTGCTTTAACATTTAGATACTGTTGTAGGGTGGGATGGACATTTCTGAGTTCATTAGAAAGATTAGAGAAAGGAATGGTGACCTCAGCGTTTGAAAAACATTTGTCTAAAAGCACTTTTAGAAAACCATAGTTTCTGTGACTGACTTCAAAACACTATCTTTTGAAGTGAAAGAACTCTGAATTTCTCCAAGTACTAGATATGTGACTAAAAGCAAGCAAACAAACAAACAAAAGCAAAACAAAACAAAAAAACCCTTATATACCGGAAAACTATAAAGCAGGGTGAACTAACAATAGTGTCAGTGAAAGTCAAGATGTTATTTTAAAAAGATTGTTATGGACTGAGCTGTGCCCTCCCCAGATTTATATTTTTAATTCCCAAGTCTCAATATGGCTATATGTGAAGACGTAGCCTTTAAAGGTAATTTAAAGGTGATTTGATTTGAATGGTTTCTAAATAGTTCATTCTGTTAAATGAAGCCATAAAAATGGGGCCCTTTTCAAACAGACCTGGTGATGAAAGAGGGCAAGACACCAGGCTGACACACAGAGGGACCATCTGGGGACATAACGAGAAGGCACCCATCTATTTGCACGATGAGGAGTGAGGCCTCAGGAGAAAGCAATCATACCTCAATTTAGTTTCTAGATTCCAGAACTGCAGTTATGATGGTAGTTTTCTCTTGTTTTAGCCACCCAGTCCATAGTGCTCCATGGCAGGCCTAGAAAGTAATACACACTTTTTTTTTTGTCTTATCAAAGTCTCAGAGGATATTGAGTATCCTTATTCCAAAACCCACAAATCCAAGATGCTCCAGAATCTAATTTTTTTTTAAATCACAAAAGTAAGCCATGTTGGAAAATTCCACAATTGATTTCACATGATAGATTATGTCAAAATCGAGTTGCACTAGAAATATATAGTTATGTTTGGGCTAGTTGTTTAAGGTGCCAACAAAACATAAATGAATTTTGTGTTCAGAATCCATCTCATAATTCAAATGGTTCATTAAACATTTGTAAATTTTCCGAAATCCTAAGTCCCAAACACTCTGAACTCAAGTATTTGGGATATGGGATGCTCAACCTTTATTACATTTATTATAAGGCTATCAAGCAGGGCTCCAGGTTTTTTCTTGAAAAGCTTTGCAATGTGGCTTTGCAGGCTGGGGTCAGCGGCTGCAGCTGCTGCTACGTAAATGGGCTCCTCAGTGTAAACACGGTTGATGGATTTCAGAGAGAGAGGAGGTGACAGCAGTTGCTGACAAAGTGATACTAATTAGTGGTAATCAGAAGAGCCTGACAACAGATATTTCTTATGACGATTAATGGATCATAACACCCTCAAGACATTTATATAACAAATGAATAGGAGCTTTATAGGTCTGTGAGTAGAGATTTAATCACAGTTGGTTAAGAGCATTCCATTTCCAGACTTGAACCTAATCTTACATCTGGAATCCTTGACTAGAAGGAAAGACTTGCCTTCTGACAGAAGAATCCTTTGACATTTTTATAGCTTTTCAGTGTAAGTGTTCTACAAATAGCTTCCCCCCCCACACACACAGATTTTTTTGGAAGTACTATAACTGTCTCCAAGCTGACATTAATCCCGTAGGTTCCCAAATGTCGCTGTGGTCCACTAGTCAGAGTAGAAGTTCTTTCAGGTCAGACAAGGAAGTGAACTTTATTTCAGTTTGCCTGATACTTCACTTCTGCTCCCTGTAGTTTCTTCCCATGGAAGGGTTCTGTTGTGCCACATTAGCTGTTGCTTTGGTCACTGTAGCTGATGACGAGTTGGGCAGGTCAGGAGTGCAGTATGTCACCCCAGGAAAGAGCCTTGAGTTGCTGCATTCTTGTGTTTCGTTTCCATGAGATTCTGCTGTCCCTGTGGCAGCACTAGCCTGGATTCTGGAGGGAAGGCAACGTGGGCTGCCGTCATCCCCAGTCTGAGGTGGACATGCAATATGAAACAGAAGCTGCCTACGTTTTAGTAAGATCTTTATATTTGATCCTTATAGTTGATATCACTGTATAACCTAGACCATCTTGGCCAACAGAGACATTAGACACCTCCAAAGCCCTATCATGGTGTGCTTAGTGGGTCCACCAATCCATCATCCTGAGGTTATTTTCATAGGCTCTAAATAGAATGTTGGAAGAAATAACCTGAACAATCAGCAAAAGATTCACTCGGACCTGTAATTTATGCTTTTCTGTGGTAGGAAAGACAACTTCATGAGCCAGAAACAATACTAAACACCAAGGGAATAGCAGAGCTTAATGCTATCATAAAAGACCCAAAGGATACAAGCCAGAACTTCTTTCTTTTCTTTTTAAAATTTATCTGGTCTTTTTGCTCTGTGCAGGAGACAGATGGAATTTGGATGACATAGGTCATCATGAATGTCATAGGCTGGTGTGTCTAATTGAGTCCGTCATTGTTCTTGCTTTCTCTTTGCTGTTTTCAATCTATCCTGTGTCACACATGCTATCAGTCTGGAAAATGGATTTTTAACTTCCTAGCTGAATATCAAGACCCAGAAGCACAGTCTACTCTTACATGACAGGGTCTGTAGTGTACCTCACTGTCCTAATTACTGACAGTGTCCTGTCCAAAGGTGCTTTTGTTACTTGTCATCCATTTTGGTTCTTAAGGAAGAATAGCCCTGCCTTGCTTCAGGAGGACTTCCTTTGTTCTTGTATTTTTAATTACAATTAATTATTATTATTATCATTGCTCATTTATTTTTATTTACAGGGGTATACGGAATGGAAGACAGATTAGAATTAAAAGGAAAGAGGTGGTAAAGACAGGAGAAGAAAGAGGAGGAGGAAAAGGAGGAAGAAATGGAGAGGATTATGTGTAGGCAGAGAACACGAATACAATGGTGATAGAAAAGAGGGTATTGTGGGCTCAGGGAGAATGAACTCCCAACCTTACCAGAAGGTTTTCAATGAGCAAGCACTATTTGGAGGTTATCCACTTGGGCCCAGGTATTTTTTGGACTATATTTTTATATATTTATTGTATTTTAGTGGGCTCTACTGGAGACATTGCAAAGTATGTGCTAGTCTGCTTTCTTGAACCCATTTTGAGCTCAATGCATTAAAAACATCAATTTAGCTTAGTGGTAGGGGTGCAAGGCCCTAGGTTCAGCCCCTGGCTCAGAAAACAAAAACCCAAGCCAACCAAACCAAAAACCTCAAAACCAAATCAAACCAACAAATACCAGGAAAACTCTGAAAATCTCTCCCTGGATTGAGGCTCTTTAATCCTTACTGTCATATTAAATATTGTTTAATATTTTATCTTTATGATGGAAACACTGGAAGCAGAGGTGGAGAAACTGTTTCTGTCACCTACTAAGATGACACTTTGCTTGTACCATGTAACAGTGTAACCACATACTGAGCAGTAATCAGGATAGCATACAAACACCACTTAGTTGAGCTTTAATTGCCTTTAGAATTGTGGAGTAACTTTGATTTTCTGATATATATTTTTACAGAAAAAAATAAAAACATGCACCATTTCTACTTTCCCAAGCCTAAACTTGTAGGTATTGACTCTTGATTTTGTGCATCTTTTTCCTTCATTCCCTCTCTCCCTCCCTCCTACCTCTTTTTCTCTCCTCCCTCCCTCCTTTTTTCTTCACTGTATACTTTTAAGTCTAAGGTGTTGTAGGGACTTAGTAAAATATCACTGATTTCTTCAAATGCTCCTCCACACTTAAAGAACAGGGTACATAGAATTTCATACATTTAAAATATACGAAGCCTTCAGTGCCAATTGTTTCTTCAGAATATTTGGCCATACTTAATTTCCTCTAAAATAATTAATTCTACCCTGCGTATTCAACACTTTACAACATTCTTTCTTCTGCTTCAGACTCCAAGCCACACAGTCACTTCCTGTGACATCCGATCACCAACCACATTCTTCTTACTTTTCAGAATCAGGCCCGGGACTTCAGTCCCCTTGTGGTTTCCTGTGCGTCTGAGAGATGAAGTCACCAGCAGGAAGGGGAAGGATGGCCAGGCACTTAGTCTTTAGCAGAAGGAAGTATGTAATGGCTGCTGATGTTACTGACCCGATGGAACTTTGCTATGCATTTTTGGTGTCCATCTGGAAGACAGTGGCTGTCACCCAGCTTAGTGCTCTGTGAAGTACACACATGACCATTGCCATTTCCTTTGCATTCTTGGTATTTCTAATCCAGCTAAATATTTTTAGTTTGTGCAAGTTCTTAGAATCATATAACCACAGGTAGGGTTTTACCAATGCATTCTGGAATCTTGGCATTTCTCTGTCTCTTGAACTTTGTTGTGTACTAATGAGACACATCCCTTCAGTACAGAGTCATAAGTGTCATCTTGCTAAGTGTCTTACCACATTTACCGCATGCTGTCACAATGGTTTGGCTTGTGTGCTAGTCTACATGCTTTGACGACATGTAGCAAAATTAGTGTGCATGAGAAATGTTAAGATATTATTAACCATTGGATCAAAAGATGTATGCTTGTGTTATTTAGGTAAAGAATGCTAGCTGCTGTAATCAGATATACCATCAAATACCAGTTACTTAATACTATTTATTTATATTATAATATTACAAATATATACCATTATTTAATTAAACTCTTGCTGCTACAAAGTCCATCAAAGGAGTATGTGCTCAGCTAATGGCTTTCTATATATTTTGGGGATGTCATAGCTGTCTTGTGCTTCTGCCCTCTGGTATAGTCGTAGATTTCTTTCTATTCAGCAGCTTTAACAAAAGAAGAGACACAGAGAGTACAGAGATCATGCAGTTTCTAATGGGCCAGATATAGACTGGGCTACATTATGCTTGCCTATTCCATTGGCCAAAAACTCAGTCACATGGTACTATTGAAAAGGAAAGGATATAACTGTCTCTAAGCTGACATTAATCCAGCTGTGGTCCTAGGAGTAAGGAGAGGCAGAAATGACATGTAGCCAGTCTCTGCTGTGATAAATTAGAGACCATAGTTACAGAAAACACAAAACTTGTTCAGACTTCCATTCTTTGCTGTTTAAAATTTTATTTATTATTTATTATAATTTATTCGCTTTGTGTACCAGCTATAGCCCCTTCCCTCTTCTCCTCCCAGTCTCACCCACCCTCCCTCTTCTCCCCTTATGCCCCATCCTTAGTCACCTGATAGGGGAGGTCCTCCTCCCTTCTATCTGAGCCTATCAGGTCTCATCAGGGCTGGCTGCATTGTCTTCCTCTGTGGCCTGGCAAGGTTTACCACCCCCTCCTGGGACGAGGGGGGGGTGATCAAAGAGCCTGCCACTGAATTCATGTCAGAGACCGTCCCTGATCCCCTTACTGGGGAACCCACTTGGAGGTTGAGCTGCCATGGGCTACATCTGAGCAGGAGATCTAGGTCCTCTTGAGGCTTGGTCCTTGGTTGGAGTATTGGTCTCTACAGACCCTACTTGGCCCAGGTTTTTTGGCTCTGTTGGTCTCCTTGTAGAGTTCCTGTCCCCTCCAGATCTGTCTCCCCCTATTCTTCTATAAAATTCCCTGCACTCTGCCCAAAGTTTGGTTATGAGTCTTAGCATCTGCTTCAATACCCTAATGGGTAGTCTTTCAGAGGCCTTGTGTGGAAGGCTCCTGTCCTGTTCCCTGTCTTCTACTTCCGATGTCTATCCCATTTACCCTTCTGAATGAGGTTTAAGTCTCTTTCCTAGGGTCCTCCTTGTTGTTTAGCTTCTTTAAAAGTATAGACTTTAGTATGTTTATCCTATATTATATGTCTAACATCCACTTATAAGTGAATATATACCATGTGTGTCTTTCTGTTTCTGGGTTACCTCACTCAGAATGATCTTTTCTAGTTCCATCCACTTGCCTGAGAATTTCATGATTTCCTTCTTTTTAATTGCTGAGTAGTATTCCATTGTGTAAATGTATCACACTTTCTGTATCCATTCTTCAGTTGAGGGACACTAGGTTGTTTCCAGATTCTGGCTGCTAAGAATAAAGCTGCTATGAACATAATTAAGCAAATGTCCTTGTTGTGAGCATCTTCTGGATATATGCCCAGGAGTGGTATAGTTGGATCTTGAGGTAGCACTATTCCTAATTTTCTGAGAAACCACCAGATTGATTTCCAAAGTGGTTGTACAAGTTTATATTCCCACCAGCAATGGAGGAGGGTTCCCTTTTCTCCACAATCTCTCCAGCACATGTCATCCTTTGACTTTTATATGAAGAACTGTATTTAAGGGTCACAGTATTATAAAAGTTGAGAACCACTGCTTTATAGACTTACATGTCTAAAATGCTCACCAGGCTGTACAGCCTGGGGAGGTTCCACGGAAAACCCATTTCTTCGCTTTTCTAGAGGCTTTTCACATGCTTTGCTTGTGGCCCCACACCAGAACAGCTAGCTCTCTTTTGCCAGTTTATCTTTTTTTTTTTTTATCACCAACTTACTCTGTTTTCCTCTTTTAATTCTCTTTTTGAGTACCATAAGTACACTGGGCTGAAGAATCCAGATGACCCTTCAATCTAAAAAGTCTTAATCATGTTTACAAAGTACTGCTTGTCATGGAAGCAACATAGTTCCTTCCTGCTCATGAAGACATGGATACCTTTGGGTATCCACTATTCTACTAATTCAATATTCCCTACAGTTCTTATGATACTTTAGTTTTGTAGATTACACAGTTATAGTTATCATAGATGTATTTTAAGTTCTGCCTTTTTTTAAACATATAAATCTTTTGGACACATACATGTGACAGAGATCTGGGCATACACCAGTTGCTTCGAGAATTTTATTCACAAATATTGACTATTTTGGATAATCATGAACCTGTCTTTGAAATGAAGATGTATTCATGTCTCTATTTCTCAGGACTTTTACTTCCCATCAATTGGCTAAAATATATAAACCCTTATAAGCCTGAAACAGATCAGTTTCATTGTTGACTTTCAGCCAAGTGTTAGGAAGACTCTGAGTGACATGGGTCCCCTTTGGGTACCAGCTAAGGGCATACTGAATTTGTTAGTCTTTGTACATACTGATTTCAAGTATATTTCATTTAGTTAATGACTTTAGACTTTATCACAAAAATTTTCAAGATACAGAAAGGTGGAAAGAGTTTGCACGTATCCAGTGCAGAGGTTCTCAACCTGCAAATGCTGTGACCCTTTGATATAGTTCCTCAAGTTGTGGTGACCCCCAACATAAAATTATTTTAATTGCTGCTTCATAACTGTAATTCTGCTAGTTATGAGTTATAATGTAAGTACCTATATCTTCCAATGTTCTTAGATGACCCCTATGAAAGGGTTGTTTGACCCCCAAAGGGTCATGAACCACAGGTTGAGAACCACTTTTTGGCAACTTCTTTTATTTTTTCTCCCTCTCATTCTCTCCCTTCTTCTATCCCTCCCTCCCTGCTTTTCCCTTTTCTCCATTTTGTGTGTGTGTGTGTGTGTGCAAGTGTGCATGCAGATTCACATGTGCCATGGTGTATATGTGGCAGAAAAATGCAACCTTGGATGTTGGTCCTTACCTTCCAGCTTGTTTGATGTGTCTTTTGACCCCCTGTGTAAGCTGGTGTAGCTGTCTCCAAGCTTAATTAGAGTCTTCTAGTCTCTGTCTCCCACTTTTCAGTAGGAGCATGGGGGTTCTAGACACAACACAGCATTTGGTTCTACATGGGTTCTGGGGATCAAACTCAATATTTTAGATTGTGGGTCAAACTTTCTACTTGAATGCTTGAGTCAAACCATCATGCCAATTTACCTTTAAGTAAATTTCAATTAAGTGATTTTTAATCTGGGCCATAAAAGCAAGACTCTATGTACACTTTCTGTTTCTTGAGATTCTTCAAAGGATGGTTGAAGTTGAAAGTACCCAACTGTGTCGTAGGTTCACCTTTAAAAACGTCCAACCAAGTCACGTAGACTCCATCCTTCCATCGCCCACCAAAACATCTGCAAGCAATTTCTTCTTTTAAACACATGATTAACTTGCACTACATTTTAAAACTAGCTCTGTTGTTCTTACTCTTCTTAATTTCTTAGCTAGTTTTCTGGAGGAAAAGTCACTATTTTATTTTATTTGGTATTGAATCTCATTCCAACACACATCAGCAATGTTTGCAGGAGACTAAAAGAGCTATTCATCTGGTCCTGATGTTTTCTACTCTGTCATAAGAGCACCAGTTTGAGGCTGCTTTACTTATATGATTTAACATGCACTTATTCAATGACGCTGCTCTTTCATTTTTCCTGCTAAGTGGATTTTCCCCCTAATATCTCCAAGACCTTTTGGCATTATTAGGACTACCCAGTGCCATCATTATGAACAGAGAAAGTATAGCTAAGTGGTGAAAACTCAGAAGTTTTGCTCAATTCTCCCAGTTTAAATAGCAACAAATCATCTCTCACACACATGCTTTTTCACTTGGAAATGTAAATTCAGCCTGTGTCTCAGAGGATTGGAGATGCTGTCTATTGTTATGTTTGGTTGTTGTTTACAGAAATTTAGTTCATCTTTAAAAAATCCACACCTCTTAGGAAAATAATAGGGAGACAGAACAAAGTAGATATTCTTCCTCTTTCTAATTTTTGATTTTGCCTTTTACATCTGTTTCAAGCAAAGAGGGTCATTATTTAACAGTGGCTCTTTGCCCCAACCTGGCTAAAAACTCACTCATCATCATTTGAATAAAATGATTTACCTTTCAGGCAAATCTGTACTTTCTTCAAATACATTTATATGCTTTTATCGAATAGATTATCCAACTTTATTCCACTTTTCCTCCAAAGACAGCAAAGGTCTTTCTAACCAATGATTACACAAATATCCCATCAGAGATTGTTTCTGTAAAAGGTGCAGGTGTGTTTTAGTGTCTCAAGACATCCTCCCTCTTTTCAGTATAATTTCTGGTTTTGCTTAATGTAAATCAGCCTATTGATTCTTCCTAAAATATTTGTCCTTACATCTTATTTCCATACTTCCTTTTACCCTTGGGAAAAAAATCACTGCATAATGGATCTGGAAAAGGATTGTGGTCACTAAAAAGTGCAAGATCATTTTAGGGCTTTTTGTTCCCTCTCTAAGTCATAATGAGTCTGGACATATCAAAACTTTTAAAGTTCATTCCAGCATTCAAGTTCACCTTGCCAAAGTTCAAGGATCACTTTTTGGTAGGAAATAACTCTATGTCACTGACTAAAAACTCCAAGAATTTTGGTTAAGCCTAGTCATCCTTTCAGCTGTTGGGACTCCTGACTTGTGAAAGTTGTGGGAAATGAGAACGGCAAAAAGGCAGGACTGATGTTTGGGGTGGGACTCTTCCTGGTTTCCTGTGTTGAGAAGGGAGGTGGAGTTAGTCTAAGGTCCCTTCCACATTAGAATTGGGAGAGCATCACCATTTGGGTCTTAAAGGTTCTTCAATATCTCATATGTTGTCTGTTTTGTTTGTGTACTGTTGTTCAATTGGTACAGATAATGGAGCTGGTAATGAAAGCAAGCCACTGAGGGCATGATCCTGAAGGGGTGTTTGTGTATGACCTGTTCCTCCTCTCTTTTGCTGCCTGGCTGCTATGAGGTGAGTAGCTTCCTTTGCCACAGCTTCACTAGAAGCCAGGGGACCCTAGACCAAGGACCAACAGTCTATGAACAGAAACTGAGAAACCATGAGCCTAAACAAACCTCTCCTCTTTTGACTGGTTTAATGCAGTTTGCTAGTGCACTAGAAAGCTGAACACACAGAAGCCAGTGATCAGGGTAGAAGGATTTGGTGGAGGAAGACCGCTTTCTAAATGGTTAATCAACATATGCTCACTTGTTCAGTGGATAAGGGTAAAGCACACTATTACAATAATAGTGTAATTATTGTTCACGTGAAGGATGGTTTTAGGTTGATAATTCTAAGACATGGCAGCCTGGGATGTCAACCTAGGATAGCTTTGCCTGTCGGTATCTTGAGTGCATATGGGAGCCAGACAACTTTAGTTTTTGCATACATGAGTTGATTTCTTCTGTATCATTCAATAAACATTTGTAAAGAGAATATGACATGCTAGGAGACTGGTAAAAAGAAGCTGTCATCTGAAAAATAGGTGGCTTAAAGTTTATCAAAGAAACTGTTGTATAATAAAAAGTGAAAGTTTTGTTCCTCTTAAAAATCTTGTTAATGCCTACAGAAAATGATCAGGCAACTTATTTTATTGTCTACAAAGTAAAATGTTTTATTTAGAGAATTGTTGCCTTTTTCCAGATGTGGAATTCTAGTATTCTGTCATTTCTACCATGATTTCTGCTGCCTAAGACTGAGGATCATATATAGTTTGTGGTGATGGGATGGGTGCCCTTCCCTACTGAGAGACTCTTACATGGCAGTGAACCTGGTTTTCTGGGGGTAGTGCTGGGTTTTAAGGTGCTAGAGTTGCCAGGAGAACTCAATCATATCTTCTCTATTCTTTTGTTGTGTGTCATGTGTGTGAGATGTGTGCATCTGTAAATCCATGTGTGCAAGCTCTCACAGCCACATAAGGGAATGTGGAGGCCAGAGGAGACACTGGTGCATTGGAGCTCTTAGTCAGGCTCTGCCTCCCTCAGGGGAAACAGCCTCTCCCTGAACCTGGAGCTCGCTAGCTAGACTGTCTGTCCCCAGATCTGGAGTTATAGGCATGCACAACTGAACCTGGCTTTTGTGTGGGTGCTGGGGATTTGAACCCAGGTCCTCACGGGGGTGCAGCTGTACTCTTGTCCACTGAACCATCTCTTCAGCCTCCACAGTTATTATTTCCCACACAACTATTGGGAAGTTGTATTCATTTCTTCAGGTCATCGAAGACCACTGGTCAAAGGGTATCTTTCTTTTCTCCCTTCCCCCCAAATTTAAATATGCCACTAACCTTAAGTGTCACCACTAAAGATGTGCTCCTGTTGCATAAGCACTGTCCTCCATCCTGCTGTGAGGAATGAATGACCGACTGGAAGTTGAGTTTTTCTCTAAATAATTGAATACCTAACTAAAAAATGACTTTACCATTACATAATTTAGGTTCTCATACAGGATAAGGATGAGCTAAATTGTGCTCCAGGTCAAGTTTGTATTTCTTTGGCTCAACCTTCATGGGCACAAAAAAGTTGTAGCAGTTACAAGGACTGTATCCTTCCACGACAATGTTCAAAGCTTGAAAGGGAATTTCCTCCTCATGGGCTTTGTGTTAGTAACAGGCTACTGTTACTATGACAAATAGCAAAGAGAATCAATTCATAAAGAGAACAAAGGTTTACTTTGGGCCAGTCTTGGGTGCTCTCATCCATGCTCCTAGGTCCCTGTTTGTGTGCTGGATGGCAATGCTGAGCAACATGCAGCAGAACAAATGGCCTGCCCTTTGGCTAGGATGCAAAAGATAGGAAAGGGGAAAGGTTTGGGACCTACTATACTTTTTGGACCTACTATACTTTTCCAGGGCATACCTCCATTGTTCTGAAGACATCCCATTGTGTGCTACCTCTTTATTATTATTATTTTTTACAAATATTTTATTTATTTAATCACTTTATAGGCTAATCCCAGCCCCCTCTCTTCTCTCCTCCCAGTCTTACCCTCACACCCATTCCCCCAAATTCTCCCTCTCATTCTTAGAATAGGGAAGGCCTCTTAAGGGGTACCATTCCACCCTGGCACCTCAAGTTACAGCAGGACTAAGCACATCTTCTCCTACTGAAGCCAGACAAGGCAGCCCCGATAGGGGAAAAGGATCCAAAGGAAGGACAGAGTCAGATGATCCCTACTCACATTTTTAGGGGACCCTTGTGATGACCATGCTGCACACCTGTGTTCTACCTCTTAAAGAAAGGCTTTATACTTCCCCTTCCATATTGGAGACCAACTCTTTGCCACATGGACCTCTGGGGAATCATTAAAGATCTGGTAGCATGTGCTTCTTTTTGTTAGAGAGGAGCCCTTTCCTTGAAGCCTTCAGTAGTCCTTCAGTTGGTAGTACTGTCTCTATAGCTCTGAGCCCATGTCCATATGAACATGCTACTAGCAAAGATGGCATGGATAACAGGCTTTCATACTTGGCTCTACATCCATTCTGTTTCTAAACTAGGCAGCTCTACCTAGATGGGAAGGGGAAGGTAGCATTTTGTTCACGTGGACATGTGGAAGGTTCCCTTCTCTCCCTTCTCTAGTCTCCTACTCTTCCTTTTGGGGGCCCCTAGATAGGCATTGGCAAAGGGGAGGTTGGACCTGTAGATCATGTGACATAAAGGAGAAGGGCAGAACTGTATTGAAAGGATGGCACACTGACAGGTGAAGGCCCAGGGGGGCACCGAGTGAGAGGCTGAGGCTAATGGTAGAAGAAGGGTTGTAGATTAAGTTGTGGTCCGTGGGAATTGTGTGGTCCCTCTGCGCATCAGGGAAATTTGTAACAGACTCTTGTGTTAGCTTACACCAAGTTGTAAAGCTGACATGTTACACTTATGTAGACTGTTTTAACTCAAATGATTACCCAGGAAGCATCTAATTATTTCAGTTCTCTGACATACTGTCCAGGGATGGATAATCTTGATCTGGATAATGGGCTCTTGGCTTCTGCTGCTGGCATATGCTCTCTTGGGATCAGACATCGTCAGGCTGGGTGCTATACTACTTTAGAATGTATTTTGCCATTCTCATAACACATAATTAATTTGCTCATATCATTTGTTCAAGTTCAGTCATGTTTTTGATGTAGAGTCACAAAGGGTGCATGAATGGGAGCCCAGGCTTGAGGAACAAAGGGCTAGAACCTACAAGAGGCTACCTGTACTGGGGCATAGAGGGACTTCCGGACCCAAGTCCTGTCTAGTTCCATAGCCCATTTAGTTTCCTGCTGTCCATTCCCATCATATTTGGCCCCCACTCCAGATGAAAGCCAAGTGGGCTCACATCCTCCCGCGGATTCTCACTCCTGTGTTGTTTTGTTCACTTTAGCTCCTGATTCATCCTCCCAGTTTTGAGCTCTCCGCCAGCCAGTTCAGCAGGTCCTCCTGAATCCCCACTCGGTGAGACCCACCCTCATCCACTCTTGTTTGTCCCAGATCATTTGTTCCGCTTCCTTATCCTGCTGAAACCCAGCTCTTCACTAAGCACAAGATTAGCGTAGAGGCAGCTCTTTCTCCGAAGTCTCCCACATCAAAGGCTTTGGAAGTTTTAGAGTTTCAAAGAGACTTTGGAATTTTAGTGACTGAAGTGTTAAAGTATTTGAACTTGTAAAGACTATTGGGAGTTTTAAATCTGCAACATGTCTTCTATTTGTGATATTAATTAATGTGAAATCTTGGGGATGCACAAAGGGGTGTGTTTGTTATGTCAAGTGCCTTGGGTAGTTTTATGTCAACTTCATTCAAGTTAGTCATTTTGGAAAAGGAAATCTCAGTTGAGAAAATTGTTTGTGGGAAAGCCTGTGTTGTCTTACTTTGATTGATAATTACTGTAAGGGCCCAGCTCACTGTGGGCTGTGCCACACCTAAGCTGCTGGTCCTGGATGCTATAAGAAAGCAGGCTGAGCAAACCCTGAGGTAGCAAGCCAGTAAGAAGCACTACTCCATGGTCTCTGCATCAGCTCCTGCCTCCAAGTTCCTGCCCTGTTTTGAGTTCTTCCTTTGGATTCCCTCTATGGACTGTGACCCTGGATATGTGAACCCAATAAACCCTTATTTCCCCAATTTGCTTTTGGTCATGGTTTTATCACAGCCATGGAAACCCTGACTAAGACAAGGGGCAACATGAACATTCTCTCTTTCATATTTTCCCGTCGGTGTTTACCTATAAAACCCTCCTTCCCATACCCTCATAAAAAAAAAATCAAAGTTGCTGGAACAAATAATTTCAATTCCAGGGCTACCTCAGAAGCATAGAGATAGGCAAAAAGGAAGTGTCTCATTGTCTTAAATGGATTTTCCCCTTCCCCCCTGAGTTACATAGTATCCATTGTAGAAGTTCCACAGTGGTGAATTCATCTGGTTGGCTGTTCCACCCTTTGTGATGTTAGGATTTAGTCTCAACTTCTCAAACGTATGTTAGGAAAAAATGAATGGAGTCCTGCCTACAGAGAGCTCAGGACAGTGCCTGGGGACTCTGTGTGGTGGTTATTCACGATTAGTATCATGGCTGTGCCTCAATCCCTTCCCAGCTAGTCTCATTCATCACTTCCACTGCCCTTCCCCTACCTAGAGGGAGTCATGCCGTCTCCTGTTCAAGGCCTTCTGCTCACCACTGCTTCCCTATCACCCAAGAAACCAGGATGAAGTCAGATTGCTCAAGAAGGTCCTGCCGAGTTTGGCCCTGTGTGGGTCTCGCAGCCGCTCCTCGATGCTCTCTGTGCTCCCGCTTTGCCGCCCTCCTTGGGCTGGCCATGTTTGCTACTGCCTCAAAGCCTTTGAACTTTTACCCACCAGGGATTTCGCGGTCCTGCATGGTGCCTCACTATTCCCTGGATATCTCGGCCAACAAACCTTCCTGGAAGTTGTGAACTGCTTCACCTTGTTTATTTTCTTTATGAGACGTTGTTGGCGTTCCTATTCAGAAGGAAAGGTATCCTGGGACTTCAGAGTCCGGGAACCACACAGCTCTGTGGTGGTATAGTGTCGCAATGGAAGGTCATCCTGAGATACAGGAGCTTAAGAACTGTACTGCTCTGAGAATCCTCTTTAGAAGAGGCATTACAGCCCCAACGGAGGACCGTCCTGGCTGAGCTGGAGTGCTACACTGTAGCACTCCACTTCGCCTTTTGTCTTCTTCAGTGTTGATGCTTCCAGAGGAGGGTATCCCCAGCTGAGCTGAAGAGCTGAGAAGCTTCTTCCCTTCTTTTCTTCTTTGCTTCTTCCGATGAGAGAGTCACACTGAGCAGCAAATATCATAAAAGAGATCTATTGGGATGGACGAATCCAGGTGGTTGCCTCTTCTCCCAGGAGAAGACAGCAGGAAACTGAGCAGTAGGCAGGACTTTATACAGGGTTTCTTAAGGGGCAGAGCTCTCCAGGGTGAAGACGGGCGGGATTTCAAGTTCCAAGCTCAGAGGTTGGTGTGTTTTCCTGCTCAGGGATTGGTGGGATATTTCTTCTAGGGCGGGGTCTGGGCACATTAGCCTTTGGGGCTGGCTGGGAATGACAGTTAACAGTGGTTAGGAAATGGTGGGGCTTTAGGGAAGTCTCAGGGGGTGGGGCTGCTGGACCACCTCAGGCGGGGGGGGGGGGTATACACTTCCTGCCTTGAGACTTAAAAGTTTACATAGTTTACAAAGGGCATCCATTCCCTCTTGCTTGAGTAGGTAAGTGGGTGTGAATAGTCAACACACTTTCCTTCTGGTCACTCAGTTGATTTCACGGTCATGGTCTACCTCCCTATACTGGATCCTAGTCTCCCCAAAAGCAGAACTTCTGTGTCTTCCCTAGCGCTAGAGATTATCATCCTTGTCGCTCAGAGCAGAAAGCCCAATTCAAGTTTAAGAACATTAAAAGTATTCAAACATGGGGGAAACGGCATGGCCAGGAATGGCTTTAACCACTGTATCCTGTTCAAAGACACACCACTTTCCAGCCTGATGCGCCACCCTCCCACCACCCTGCTTAAAAGAACTCCAGAGCACCAGTTGGATTGCGGAATTGTTAGGCTCTGTGACCTGCCAACCTCTGACCTGATTTTCTCTATACAAGAGAGGTCTTGAGTTAATTGGAACTTCTCTTGGACCTGTGGGGCATCAAAGATCCAAGCAAACCTCGAAGGGACCATAGCTTAGGGGAACATTAGAACTGGCTAAGATGAAGTGCGGACAATGGTTACGGACACTAAAGAAACAAGAGGTAATGCATGGGATGTGTTAATTTCTCTCTGTATCTGGCTGCTGGGAAAAGCCACACTTGCAAGTCACCAGGAAACCAGGCTCTCCGGGAACCTCAATCCTCGCTTCCCTGGCAGCCATTACTTTTTCTTCCCAAATTCAATTAAATCAGCCCTAATGAGTGGCTCTATAGAATGGGCGCGCCTGTTTGCAGAGCTTAGGGAATAATAACAAGCCAACATTAATGAGGATGGTCACTGCAAATGAGAAAAAATTGATTCTTCCTCCCAGGCAGCAGGTAGATTTCTGCTCTTAGGCATCAAGGTTCAGACTTGAAGCTCATATTCCCTCGTGCAGTCGGAGATACTTAGCAACAGAGCTCCTGCTGCTGTTTTTCCTGTGTTTGGGCTCCTCTCAATTCAGCCACTGACCCATGATTCTTCTGGCTGTTGTCACTACAGAAGTTTCTCAATAAATAGAAGCAACCACATTTTAAGGGAGACCATAAAATACCTTTTCTGATTCTGTAGGCAAGGGCCAGGGCAGGAGTCAGAGGGTCTGACATGCAGCTCATGTTTACCCTTTGATCGGGTGTCATTTTGTTAGAAGAGAGCATATGCCATCCTTTGCTGCGTTTTTAAAAATAGATTTCGGAGGAAGTGTGGAATTAATCTTAACCTTAAACACATTGAGCCCGGTACTTCCTATCCAACCGTAGAATGCACTATCTAGTTTCCTACACCTCGCCCTTGCTAAGTTTAGGCCCTTTGGGCCAGCTGTTAAGAAGGAAAAGAAGTGGGAGGGGCAGGGCCTCAGGAGGATAAGGCATGGCGCAGCCCCTAGCCTTCCAGCTTACTTCCTCACTGCCCCACCCCGCTCCCTGCTGTAACAGAATCAGGCTAGAGAGGAGTAAAGGGACCTTGTGATTTTGTGTTTCACAGCAGGGTTGGGACAGTTCTCATTTCCATTGTGTTCTGCTTTACTGACACGTCCTGTGAGTGCTGAAAGTCAGGCCATTAACAGCACACCTCTTGACCATCTTGCTATTCTCTAGAAAGCCCAGCTTTACCTTGCTTTTTAAAAACTGGCCTTGAGAAGAAAGTGACCATTTTACTTGCTCTCAGAGGCAGACGGAGTCAGTGCTGAAGCCACAGTGCTTGAAGACTTTGTCTTTTCAGAATTTTTCTTCACTGAGTTAAACTTGTTGAGACAACTCAGTTGTAGCCAGGTCAATCAATAGTCTCCAAACTTGAAAGATATTTATTCTTTAGCCCAGGAAGGTGGTGGCACTCAGAGGCTGCCGTGTCTTCAGCCTGGTTTCCCCCGAGCTGAGCCCTCTGCTGTGGCTTTTTGGAAGGATCTTGCATTAGGGTCTGGGTACCCTTCGGGTGCCAAGCAGCCGTCTAGTGCAGGTGAGCTGATTCCATGAAGTGAATGGAGTACCATGTTTCGGTGGACGGTGGAACTTCATGGATATCTCACCCCTAGTTTCCAGGTGGCCCCAGTCTGGATGCCACCACCCTTCCTTCCAGAGACCAGGTGTCCACTTTTCACAGAAGCACAGAAAATCACAGAGAGCAGAGTTTCTAGCTTCCCAGACAAAGAGCTCCAATGAAACCCGGAGAGGAATTTTATAAAGCAAACAGTGGAAGAGAAAAACATGCCCTAAGTGAGAGCAGCATTATCTGTTTTGTGAAAAATTTAAAACACATAGTTAATTTTTAAAATTAATCAATCTGTTCACTTTACACCCTGATCTTAGCCTCCTCCCCCCTCTCTCCCCAGCTCTACTCTCTCCCTCTCCCCCATCCTCCCTCCCCTTTTCCTCAGAGGGGAGCCCCCCACCACCCCAGCAATCAAGTCATTCTCTTCCTCTGTGGCAGCCCTGCCAGGAGGAAGTGACCCAAGAGCAGCAACAGAGTGGATGTCAGAGACAACCCCCATTTCCCTTACTAGGGGTCCCACATGAAGCCAGAGCTGCCCAACAGCTACATTCTTGTAGGGAGTCTCGGTCCAGTCCATGCATGGTCCTTGGTTGGTGCTTCAGTCTCCACAGGCCCCTCTGGGCTCTGGTTAGTTGGCTCTGGTTAGTTGGCTCTGTTGGTCTTCTTGTGGAGATCCTGTTCCCTACAGGTCCTGTGCTTTGTCCAGTGTTTGGCTGTGGGTTTTAGCTTCTGTTTCAATCTGCTGGTGGGAGGAGCCTCTCAGAGAACAGCTATGCTAGGCTCCCATCTGTAAGCACAGCAGAGTACAGTTAATAGTGTCAGGGGCTGGCTCTTTCCCATGGGGTGGGTCTCAGTTTGGGCCAGGTAAGTTGGACATTTCTTCAGTCTCTGCTCACAAAATTAAATTTTCAAAGAGACTAACTAACATGCTTTCTTTCTTTTTTCTTTTTTTTGTTTTCAATTTTATTTGGGCCCCCAAAAGGTATCCTACACCCCCAATTCAACAGGAATAAACTTTAAGAAAATAATGTCTCATTTCCCTTAAAGGGGGTTGGGTAGTTTTTTGGTTGTTTTCTTTCTTTTGTTCTTTCTTTTCCTTTCTTTTTTGTTTTTTTGGTGACTTACTATTATTATTTATTACAGTTTATTCAATTTGCATCCTGGCTGTGGCCCCCTCCCTCATCTCCTCCCTATCCCACCATCCCTCCCTATTCTCCCTCTGTACCTCTCCCCTAGTGCACTGATAGGGGAGGTCCTCCTCCCCTTCTATTTGACCCTAGCCTATCAGGTCTCATCAGGAATGGTTACATTGTCTTCCTCTGTGGCCTGGCAAGGCTGAAACCCCCAGGGGGAGGTGATCAGAGAGCCTGTCACTGAGCTCATGCCAGAGAAAGCCCCTGCTCCCCTTATTAGGGACCCCACTTGGAGACTGAGTCTATGGGCTACATCTGAGTCAGGGTTTTAGGTCCTCTCTATGCATTGTCCTTGGTTGGGGTACCATTCTCCTCAGGCCCCCCAAAGCTCAGTGTTTATGGCTCTGTTGGTCTCCTTTTGGAGCTCCTGTCCCCTCCAGGTCTTTCTAGCCCCCCTTCTTTCATAAGATTCCCAATATTCTGCCCAAAGTTTGGCTAAGAGGCTCAGCCTTTGCTTCAATACCTCCATCAGTAGAGTCTTCCAGAGGCCCTCTGTGGTAGACTCCTGTCCTGTTCCCTGTCTTCTCCTGCTTCCAATGTCTATTGCATTTGACTTTCTGAATGAGGATTGAGCATCTTCTGTATCCATTCCTCCATTGAGGGGCATCTAGGTTGTTTCCAGCTTCTGGCTATTACAAATAGAGCTGCTACAAACATGGTTGAGCAAATATCCTTGTATACTTGAGCATGTTTTTGTTATATGCCTAGGGTGGTATGGCTGGATCTCGAGGAAGCGCTATTCCTAATTGTCTGAGAAAGCACCAGATTGTTTCCAAAGTGGTTATACAAGATTACATTCCCACCAGCAATGGAGGAGGGTTCCCCTTTCTTCACATCCTCTCCAGCATGTATTATCTCTTGATTTTTTGATCTTAGCCATTCTGATGGGTGTAAGGTGAAATCACAGGGTCTAACTTGCATTCTTATGGGTCCATTGTCCAACTTCAATAATCACCTCCCCATGTGTGTTTTGTGTGTATGTGTCCAGTAGAATTTTACCTTCATAACATGTGAGTCTTACCTATTCTCAAATCAGGTAGATAAAAATAATATTTCATAAATGAATGCTTACTTGTTGATTTTTTTTTTTTTTTTGAGATTCTCGTCCCCTCCGCTTTAAGGTCCTGGGACTGGAGATCCCAGAATGTTTCAGTTAAATGCTGGTAAAGGCAGGAAACAACCTTTCTCCCAGCCCTGGTGTCCTCTCCATCAGCGGCTTTCATCTGCTTCCTTCTGGCTGGTTGGATTCTTCAGAGTTTCTCTGGTGGGCTGCTGGTGGAGACTGCTGCTCTGTGGGTCTATCTGCCTCGGACACCCACACAGCGCAAGGACAAGCTTTCTTCAGGCATTTGAGACCACTGGGGCTCAGACTTTTCTCAGTTGCTGTATTTTCAGTGAATGTCCTTTTGTTGTGGTGCAATGACCCATTTTTTTTTCCTTTTCAGCCACAGAGCTGATGGGACCAGATGAGCTGCCAGGTCACATTGGTGGGGTGCAACTCAGAAGGGAGCCACTCAGAGGCCCACACCCATGATAACTTGGTGACATCTGTCTGTATGACATGCTTTCATTTTATAGACTGTTTGATTGCCGCTGTCACTGTGAGAGATGAGCTAATGGCGCCTGTTTTGATCCACACAATAATAAAATAGTGAAAAATAAAATCTGAAAAATATCTATAAAATTATATGAGTATTTTATGACGGGTTTTTTGTTGTTGTTGTTGTTTTGTTTTTTGGCCAAAAGCCATTCTTGGTTCTAAGGCATAAGCAATGAAATTTGAAGGAATCAGGAAAGAGTGAGTTATATACATGTTCTTGTCACTGTAAGTGCTTTAAATTTGTCATTCTTCCCTCACTTAAATTGGAATACACTTAGAAGAAAGATGTATATACACTACAAAGGATTTGAAACCTGAATTTAGAAAAGTGGGCTTTGTGAATGTGAAACATGCTAGATTCCACAGCACGCTAAAGGGATTCCGGTAGGCAGAGCACATTTGTCTGGATCCTTTCCTGAGCCTTCTCCTGCTTCACAGCCAGCTGGCTTCCTGTTGGCTTCAGGTAATGGAAAGATTATGGAGTGGGAAGAAAGGATAAGCCTGATATGTTGGTTTCCTGTGGCTACTGCTGCAAATTACACACACACACACAAACTCACATGCACATACACATACCCACATGCATACACACACACACACACACACACTTATGCTATACAAAGTTATCATTTTATGGTCTGGGAGGCCAGAAGTCAGAAATGAATCCTCAGAGACTAAACTCTTGTGCAGGCTCTAAAGACCTGTTTCCTGTCTTCTCCCGGTTTTAGGGCATACACACATTCTTTGGCCTGAGATCTCACTGCCCTAACCTCACACAGCCTCGGCCTTTCTCTTCTGAGGTCTGTTGTGATGACATTGGGCTTCTGAAAAACTCTTCACTGTCCCCAGGATGGCTTGTTAGCCTCTCTTGCCACCTGCCATTTCTTTTTCAGATCCCCATCTCATTACTGTTTGGCAAGCTGAAGTGTTTTTTCGGGTTTTGGTTGAGGGGAGCTGATGGTGCTTGGGTGATCTCTGTGAGGATAGGGCAGGAAGGTACAGGGCTGTCTTAAGCCCTTGGGTACATATGAACAGGGGCTTAGCTTTCCATTTGGCAAACGTTTGTCCCTCTTCCTTTCAGGTGAGCCTGCATGAACAGGATGGGGCTATCTGGATCACAGTGGCAGTCCACCGTTAGAGGCATGCATGCAGGGCCTGTGACTCAGAGCAGTTCAGACTGGGTGCAGCCAGTGTATACTCCTGACAGAGGTTTTGCACAGCTCAGTACCAGTAAGGGGAGGTTGGCAGAAGCTCCCCTGAGAAGGGGTTTGATTTCCAGGGGAGATTCTTAACCTTAAATTTTTCTATTCACCCTCTTTATGATAGTCAACAAATCCCTGTGTTCCCTAGCACGTGTCCACGAATATGAGAGTGGGGCAATGACACTCAACATTAAGGCTTACATCAAGGCAAAATGAGATAATGGTTGGGTTGGAGAAGTACTAAGCATGTATGTCTTCAATTCGATAAAGAGTTCTAGAATGTGCTTAGTCCTGATGCGACTTGATGTGATGGGGCAGGTTGGTATGAGGCAGGGCTCCCCTTTTCTGAGGAGAGAAGGGGAGAGGGAAGTGGAGAAAGAGAGTGCAAGGATGGAACTGGGAGGAGAGGATGGAGGGGGCTTTGATTCAGATGTAAAGTGAGTAAACAAATAAATTAATAAGAAAAAAACCAGAGTTCTAGGAATACTGAGCCCCTATCCATGGGCTGCTTACTGTCCGAAGTCATTGCTCTCCTAGATCTTTTAGCCTATAGGAATACAGAAGTATCAAAGTGTATCTAATTACAGACTTGGCTTAGAAAGAAAAGTAGGGAAGGGAGCAGAGGTACACAGGCTCTAGGGTGGATGGCTTGAGTTATGCTAAGGGACCTAAATTAAACAGATGTGGCTGGACCCAAAAGAGCAAGAAGTCAGGCAGGGCAGGCATGTAGGGCTTGGTAAGGGCATTAGGTTTTATGCTAGGAATCTGGGGAGGCTTGTTGATGAATTTTTGGCATCAAGCATGTTTGTGTGTCGGATGATGACTTCACAAGCACCACTCTTGGCACCTCGTGGAGAACAGATTGGGGAGAAGACGAGGTGAGGTGGTAGAGAAGGGCCAGCACTGCTTCGGTCAAAGCCCAGATGGATGCCTGCAGCAGGGATTGTGCCGTGAGGGGAGGCTGGGCCCAACAAGGCAGAGAGCACTGGGGAGGACCTGGGTTGATTGCCTGGGGAGCCAATGCAACTTTGGTCCTGGACAGAGAGGGACAGAGGAACTTTGGAGACACCTAAGAAAACATGTTCCCAGCCTCTTGGGAGAGGTTGCTGTGGGTCAGCGACAAATAATGGATTGATAAGGTCTTTCAGACAAGCTAATATGTATCGAAGTGTTAGTCTGCACCAGACAACACTCTTTGTTACTATACCAATTCAATATCTGTAACAGCCTCAAGAGATGTTTTCTCCAAACCAGGAGGAAAAGGAAACACCGGAGCTATCCTAGCCCTTGCTCAAGGTGAAACAATTACCAAGGGTTAGAACCAGGGTGCAAACCCAGTCTGGCCCCAGCGTCAGTGTTTCTGACCACTTCAGCACACCATCACTTGGTGAGTGAATCGGAACATTCTCAGGACCTGCACAGGTTCTGTTACGGGACTGGGCTCTACCACGTGGTCTTTGGTGCCTAAGAGGCACCACCAGTTTTCAGGGGTACAGGAGATGTTGGTGTTTCTGGTTGCCATGGTTTGCGTAATACACATTCCTCACCTGCTGGAATCTCCTGCCCTGAGCAGCAGCTGCTAGGGGCTGCAGGACACATGCCAGAGCCGCAGAGAAGCGCGCAGAGGAGAGGCTGTGTACAGCTGCAGGCGGTAATTATCTCTTCAGGCGAGAACATGTTCGAAACGTTGGGGTTACCACAGGGCTCTGCCTCTTTCAACAGGAGGCTGACCACCACCCCAGACAAAGCAACTGCTGCCTGTAGTAAAACTTTGGTTATTGTGTGTAAGCCAGAAAAACTTGGCTCCACCCCTCTTCATTGCACCCGAAAGTGTGGAAAGATGCGCTGCCATGGCAAAAGGTCTATCAACTTCCTCAGCAAGCCTAGCATTGGCTCAGGCCCGCAGGAGGCCTTCGGTGAGCAATCTCCTCCTGCTGCGTGGGTGCAGTCCCGTGCCTAGAGTGAGCAGAACCCTGGGTAAATTATTTAAACTTCGGATCAGCGGTGTGTAGCCAGCTCTGTCTGTGGTCTTGTGTTTTACTGTAGCGAGGGTCAGAGGGTCATGTCCTTTCCTGGAGTGTTGTCGCAGCTGGGAACTGCTTCAGTCCAGTAGCTTAAAGCCCCGTAAAAGGATTAGGTAAGTATGAAGGTGGGATCAGGTTTGCCAGACTGGTGTCACAGCTGAAGCACATTAAAGGCAGTGAGCATGCAGGCCGGGGGGGGGGGGGGGGAGAAGCACAGCCCCCTCTGCCATTCACCACTGGCAGGAAGGAAGTGTCCCTCCCCATTCATCCCCTCCTGCCAAACAGGGGGAGCTGCATGCCTCACAGGGAAGAAAAGGCTGGAAGGGCTTTCAGCCATCCCTGCCTCTAGCATGTCCTACCACCTTTGAAGCTCTTTTGCTTCCTGCAGCTGACCCACATGCTGTCAGGGGCTGATGTCAGGGTGCTCAGTGGATAGGGTGGTTGCCTAGTGTGCTTGAAGCCCTAGGGTGGACCCCCAGCATGGTATAAATCTGGGCACGGTAGTGCACACCTGTCAAAGGCAGAGGCATGAGGACCAAAAGTTCAAGGTCAGGCTCACTTACATCGTGATTTTGGGGCCAGCCTGGGCTACAGGAGTTCCTATCTTAAAAGAACAAACAAACAAACAACCAAAAGGAAAAGAAAGAAGCAAGCCAGGGTTTTCAGAAGGCGTAGAGAACAACCATTTCAGTAGATCAAGAGTTACGCTTACTTATGCTTGCTCATTTGAAAGGCAGCTTCAAAGAAAAGGGAAGCAGAGGCCCTCTCAGGCCTTCCCAGCACTTCCTCAGGAGGGTTATGGTGATAAATCCAAGGCAAACTGACTGGGGACACAGCACACTGAGATGCTTTTCTGTGAGGAGCGTCCAGAAAATGTGTTAGAACTCTGAAAGCGATGTTAAAGGAGGCAGAGGAAGACTTCCGGCTGGCAGTCATAGCTCCCCGCCCAGGGTCTGTTATCTCCGCAGATCTTCCAGGTTACCCACGCTGTCTCCGGAAGGAGGGAACCTTCAACAGGTTGTCTATTAGTAAGAAGGAGCCTCCCTGTTAAAGAGGTTTTCACTGTGAAGCTTGGCTTTATTGACACTGAGGAGTTTCTTCTTACTCAAAGATTTTTTTTTCAAACTCTTAAAGTAGCCTTTGTTTCTCTTTGTCTCTCAAAATTATAGCTTAATAAGCAGTTGCTGAATAAAAGATACAGAAAGATAATCTGAGTAAGTTTTTTGTGTTGGGGGCTAGATCCTGAGCATCTTCCAAATATAGCATTGTATAGAAAATTGATGCTTATCATAATAATATTAACAGAAGTGACAGGATAGGGGTGGCCAAATTACCTTTAAGTACTTGTTTCCCTGGTGCAGAACACTTAAGAGGAGAGAAAGGGCACCAGTGGAAAGGGGGTGCAGGCAAAGGAAGGCGACAGGGGGCAAATGTGAGCAAATACAATGATATGTATGAAAACATCAAACAATATGGTCCAGACCGCATGGTTCATATGCCTAGTTAGAGTTTTTTAAATATATGTTTTTCTTTTAAATTTATTTAAAATGTAGTTATCGCCATGTGTTTATTATGCTTGGTGTGGGGTCTCATAAGGATAAATTATTTCGTGTTTAACTCCATATCCTGCCCTGTCCTCTCTCCTCTCTCCACACCTGTCAGACTTTTCCTTCCTCCAACTTCACCTCTGTTGTCATGTCATGTCATTTATATATATATATATATATATATAATATATATAATATGTATGACCATATATATATGGTTTTATATCATTCTGTAAGATCTAGGATGTACAAATGAGAGAGAGAGGGAGAGAGAGAGAGAATGTGATATTTGTTTTTCTGAGTCTGGATTATTTTGCTTAATTAATATGATGATTTCATGTTAAGCCTATTTCCCTGAAAAATATATTTTTTCTTCATAGCGGAATAAAATGACATTATACAAATGTATCTATGTATACTTAATTTTTAAAAATATGTTATTAATTGAAATATAATGACACCACTTCCCCCCCCATTTCCTTCCTCTAGCCCCGTCCAGGAACCCTCCCTAGAATTCCTTCCATTCTTTACTTGATAGCCTCTTTTTTATTGATTATACATACATACATATACATATGTATATGCATGCACAAATATATACAAATACAACCTGCTGGATCCATTTTTCTATTAGTGTGCATATGATTTCAGGGCTGACCGTTCTGCATTAGCCAACCTAGGGCTCAACCCTGGGAAAAGCTAACTGTCCACCTTAAAGTAGTCATGAGTTGCCTGTAGTTTTTTACCTAGGCAAAGAACCCCATGGAAAATTCCCCCTTCCTCATTAAACCCATTGATATTGTCATTGTTTAGGTCTTGTCTACATAGCTATTTCTAGGAGAAACTATTCTACGGCAGAGCTCCTGCTGGCTGGTTCTTACAGTCTTTCCATTACTTCTTCTGCAATGTTCTCTGAGACGAAGACGCAGGAACTGCAGTGTAGATGTATCCACCGGGGCTGGGCTCCTCACAATCTGTTGATTTCTGCATTTACCCAGCTTCTCTGTGACAGCCTTCAGTTGCTGTGAAGAAAGGCTTTTCTGATGAGGGATGGTAGCAGTACTTCTCTGTGGGCATAGAAATAAGATTAGAATGTGTTAAAGAATTATGCTAGTCTAGCAAAGTGGGAGTAATAGATTCTACATACCAATATCCTTGATGAACATAGATGTAAAAATCCTCAACCAAATACAAGCACATATCAAGGAGAACCCACAGTCTCTCCCAGCTGCAACATCTATGAGCCACAACCATTCCCAGTGTGGCAAGATATGTATAATGATGCAGTAAGGAGCACTCACATACTGTTGGCAACCAACAGCTCTCTAATTGGACTTTGGGCCCACCCAACAAGAGGGAATCATGCCTGATACTGGAAACATAGCCAATTTCCCAGGGATAGTGAGGTCATGAACCCTAGAAAAAATGTTATTTATTTTTAAGATAGGTAGTATAAGCCAAAATTCAAACATCTCAAGCCAATCTGCTTCCTCCCTCTGTCCTTCAGTTACTCAGTATGTGTCTTCCAAAGGAGCCACCGTTACCAGTGACTTAAATATTCCTCCAGAAAGAGAAACACATGAAGAATGGTATATGTGTGCATGCACACATGAGCACATATGTGTGTCAAGAGATGCTCTACACAGTAGAGCATTTTAGAATGTTATTTTGGAAAACTTTCATGTCATTGCTTGATTAAATGTAATGGTACCATACTATTCATATACAACATTCTTATGCATACTATATACTATACACACACATATATATAATTTATAGAGATACTACACTTTCAGTATATGGTACATTTGTGTGATACTAGGCTATATTAGGATATATTATTCTTTGCATACTTAAATTGTAAATTCTTTTCATAATTTATTTAAGCTCAGATTAGTTTAATTTGAAGCCGCTTTCATTCTCCCTTTTCTGTCAGAATGCAAAACCCCTTAGGGGCGAAAACTCTGTCAGTATAACCCACAAAGTCTAGAACACCAGTGTCCTGGGCAGT
>CM053744.1:85560128-85579161 GCA_028658305.1 Pachyuromys duprasi | reverse complement strand
GTAGGAATTCCGCTCACCTGGCAGTCGCAAAGGCTGGTGTTTTAGGTCTGAGATCTCAGTCTCCCAGTCGCTGTGCCTACACTACTGTCCTGCTCCTCAGACACAGTGTCCTCCTGGGGCAGCCATCTTGGATCTTGCCTAGCAACCTATTCTGTGTCTTTTCATTGGACAGTTGGGTCCATTGATGTTGAGAGAAACTAATAACCAACTATTTTTTCCTTTAATTTTGATGTTTGTTGTGGTAGTGTGTTTGCTTTTAGTTTTGCTGTAGTGAAATTATTTATTTCCTGTGTTTTCCTGAGTGTAGTTAGCCTTCTTGGGTTGGATTTTTTTCTTCTACTGTCTTCTGTAGGGCTGTATTTGTGGATATATACTGTTTAAATTTGTGCTTGTCATGGAATATCTTTTCTCCATCTATAATGATTGAGAATTTTTCTGGGTGTGGTAGTCGGGGTTGACATCTGTGTTCTCTTAGGGTATGCATGATATCTGTCCAGGGTCTTCTGGCTTTTATAGTCTCTGTTGAGAAATAAGGTGTGATTCTGATAGTTTTGCCATTATATGCTGCTTGACCTTTTTCCCTTACACCTTTTAATATTTTTTCTTTGTTCTGTACATTTAGTGTTTTGATTATTATGTGGTAGAAGGATTTTCTTTTCTGGTCTAATCTATTAGGTATTCTGTAGGCCTCTTATATGCTTATGAGCATCTCTTTCTTTAAATTGGGGAAAATTATCTTCTGTGATTTTGTTGAAAATATTTTTTGGGCCTTGGAGGCAGGAGTCTTTTTTTTTTTTTCTCTCTCTCTCTGTATTCCTCTTATTCTTAGGTTTCATCTTTTCATGGTGTCCTTGATTTCTTGAATGTTTTGTGTCAGGAATGTTTTAGATTTAACATTTTCTTTGACTGAGACATTAATTTATTCCATTGTATCTTCTACACCTAAAATTCTTTCCTTTATCTTTTGAATTTTGTTAGAGATGCTTACCTTTGTAGTCCTATTTTCTTTGCTAAGTTCTCTTTTTCCAGAATTGCCTCAGTTTGTGCTTTCTTTATTGTTTCTATTTCCATCTTCTGATCTTGAACCATTTTATTGATTTCCTCCACCTGATTCTTTGTGTTTTCCTGTATTTCTTTGAGTGATTTATTCATTTCCTCTTTACAGGACTCTCTAATGGACTCAGTCTGTTTGATAGCATCTTCTTGTATTTCTTTACAGATTTTATTTGTTTCCTCTGTTATCATCTTCATAAACATAGATTTAAGGTCATTTTCTTGTTTCAGTTGTGTTAGGGTATCAGGGCTGCTTGCCTTTGGATAACTGGGTTCTAGAGATGCCATATTGCTTTGGTTTTTGTTGATTGTGTTTTTACTCTGCCTTCAGCCATCTGGTAGTCTCTGGCATTGGCTGATAGTTTCTTGTGCCTGCTGAAGTCCTGGGGGTGTGGTGTGGTGTGGGAAGAGCCCTGGGCTGGAAGCTGGATGTTCCAGAATGATCCTTCCTCAGATTGGTGTGTATGGTCTTCCACTGGTGTGTGGTTCTCAGGGAATTTCCAAGGCTCTCATCAGATGTATTAGCCTGTGGACTAACTGGGTTCTTCAGGAGTCCAGGGGCTGTCCTCTCAGCAGGGGAAATCCTGGAGATAGGTGCCCCACTCCTGGCTTTCTTGCTCTGAGGTTAATAAGCTACAGCTGCCCAGATACTGTGCTCAGACACTGTGTTTGCTGATCTTAGCCATCCTGGAAAACTGGTGAGCCCAGAACTTTGGTTGGTCTCCCTAGGGAGATAGGATGAGCTTTGGGGAGGCACCTGGGGTTGTTTCCATGGCTCCCAGGCATCAAGAGGAACTATGTGCCCCATACCCAAAAGGTATTCACTGGCTGGTGAGCACAGCATGTAGGCTTGTGGGTAGACACTAGAAACCCTGAGCCTGTGGAAACCCGGGAACTTTTCTGGGAATTAGTCAGATGATTTGCATTCAGACCCATTTGTTTCCCTCACCATGGGGTTGCATCTCAACTAGGAGACCAGTTCCTGGTGTTTTGTGGCCCACAGTTTGGTCTGTTGGTTGCTGTGCAGTCACTGCTGCCTTGCTGATCAGACACAGTATGTAATTGGTGCTGCCATCTTGGATCCCCCGGGTTGTCATTGCTGATGTTTTCAAGAGATGGGCTTCTTTTCCTTCCTTCCTTCCTTCTTCCCCAGTGCCTTCTGAATTTAGTGATGGATGAGACCTTTATACTCTTCTATGTCTTAGCATTTCATATAATGGCTAATATAAAACAAGACAAACGATGGGTAAGGACATGAGATTTTAAACATCTCCTTTATGGTAAACAGGATTTCATGTCCTTACAAATAGGGCAGATGTTTTTTCCACCTTTCCTCCACTCTATAGTTAAGGAATCTGAGGCCCAGGGGTTTATTTTACTCAAGGTAAACAAATGACAGAATCAAAACTCATGAGTCCTAAGCCAGAAGCACTTCGTTTTCCTATTATCTACTCACACAGACTTTCACCTCATTGATAAGAATTTGATCATATGATCTTTTTCCTTGACCACAGATGTTTTTGCCTTAGAATGTAATATATAAATGGCTGGGTTCTCCTTCTGTGAGTGATGCCAGTATGAAGTAATTGTATAAGGAACATGTCAAATGTATTATAGGGGCAGGCAATTACAAAGGCAGAACAGATAATGCCTTTGTTCATGATTTGCACAGTCTTTATTTCATTCTTTAGAGAGTCGGATGGGAGGAAAAACTATGAAATAACTTAATGGGTGCTCTTATAGATATGTGAACAAGAAGACATGGAAATGTTGAGGCTACAGAATCTCATTGTGTGTTGGAGAACTGAGAAAGGGCATGATAGAAGGAAGGAGGTCTGCAAGGCATGTGCATAGAATAGAATTAAGATGCACACAGTGGATCTGCAGTGTGGTGAATGCAGTAGGGGGTTAAAACTAGATGATGGCCAGCTTGTAGGGTCTTTGTAGACCAAGCTAAGACATTTTTATTTTATCATTTAGAGGAGCTACCAGAGGATTGTGACTAGGTAAGTTGACTTTTATGCAGGAAGATTCAACAAAATGGGTATTTGATATAAACATTTTGAGACTCAATGTAACTCTCGTAAAGACAAATTTTCACACAGCTGGAGCAGTAGCTCTGAAGCTTTAGTGTGTACCAGAATTACCTGTGGGGTTTGTCAAATATACC
This sequence comes from Pachyuromys duprasi, assembly GCA_028658305.1. Classification (NCBI taxonomy): domain Eukaryota; kingdom Metazoa; phylum Chordata; class Mammalia; order Rodentia; family Muridae; genus Pachyuromys; species Pachyuromys duprasi. The sequence continues at coordinate 85,575,938 of CM053744.1, read as the reverse complement.
AATTTCTAGATAACATTTAATCTTTTTGATTGGTTGGCAACTGGTAGGAAATTTGCATATCACAAGCGTCCCCAGATGATGTCCAAGTTGATCATCTAGGGCCACATTTGAGAAGTGCTTTAGTGCTTTGGTAAGTGATGTAGAAGAAGAGTTCTGATTTATCAATAATACAAAATCAGAACAAGATTTATTTATTCTGTCATTTGGGTTACAATAATAGTTTCTCCTCCTTCTCTTCTTCTTTTTTCCCTTTTTCTTTTAAAATCTCAGCAAAGGGTGGCAACCATCGTCTATTTGATAAAAAAAGAAGTGTATGCACAAGTCTCCAGGCTCACCGATGTACAGTCAGCTGACTGGCTATGACTCACTGTCAGAATGCACATTAACATCCTAGGGAGGGAGGGGCAAACAACTGCCCATTTTTGAGCTCACCTCTTGCAAGCTTTTCACTGTTCTTATTCCATAAGTGCAGACCAATGGCTTACCTAGAAATTTCCATGAACTGTAAGATTGTCACTAAAATTTTGTGGTGTTGGTCCAATCCAATCCTAGTGGGAGGAAGTATGCAGCAATCTAAGTTATGACTGAGAGTCATCTGACAGTTAGTCAGGAGGAAATAGAAAGCTGGAAGCTCCGTAATGATGGAGTGGGGAATTGGTTCCAGACACTGTAGAGATGTTTGTTTTAAAGGTGGTTGCCTTGCTGAAATTCTTCTTCTAGACCTGTGCTGTAGGGCATAGAATCCTTTGTCTCCTTTATAGACAGTATCTGAACATGTCAACAATGGTTTCAGATGAGTCTTCCAACATCAGCTGTGACTCACCCTTTCTGACCTTCAGTCTACACTCCCATTCCGGGGAGTCTATTTCATGAAATATTCATGGAGAAGATTACTCCCGGGCAACGCATACAGAATGAACGATGCTGCTTTGATGTGTTAAGCTATCTTCCTTCCTTAAAGACTGGGAGGCAAAAAATAGCCAGTAAAAAAAGAGCATTCTTAGAAAGGATGCTGGCTTGATTGGCACTAGTGCTTAAATATGCCCGTCAGACCCGAGATCCTTCTTGCAAGTAGCAATAAACTGTTTCCTGATAAATCCCCCAAAAGCTCTGACACGGGCTGGGTGCTCTGCTTGCAATATAGGGGACAAGTCCATTGTTCACCTAAGCGAGTAGCTGGCTAATATGTTATGTGGATGCCGCCGATTGCTGTGTTTTCACTCCATTTTCTTTAGAGCAGGAGTTTTCAGTTGTCATGCATGGGCATACAGGTAGACTCGAACCCTTCATAGGCATAATACTAAATCTTACCTAGTAGAAATGAACAGTTTTGACTACAGCCAAACAATAATAGCAGCAGCAGCAGCAGCAATAGCAGCAGCAGCAATAGCAGCAGCAGCAGCAGCAGCAGCAGCAGCAGCAGCAGCAATAGCAGCAGCAGCAGCAGCAGCAGCAATAGCAGCAGCAGCAGCAGCAACCATCCCACTTTTCTCCACTCTTCTGAGCTCTCGACAAACATTAATGCATTTAACCCTCACAAGAAACCTAACAAAATACCCAGTTGTCCATGCCATGTTCAGATAAGGGAACTGAAGTGCCAGAGTCAAGGAAACTTGCCTACAGACCTAGGAACTGTAAGCGGCAGCTGGGCTTCAGGACTTGTGCTCGCGATACAATGATGGAATGAAACAAACGCTCTCCCATCTTGTGCTTGCTCAGCCGCTTCGGCTTATCCTTTATGCACCAGCTCAAGTTTCCTCTTTCCTGCAGGTTTTCATGCCTTTTTCCTGGCAACTCCCTCAAGGAGAAATTGCTGCTTTATCTGTGCTCTATAATCCTTTCACATATACCAGAACAGTAATCACACTACTGTTGTTCACAGACATGCCCATCATTCTGCTAGTTAGTGAGGGCACAGGCTGTTATTTCTTTACTTATATAAGGTCTAAAGAGCCAGACACCATCCATAACTCCTACTGTTGAGACTCTGTGCCAATTTGTTGCCTAACTCTTCTTTGGAAGATTTACAGAAACATGCATTTGCCCCAGATGGAGCACTTACAAACCAAAGAACTGATTCTATCCAAATTCAGCTTGGTGAATTATTGACTTTACTGTAGCTATTTATAAGAGTATGGGTAAGAAGTTACAAGAACATGAGTGACTCTTGGGCAGCTACATTACTGACAAGCTCAGATGAGGGGATGACTCTTGAAAACTGCATTATAGGAGACTCCATCCTAATCAACTTTCTCCCCTTTATATACTATATCTTCCCCTCATGCCTGCCTGCACCCCAGCTAAGGCAGGACTACCTGAAGGGAGGGAAGACAGAAGTGATGAACTTCTGTCTTCTTCTATGTGAGTGGTTCTCAACCACCCTAATGCAGTGACCCTTTAGCACAGTTCCTCATGTTGCGGTGACCCCCGACCATAAATTACTTTGTCGCTACTTCATAACTCTAATTTTGATACTGTTGTGATTGTAATGTAAATATCTGATATATGGAGCAGCTGGCTTGGGGGTCGTGACTCACCGGTTGAGAACCACTGTTCTGTGTGGTTATGTTAACAGGCCTCACCTTCTTGGGTATTCACAGCTGCTCCGATGTCTGATGTCAAGAGGACACAGTTCCACTACTGTGTGTATGCATACTAATGTAGGAGGCAGGAGCGTGGGTGGGGGGTGGGGGGAAGAGATTGGGAGTGTGCGTATGCTCGTAAGTCTGCATAAGGCCAGGGTTGTATGTGCTTGTTTCACTTGCATTTCTTGTGAGAAAGACTCATCGCCAGCTCCAGGTACTGAAGCTCACAACAGATATTGAGTATTAATTTTTTCTTCTCAAAAGTTTATTCTATAGAGCTGAAACTGTAGCTACAGCATTAGACAGCTCAAATACGCGAACCTTGAGCCAATATGTCACAGGCTTTTAAATTTTTTATTTTATTTCTTTAAATTTTAATATATTTTTATAATTTATGCACTTTATATCCCAATTGTAGCTCCTTCCCTTGTCTCTTCCCAGTCTCACCCTCCTTCCCTCTTCCCTCCTACCCCACCCCTAGTCCTTAGAAAGGGGGAGCCCTCCCCACTACCATCTGACCCCAGCCTATCCAAAGTTTGGCTGTGGTTCTTAGCTTCTATCCCCTGCTGGGTGAAGTCTTTCAGAGGACATCTATGGTAGGCTTCCATCCTGTTCCCTTTCTTCAACCGCTTCTTGTTTCTATTCTATTTGCCCATCTGAATGAGAATTAAGCATCCTCCCTAGGATCCTCCTTGTTATTTAGCTTCTTTAGGTCTCTGGATTGTAGTATAGTTGTACTGCATTAATGGCTAATATCCACTTTTGGTGGCTAGAGAGATGACTCAGTGCTTAAGAGCACTGTTGGCTTTTCCAGAGGACCTGAGTTCAATTCCCACCAACCACATCTGTAATGGGATCCGATGCCCTCTTCTGGCATGCAGGTGTACATGCACATAGGGTACTCATAACCACTAAATCTTTAAAAAGAAAGGACAGAGAAAGAAAGAGAGAAAGAGAGGGAAAGAAAGAGAGAAAGAGAGGGAAAGAAAGAAGAAAGAGGGAGAGGAGAAAGGGAGAGAGAAAGAAAGAGAAGGAAGAAAGAAAGGAAGAAAGAGAGAGAAAGAAAGAAAAAGAGAAAAAGAAAGAAGGAGAAAAGAAAGAAAGAAGGACAAGGGCGTTTTAAAGTACACATCAAGACGATGTGGGCACTGAGGGCTCTCTGCTTCCTCTTAAAATTCTTGTTGTACTGAATTTAGGAGCACACTATCTAGGGTGACAGAAACATTTCCAAGCTGACAATATCTCTATCCCTGAGCATATCTATGCAATCTGTGTATGAGGGGCTTGTGGAATATACAAGCAAACATGGAAATAATAAACTTTGTAATTTGAGATGTGCTAACTTAATTTTGTTTGGAGGTGTGTGATTTGCTTAGAGGTCTGTTTATAGACTTTATACTTCACATTTCATAACAAAAAGATGAATACAACCCTTGTGTGTAGCTGCTTTGTCCTGAGATGGAAGGCACTCACTCATTTGCAGTCAGAAGGCCAGGCCCCCAGAGATGCCCGAACAGGCACAAACCTTTGACCTTCAAGGTGTCCTTTTCGTTTCCTTCTTGAAGCTTAACAACAATTGAAAGTGTGAGCTCTGCTTTGGAATAGAGGCTGTCTTCACTGACAGCTGTGCTTTCTTGTTTTGGCTTTTATGTAATTACTGGCTTAATCATCGGTCAATATTTACCAGGTGACATCAGAGATGGAGGGAGAGGAATTAGGTGATGGAACATCCTTCTCTTCCAGAAGCTCACAGTTCCACTAAAGACCCAAACACATAGGTTATAACCATGTATGATTCTAAACATAGACTTATTTTCTTTTGTGTGTATGAGTATTTTGCCTGCATGTATGTAAATGCATTGAGCGTGTGCCAATGTCCACAGAGGTCAGAAGAAAGTGTTGGATTGTCGAGAATTAGGGTTGTGTATGCTTGGTTGTAAGTTGACATGTGGATGCTGGGAACCCTCTGAAGGAGCAGCAAGCACTCTCAACTGCTCTCTCTCTCTCTCTCTCTCTCTCACACACACACACACAACACAGAGATATTAGCATTTTGTAACAAGGCTGTGGGGTCCTTAGAGTCAAATGCTTGACAATGACTTTCAGTTTGCTACCTGTGAACCAAAGCCTTTTCTTCTTAGGTAATACTACACTGTGCTAGAAATTAAGATGTTATTAAAAACAGTATTGGACCATGCCTTCTTTTTTTCTTAGGTAAATATTTTGCTTGCTCATTATACAAATCCTTGATTGAGTGATCCCTGTTCAGAGAAGCAGGTGGTCAAATGATAACTGCTGAAGTTGGAAAGATTCAAATCAGCTTGTCACTGAAAGTCCCATGACTTCAGGAAAGTGTTTTTTTTTTTTTTTTGTTATACAAAGGAAATGGAAAAACAGTTGTCAGAGAGGGACTTTTTCAGAAGAAGAGAAATCAATTTTGGCATTCTATGTAGTAAGAGTTGGACAGAAAGAGCCTGGATGCTCCTGAGCCATCAGAAAGCCCAGAGGAGTCAGATTCTCTCTGTCTCTCTCTGTCTCTGTCTCTCTGTCTCTGTCTCTGTCTCTCTCTGTCTCTCTCTGTATCTCTCTGTCTCTCTCTGTCTCTGTCTCTCTCTCTCTCTGTCTCTGTCTCTGTCTCTCTCTCTCTCTCTCTCTCACACACACACACACATACACACACACACACACACACTTTCCTGGGTGTTGGAGGGCCTACATCTGCTGCCACGCCTGGATGTGCTCAGTATTTTTGTAGCTGTGGTTGCCTTGGCTTTTGTTTGGGCGTAACCCCAGTCCCACACCCTTTCACAAACTCCATATCTTATGGGGTTTGAGTCTTGAAAACTTCATTACCCAGTATTTCTACCAGCAGGGTCCTGCTTTAGGTCCACCAACAAAGGCATCTGTGTGAGATTTGGGAGGAGGTAGGGAGGGAAGGAAGAAAGAATCAGACACAGAGAGAAAGAGACAGAGACACAGACAGAGACAGACAGAGACAGAGACACACAGAGAGAGGCACACACACAGACACAGAGAGAAACAGACAGAGACAGAGAGAGACAGAGACAGAGAGAGAAAGAGACACACAGAGAGGAGACAGAGACAGACAGAGAGGGGGGGTGGCATCATTTCACCTCCACACTGGAGGTTTATAGATATCTCCAGCATTCTCCTACCGATCAATACTTCTAAGAGATTTTGCATTTTCATAATTTTCTAAAACCTAGCAATAAAACAGAGAACAGCTTATCCTGTTCTGTGTATTTTTTCAATGGATTTGTGCATTACATTCCCACATAAAATTTTTCCACATAAAATACTCAAGGTGATGTCATTTTTTCCTGGCCACCAGACCTTTCCAGCAACCACTTTCCAGTGTCTTTTGCCATGATTCCCTAAGACCTTCAGAATTTGTTCCCAGACCCTTTACCTGCTACACCGCCTATGTAAATTCACTCAGTCCTAAATCTTTAATTTTCCCAACAACTCTCCAAATTGTATCTCAAGCCCAGCCTTCACTTGGGATACAAGTCCATGCAGTCAGATTCACTCAGTGTATCTACACTAGTGTTTCAAGGGGTCATCAAAAATAAGTGAAGGCAGACACTGAGCTCAGAATTCTCCTTTTGCACAGCATCCCTAACTTCCTTCTTCACACTTATCTTTCTAAGAAGACAAGCTTTCCCATCTCTCTGAGGCTTAGGTTAGAAATCTATGCCTTGTTCTTGATTCATATACCTCTCTCAGCCTCATGCCACCAGTAACCAATATTTGCGGATCCTCCTTGCCTACGTCATGAACCTGACCACTTCCGTCTGTCCCCATGGTCATACCAACCTTCTCTTCATCAAAGCTCATACAGGAGCCTCCATCCATCTTTCTACATTGTCTCCACCCGTTGTTCTTTGTTTTCCACACCAGAAAATCAGTTTTTGACAAGACAAGTCAGACTCTACCATCACGAGGTCTAAGTATGTTTTCCTCTAGTGCAGCTACCTCCACGCTGGAGGACTCGGGAATCCTTGCTCAGACCTGTGATGCCCGAGAGTCTCTGCCTCTTCCTTAGCCACCCCAGAGTCTCACTGTCACCAGCTGCTGCCTTCATTCTGTTCTCCACCTGGAGCATGCTGGCCGCCGCTTCTTTCTGGCTCTGCTTACAGCTGACTTGGAGCGTCTGAGTCAGAGTATTTCTCATGATTCACTCCCACCGAGAACACATCTGCTCAGAGAAGTCCTCTAACATCCACATGCTGTAACTTGTTGGGAGTAGGAGCCTTTTTTTTTTCTGTTTCAAATTGTAAACAGCGTAAGAGCACACACTTTGCAGTCTTACTCATTACTATAATATCAGTTCCTGGCACAAAGAAAGCATTTAATACATTAAAAAAAATGAATTAATGGTGCAAAGTGTGCCTTCCCATTTCCTCTCTCTTCCTTGCCTCCTTTCTGGTCTCCATTTCTCTTCACAGGCTAGTCCTTTTTCCCTGACCCTGCTCTTGCTTCTCTACTGGTCAGTTTCTTTCTTCTCTTGTCCAGTATCTTCTCTGCAATTACTGTGTGCTACAAGGTTCTCTCTGCCCGTGTGTGTGTGTGTGTGTGTGTGGTGTTACTTTTGTGTTTCTTCAAAGGGGTTGAAGCTCCCCTCTCTTTTTTTTTTTTTAACCTTGACTGGTATTCCTAGTTGAGGTAATGAGGGACATATTTCCAGATGAGCCCAGATAGGTCTCCCAGAAACAAAATGGCCTCTGTTTCCTGTTAAAATATTTTCACCCTGCAGTGGACAACTCCACCTCAAGAACTGGCTGCCAATCATATCTAAATGATCATTCTACATCAATGGTTGTCAGCCATCAAAGGTTATGATGCTTTAACGAAGTTTCTCATGTTGTGGTGACCCCCAACCATAAAATTATTTCATTGCTACTTCATAAGTGTAATTTTGCTACTTTTATGAAATTGTCATGTAGATATTTGTAGAGAGAGATATCTTCCAAAGGGCCTGAGACCCAAAGGTAGGGAACCACTGCTCTAGAGCAAGAAATGTGGGTCAAAATATATTTACTTATACCATATCTTATTTCTAAAATTACACAAAGCAATATAAGTTAAACAAGATAGAAACAAATATTTGGTTCCTCTGAAAATAGATGAAAGAGCACTGAACCAGCCAAAAGATAAAATAATTAGTTAACTGTAAGCTTGTTAGCAAGCAGAGCAAGATGGAAAATTATAAAAGTAATAATTACCAATGTCACAAAGAAGCAAGCAGAGTCAGTTAGAGGGGCACTTCAGGAAACACCTCTCAGTCTTTTCTTTCTAAAAAACAATGTGTATTGTATTGACTACATAAAGTATGTTATACTCAATTCAATGTGTCTATCATAAACTCTATATTCTATTAAATTCATAAATATTCTTCCAATATCTACCAGAGGCTAGACAAATATATTCGGAATGGTTTGAAATTCAAGTTGTGTCATAAGCCTCACCTGACAGGCAAGTGTTCCCCACACAGAACTGTATTCCAGCCCCTTTCCATCTTTTTTTTTTTTTTCAAACAGGTTGTCCATGCTAGCCCTGAACTCATTTGCCCTGCTCTTGCCTCAGCCTTGGGAACAGGTGGGTGACTCTCCTGTGCCACCAGGCTTGGCACAGGGAAGAAGCCTTTTGGAAATGCGCATGTAGTCATAGCACCCCATTGCTGTGCTTTCAGAACAATCTCTTTTGGTTAAAGAAAGTGGCTTTGGGTGGGGTGGGGCATGTGGGGCTATCGTCTGATATTCTGGGAGAGGACTGATTTTCCAGAAAGTAAGAGCATCCTGAGTATGAGGGAGTAAGTGTCTTAGGATAACTACCCAGCTTTGAGAAGGAAAGGTAACCTGGAGGGGAATTTCCTGGCAGAGAATTGTTGATGTCCTGTGGTCTCAGGTCTCTGTGGAGAAGGGGTTGGTTTTCATTAGGCCTGATGGGAAGAGCACCAAGGACACCACACCAGCAGATCTTGTGTCCCCTGGAGTCCTTGAGGACCATGAGACTGATGCTGGGTCTGTGACTAATGAAACGGTAATGGGACCCCAACAGACTGTGAAGTGAGAGCAAAGGTTCAGAAGGGACTTGTACACAACAGGGGAGAAAACAGGTTTCCAGGAAGGAACCAGAAGTGAGAAGACTAAGTCAGTAAAACGAGAAGGTGATGTCTCTAAAGGAATTCCTTACTGTTCACCAGTGAGGGAGGCTACTTTAAACATAAGTCAATTCCAGTCCACTTTATCCACTGGGAACTCAAATATCAGAGGAAAACCAACAAAGTTAAAGTGGTGTCAGTCACTTTGTCCTTTGTCTCCACGTTCCCATTCCCTTCTATTATCCTTTCTCCACTTCATCCAGAGAAGACAGGAGCAGCCTAACTGATGGGGAGGGGGCTAGGAACCAAGGGCGTCATGTACTGCGCTCCTCCCACCCCGGGCTTTCCACTCTCTCTACCAGTCTTAAACCAAGGAGACAAACTTGGATTTTGAATGAACTAGGGATATTTGGTTGTGGGATTGGGTATTATCAATGACTAAAAAGCCAACTTCTTGCAATAAGGAACATAGAGGGCTTTGTTACCCAATAGCAGCTGAAACAGTTTTACGCCTGAGTCCATAAAGAGGTAGGGAGCTTTTCATAGCTTTCTGTTGTGTTTGCATGGCTCCTGTTGAAAGGAAAACTGTGTGTTGTTGCTCCTAAGACTCTTCCTGTGCAAGGCATACCCCATGGCTTCAGTGTCTACACCATAGTCCTCTCTTCAGCTGCACAGGACATCACTCCGGGCACCCGCCACCCCCATGTTGCAGTAGGCTGGATGATTGCCCAGCAAATGCTCATTTCTTTCCCCTTCCCACTGAAGGCAGAGTAAACTTCCTGAACTCTCGGTGTAGAGTTTGCCACCATGCAGCTAGTTTTTACCAATGTAGTGTTTGCAAACACAGTTCAGTTTGGCTTTTGCTGTGGTGTCTTAGGGTTACTATTGAACCTGCTATCTAGTCTACTCCCTTTGCTTACCTTTCACCTTGAATTTCATCCCATTCAACACAACTTTGCACTGCATGATGACCAAGGATGATCCAGGCCCTACTTACATAATCCTAGACCACATCATCTATACTGCTGGGTTCACCTCAGAGTCCAAGGGACTGCCTGACATTTTTCTGGTCTTTCTTTCACTGAAATGGAACTTCTGATGGGCAAGAATTTTCTCTGAAGAGCCACTATTCTCTCCTCAGAACCCAGGACACTGCAAGCCTTGGTGTCTTGATCATATTGTGGGCTAGAACGGGAAGCTTGTGTTCATGCCACTCTACTGCTGGAGAACTTTATTATCTGTTGACATTGAAAAGCCAAAATGACAATGAATTGGATTTTTCTCAATATTTAAATATTTATATTTTATTATTTAAAAAAATCATTTGTAGGTGTGTGTGCCCACATGTGGACTTGCACAGGAGCACAGATACCCTTGGAGGCCAGCAGGGACAGATTTCCTGAATCTGGAGTTACAGACTTTTGTGATCTGCCGAGGTGGGTTTTGGGAACCCTATTCAGGTGCTCCAGAAGGGCAATAAGTGATCTTAACCACTGAGCCATCTCTCCACCCCCCTTTCTGGGTGCTTAGAATAAGATAAAGAGGTATAGAAACAACACAAATGAACAAATGCTTACTTTAAAAACTTAAGACCTCAGAAGATTTTTGAAGAGGTTGTATTGACACATACTTAAAGTACCATATAATGAAGTCACTTAAGGTTTGAGATTTGAGTTTGGTTTTAAACTATTCTGCAGTCAAGTCTCAGACTGTCTCCACTTTTAAATAAACTGCAGCATATTAGCAATCACTCCTCATTCTCCTTCTCCTCAGCCTCTGGAGACACCGATGAACTTTCTGTCTCCATCCATATGTTTATTTTGGATATTTCATAATAAAGTGAATCATACAGTGTGTGACTTTTGTGGCTGGCTTTGTCCTCTGGGTCATTCTTATCAGAGTATCTGGGGACAACTTATGTCTCTATTCTTCCATGTTCTCTCCTGCTTTCCAAGCCCCCAACCTGAGCAATGACTGTCTCTTTATGCTTCTATAACATGTAAGATATTTGTTGACTAGTTGCTACATCATTTTATTACATTTTCTCTCAGGACCACAGTGTAATGCTGGATTACGATGCCGTTTGCCTCCCCAGCCTTACACAAGGCTTATTGGTGTAGGCTTCTGTCACCAGTGTGCACTGACCCCCGGCCCTCATGATGAGTGTCTCATACAATTCAGAAGCCTCTGCAGACAGCCTGAGAGGCTACCCTTGAAACTTCTCAGGTGCTGAAACGCCAGATGGAGTCAGCCAAGTCGAGCATTTGTGGTATGAGAAAGAGATGATAAGCATTCCCAGGGCATTTGGGTTTGCCTCAGCAGGGCTCTTATCTTTGGGCAGTGTGACTCACTGGCTGTCACTGACAGCTGGGGCAGTTGTGGGTGGAGAGATAGGTCCAGCCTCCCAGCTGGAGACTGGATAGCTAGGGACTGACAATTTCCAGGGACTGCGTGAGTACATCTGAGTGGCTGAGGACTTTATCTTCAGCATTTGGTGCTCACTCCTTCTTTGTTGCATAATGATGCATGGAGCTAAGTTAGTTTATAATGTTTGGTCACCAGATATCTTCACATGGAGAACCAGGACCACTTTCTATTGGGAATAATACTACTGCCTGCAGCAGAGTCCAGGGTGGGTGTTACTACAATAATAATGTTTTGGCTAAAAGCTACTAGGTTTTTTTTGTTGTTGTTATCAATTCTGTTTTAAGGGTTTAAGATATGAAGACATGGAGGTTTGGGCTAGATAAATCAAAGACTTGGCAGAGCTGTTCTGTCTCATTGTCTACTTCTGAGATAAGTGGAAATTACATTCAGGGACATAGACATGCCACGACACTTCTGTATTTTCCCTTAAATTCTCAGTTCCCTCTCTTAGATATGGATATCTGAAGCTAAAAGGCAGCCTTCACCAATGGGTTCTAAATATTTAAATATAAATTAGGAATATGTCATTTATACACTGTGTCACATCATATTTGATTATGCTGCATTGTTTATATTTTATATATGCTGTATCATATATAACATTATATAATCATATGTTATTTGATGTAATATATAATATGGTCATGTTTGTAGCTGGTCTAGATATGTAAAAGGCAGGTACAGTAGCAATCACTATGTGCTATAAAGTAAAAGCTGAAGTAGTGGTATCACATAAGGTCTGACAAATAGTAGATTTTCAGAAGGTAATGACATCTCAATTCTAGCAATCTGGAGATTAGGTTGGTGTTTACAGGCTGGATAAGGAGCAAGTCTTTCAGGCCTGACATGACGTGACAGGGGCATGCTTCAGGATGCTAAGTGGTTGAAGCACAAACTGAGGTGCCCTCACGAGACTGAGCTATGGAAGGAGCATGCCTCACCATCTCCTTTGCAGCGGCGGCTTCTCTTTTTAGCCCATTCTTGTTTCACATGAGGTGGGCAGAGACTGGAAGAGGCTGGCCTTGGGATTCGTCTACGTTGCCTGATACTGGACGCATCTGTGTGCACTATTTTGATACACCAAAGTCATATGACAGTTACTTGAAACATGATAAGCCAATGGACTTGAGAGAGGTGATACCAGCTCTGAGCAAGGAAGGCTTATTCAGAACTTGGAAGATCGACTTCCGTGACTGCACACACACTATCTTTCATACCTTAGTGGTGTTCTCTCTCTCTCTCTCTCTCTCTCTCTCTCTCTCTGTTTTTTTTCAAGACAGGGTTCCTTTGTGAAGCTCTGGCTGTCTTGGAACTCACTCTGTAGACCAGGCTTTTCTTTAACTCACAGAGATCTGCCTGCCTCTGCCTTTTAAGTGCCAGGATTAAAGGTATGCACCTTTCTTTTTTTTAACACCTAAAATTAGTTCATGACTATGATAGGTTTCCAGATTTGAAGAGGTCAAGAAATATGCTTAGTAAATGTAGCTTTCTTTTTCCAATTGAGTATACATTCGGTGAACAGAAATACATTCATAGTTGAATACAACTAATTAATTCTGGGCAAGTTTAATTGTCTCATGATATATTCTAGTTTACACAGTATTTTGTGTCCATTTTATGTTGCTATAATGGGATATCTGAAGGAGGTAAGCTTATAAAGGAACATGATTTGTTTAGCTCATGGTTGTAGTGGTTAGAAAACCCAGTCAGTTTGGTACCAACATACCAGAGCTGCCTGGGCTATGACACAACACGGTAGTGAAGCCAGTGTGCATAGAAAGAGGTCATGTGACACAAAAGGCACGTGAGCATGGAGAATCCAGGTTTACACTTTTGTAATAATCCATTCTTACATGAAGAGAATAGCTTTAATCTCCTCAGAGGGGCAATCATGGCCCAATCACTTCCCACTTCTTAGAAGTCCTGTATCTCCTTTCAACATGTTATCCTGGGAAGCAAGCTTTACATACAGTCCTTTAGGGAACAAAACCCAAGACCATAGGCCCTTGAGTTATGTTACAGATGAAAGCCAGTAGCTAAAAAACTCCTAGGTTCTATTAAACAATAGTGTTGGCAGGCTAGAATAAAGGCAAACAAGATCCTCTAAATGAGACCATTAAGGTTGCTGTGCCTAGAACGGGGGACTCATGTCTCTAGCACATCCTGTGCAATTCCAGTTCATTTTCAACACCTCCTCTACTCTTGTTACGAATTAATGAGAGGAGATAGGGCAGGTGCAGAGAGATGGAGGAAGTGCCCATTGTCTCCTACACTCTGAGCTGATAAATATGAGGTGCTTAGAATACACCCGATGCCAGACCCCTGACCTGCTTCTTGGGGAGCATAAAGCCACATGGCACCTGAGGTTGGAGTAGGTAGGGAGGTTGTTGCTACTGATAACGAGAGAGGCTCTGAATATTAGGCTGCTGTACCCAAATGACTAGGCAGATGAAAAATGGTGGCACATGGCACAGGACAGACTCGGGGTATGACTGTGAGGGTATCTGCAGGAGATTCCAACATTGAATCAGTAAGTCAGGTAGACTGTCTGCACCCATGTGAATAGGCCTCATCCCATGCACTGAGGATCTCCCTACAACAGAAAGACAAAGGAAAAACATTTCTCAGTTTTATTGAGAAGGCATTCAACTTCTGTCCTTGACCTTGTATGCCCATGTCTTTTCAGGTGTCCAGACTGAGAGCAGCCCAATGATTCTTATGCATTGGTCTTGGGCTGGAGGTGATACCATTAGCTTCTGCTCTCTGACAAGGGGATCTGAGTGAATTATACCAGGGTTCCTTGGTTGTCTAGCTTCCAGACAGCAAATCATGGGACCTCGAGACCTCCATAGTCACAGGACCCAATTCCCTCTAAAGAGACGGTCTTCAACTTGTAGTGGGTCATTTGCCAGTAAATCAAATGTAAGATGAAATGTTATAAATGAAAAATACATTTCTTACATCTAACCCACAGAACATCAGAACTTGGCTCAGCCAACCTTAGCTGCTCTGAACAGTTGGGAAAACTGTAATAAAAGCCCATTTTATGATAATGTATTGATTATAGGGGTAATTTATTGAATACTGTGCTGAACTGGAAAACTAGGATGACTTTGTGGGCAGGCTTTCACTCACTGTAAAGACTGAAAACAAGTCAGTTGAACCAGCATAAGCTGAGTACTGTCTGCATAGCCTATTAGTTTGGCTTCTCAGGAGATTTCTGAGTGATATAGAAGGATGGAGAACAATCTGGATTTGAAGTAGAATTTTTCACAGGGCAATTAGGGCATTTGCCTGACAGGCTGCAGCTGAAGAAAATAGTTCCTTCACACCCTGAGACTTTCCAATGTCTGGGTATTGTCAAGGAGAAATGTTAATAGTCTCTCCTTAGAGGAAAAAGGAAAATGAGGGATGAATTATGCTTCACAAAGTAGATATCTGGACCACAGAAGTTTTGAGCTGGAAAAGTTGTTAGAGAGAATCTAATTTAAATGTCTCTTTTTGCAAAAGCAGCCTTAAGACGGAGAAATAAATTGCCAACACAGCTTGGCAATGGTAGAAAAAATAATTGAACCCCTATCTCTCCATTCACAGTCAGTCCTATATTCTTTTTATCAACTTTAAGTTTTAATAATATCAATTCTCATCATTTCTTTGACTCATGCTGAGGATAACGTTAGGAAATCACTAGAGCTTATTTTATTTCTAGATAAAAATCTCAAAGATTTGAGAGAAGTTTTCAGTCATCAACCTTAGCCAGGAATACTGGGTACTCTACCATCAAGACAGCGTAACGGACACCTCAGGGGAAGCGGGAATGGGAATGTTGGCCCCATGGACTCAGCCCACACCCGAGGGTGTCTGTACAACCAGACGATGCTCTGGGCTAGACGCCTCTGGAATAAGTGATCACTGCTGGCGTTGTGATTATGTGCCCTCCTTGTATCTCAGTTTGTGAGGTACAAATAATAATTTCATCGGTACTCTCAAGAGGTGGGCCTTTAGTGTCAAAGGATCACTCTGACTGCATTGGAGACTCCCCTGAAGTGTACACCTGAACCAGCTTTGGCTTCCTAAAGTGCTCTTTGGTGCTATGCAGTGCAAGCATGACAGCACACCTGCTGTGTCAGGGTCCAGATAAACTCCCACCTGTCTATGAAGGACTCCAGGTGAAAGAATTCAATTTCCTAATGTTAGGAAAGATACAGCGTCTCACCAAGTTTTTTAATCCCACCATTGGTAACTGTGTGTCTTAACTTGCACTGCTGAGTAGTGAATGCACTCTGGAAACTGCATGAATCTCACCTCTGCTGACTGCAGAATGCCGGGTCCTATCTACCTTGTTTGCTATTTTGTCGCTACTCTACAGTTCCTAGTCTAATAGGATAAATACTTGTTGCATAAAACTTGGTAATGATTTGGGAAGCTAGAAAGTCCTTTTTGCATTTAGTGTGTGTGTGTTAAGGCTATGAGGTACTAGAAAGAACAGTGCATATACATACATTTGTATTATTAAAAATAGCAAGTAAAGGTCCCACTTATTGATTGTTGATCTTAGAGCCTGTGCTGTTGGTGTTCTACTCAGGAAGTAGTCTCCTGTGTCAATGAGTTCTAGGGTCTTTCCCACTTTTTCTTCTAAACAGTTTAGTGTGTCTGGTTTTATGTTGAGGTCTT
>CM053744.1:85509013-85552761 GCA_028658305.1 Pachyuromys duprasi | reverse complement strand
GTGCAGGGGTTCCAGGCCATATCCACACATGGTCCTTGATTGTAGAAACCGTCTCATACAAGACCCCTATTTTTAATTAACAAATAATTCATTAAATTTTAAATTTGAGGTGTTAATTTCATTGTATTATATATAACATATAAATATATATATATATTTGACCATTCTCTGTATCACTTTTTCTTATCTCCCTCTATCCCAGATTCATAACTCTTATTTTTGTTTTATGACTGATTTAGTTTAACCAGGGCCATGTGTGTGACCCCTGGGTTGGAAGTATCTATCAGAGCCTGGTGGGGTAATCAGTGAATTCACAACTGAAGGCAATGACTTCCCACACCTATGTCCCGAGTCTGTCATAGCCAATAGTTGGAAGAGAAAGGTAGGGCTCCTCCACCCACAGCTCACTGTTGGTAGGCCTGTTCTTGTGCAGATCTGGTGCAAGCATCTGCAGCTGCTATGACTCTGTGCCTTGTCCAGAAGACGCTATATCTTAGCTCTTCTCCCTAGTTTCTGGATCTTACGTTCTTCCACTAATGCTCCTTTGTAAAATAAGTGTGTGCATGTGTACAGGAAGAGGTCTTTTCCTCTCATAACCAGGCTCCTTGAGCCTTAAAGAGGATGGTATAAATGACTTGTTTAGAACTAAGCATATGCATCCACTCCTTGTTCTCACCTTGTGCTTCCAGGAATCTCTGCCTTTACCATTCACTGGAAATGCAGAGTTCTCCGATTAAGCCAAATAGTTACATTTCTCTATGGCTATAAACACAAATACTTACAAGGCAGCCTGACATCTTACACCTATTGTTCTGGAACCTTTGGGACAACGTGACTATTTCTTAGAACAACTATATATGCCGCTAATGTTCGTTTGTTAAATAAGTGTGTGCATGTGTACAGGAAGAGGTCTATTCCTCTCCCACCCAGGCTTTAAAATCTGATACGTTTGGCACCAAATGATCAAGTTTATTATATTGATAGTGTAAATCATTTCAACAGAGATAACTAAGAGTATGTTATGGGTGTAGAGAATGGCAACAGGTATAGACTACAAACCAGTGCGACTGTGTGCTTGTGGTCACCTGCTCTCTTCATACCCAGCTCTAAAGAGTTGGAACTTGTGGGTAGCATTGCTTAACTGCTTCTGTACTTAGAATCCTGACATTCCAATGTCAGATGCATGCCAATGATCTTATCTATAACCCTGAGCTGGGCCAACTTATCCAGACAGTGGAAAATGAATTTCAGATGCTTTTTTCTGCTGAGTATGACTGAGAATAATTTCTCCGCCTATACTTATTATTATTTTTTCTTTCAGGAATTTGGCAGAGGAGCAAGCATCAGAAGCCTGATGGTGTACTACTATTCGATCGAGGTCTTCAATCAGCAGGATTACAGAATGATGTGAAGAATACTTGCCGTTCAAGTATTTGTCTTCCCAGTTCTCCTTGTTGATCAATAAAGCTAGTTTTATGGTTTGCACTGAGTGGTTAAATCCTATATACCAGGAGTTTTTTGCACCATTGCTTTGAAACCATACTAATGTCTGTTTTGTCTTTTTAATTTTTGGTGCAGTTTAATATATGGAGGAAATATGCCGTCCCTGTTCCTGAACAGCTCCTTCTTCACACCCTGTCCTATCAAGCATGAAGTTTATATTCTCATGCTTCCTACTTTCACTTACCAAATTCTCATCTGATGGAAAGGCTTTCTCCAAGACACAGGTATAGCTGGGAGGACAGTGGAGTATAGCAGTGATGTTAAAAATGCCTCCTCACTGTTCAGATGGCACAAAGCTCTACGGTAGGCTGTATATGCTTAGCTCTTCTTACTTTATTTCTTGCTACCTGCTTTTTGAGAAAAGATAGCAAGGAACAGCAGTGGGAAAGTGACTATACGAGTGAAGATATGAAATAGAGTAAGAAACTGGAGGAAATATTTGAATTTCAGGAGCTGAAAACATCTAATTGCTACTTGTGACTCAAATGTTAAAGCCATTTCTGGAAGCTGAATGTTATACCATTTCTACTCACAGTTAAATCAATTTCCCTAAGTATCCGGCTTTTAAACTCATGGCACCGGCTACTTTAGGGCAGGGCTAGGTTTCTGTAAATTGGCAAGTTGACACCATTTCTGACTCAAGCTCAACCTGCACTCTGTCTTTTATCTCCTGTGTTGTTACTATATTCTTATGCCAGGTATATATAAAAATTTAGAACCTCAGAGAGCTTCACATTTATATAAAGTTTCACTATTCCAAAAAACACCCTCTAGCCACATGTGATTATTTAAATTAATTAAAATTAAAATTTGCTTCTTTTACATAACTGGCCAGTTTCCAAGTGCTCAAATGTGACATGTGGCTAGAGGTTTCCGCATCAGAGAGAAAAGATGCAGATCTTTCCATGATCTTGAGGTTGGCAGCATAGGAGAGACTCACTAGATGTTTGTGTTGCCTTATGTGTCATATTTCCCATAGAGCACAGTTCACAAAGACTAGCAGGATGATTCTCTTAAATGAACTTCATATTAAGGTCCAAGTTCTTCAGCAGCAGCACTGCCTGAACTTAATGCATCTATAGTTGTCACCTGCTGAAAAGGTTGAAGTTCCAGGTGAGGATGGGAAGCTCTCACACTGTCTGAAAAGCTGATAAAGAAAACTTAGGGGAGATGGGACCCTTTGGCCACTCCCCAAATTAGTCCCTCTAGATTCACAGATGATCCCGCAAAATCAGAATTCACTGCTCCACATTTGTGGAATTGCTAATTTTATTTCATTTTATCAAAAACTGGTCTGCCTTTCTAGTGAGTCTCACTCACTACTCGTCATTAAAGAAGACAAAAACAAACAAACAAACACAAGCCAGACAACATATAACTCATGGTGGTTTTTAAAATATAACTTGAATCAATACTTTAAACAGCTCTTTAGGTTACTCACATGCTAGGTAACTCCTAGCTACTCCTGAACAACAAATTTCTTGAGTGTCAAGTGATGTCATAAATTTTACACAGTAGCTTTTCTTAAAAGACACATGACAATTAGGGGAGAAGTTCCTTGATCTGGGTCAATACCATAATCATTGTGATTTTCTTTCTACTTTACTGTAGATTTGATAGTTTTCAAAATAGAAGATTGAAGTAAAAAAAAAAAAAAGTCCCCATTTCAGGCAGGTTTGTTGGCATCATTAAGATGATCTCATTTCCTGTTGTATTTGTTAGAGATACTGTTGCTGTAATGAAGCAACATGACCACAGCTACCTGAGGAGGAGAGGGTTTATTTGGCTTCTGCCTCCGCAGCACTGTTCCTTTTGATGAACGTCAGTGCAGGAACTCAAACAGGGCAGGAACCTGGAGGCCAGAGTGGGTGCAGAGGCCATGGAAGAGTGCTACTTACTGGCTTGCTCAGCCTGCTTTCTTAAGGAACCCAGGACCACCAGCCCAGGGATGGATCCACCCACCATGGGCAGGGCCCTCCCCATTAATTTTCTAATTAAGAAAACGTCATACAATTTTCTTTACTGACGTTCCTACTTTCAGATGACTCTCGCGTGTGTCAAGTTGACATAAAACTAGTCAGGACATCTACATTACGAGTAGTGATGGCAGAAACCTCGCGGTAACTGTTCAGTAAATGGTGGCTGTATACCTCTCTGCTCTTCTTCTTTGACTTTCTCATGGAATAGGGTAAAGGGGACCAAATCTATGTCCATATCTCTATCCTTGACTGCAACACGGTGTCATGTGTTTAATACATATTCAGTGTTAGCAGTAGTGATGACGTTGATAGTGTCATCAAGCACTGGAGTTCTGGGCAGCATACATGTATTTACATTTAGTCACGGAATGAATGAACATGCCTCCATACAGGGGTGCAGAGGTCATCATGTTCTGATTGCTGCATGGACACAAACCGATGCTAAGCTTTGCCATTGGTCCAAATGATAGAACCAAAGCTCAAGTGTTTGAGGTGTTTAATCATTCATAGCGCCACATTCATGTTCTTGTGAAGGTAAATTCTGAGCCAGAAAGAAATGAGGAAATATACTTGCATATATGCATAGATGCATGCTTAATTGCTGGGACTGGTGGTACACGCCTGTAATCCCAGCACTTGGGGAGGCAGAGACAGGTGGATCTGTGTGAGTTTGAGGTGAGCCTGGACGGCAAAGTAAGTCCCGAATAGCCAAGGCTACACAGAGAAACCCTGTCTCGCAAAAACAAATATGTATATACATATATACACATATATATTTGCTTAATTAAAAAGGTCAACACACAGTCAAGGAATGCTGTAGTGGAGTTTGTTATATGGCCATGGCAAGCTAACACACAGAGAAAATTTTAAAACAATTCAGTCTGTCACCAAGAACTTTTGCAGATTCATCAGCACATTCCCCTGCCTAAGTCGGATATTGGGAACATCACTGAATTTCTCTTCAATAATTTAGACTCTCACAACTCTTGTCAGCCACCTCACTTATAGCAGCATAATGGAATAGGTTTGGGATAAACCTATTGGGTGAACTATAATCTCACCTGTGGTATGACTTTAGGGTCAATCTATCATAGGTCCTACTTGCTTTGTCACTATATACTTATCTGACCTACATTAAGAACATAATGGTGGCTGAGAGGGTACAGAGATGGGAGAGGAGAAACAGAATTCAAGGTTAGCTCGGGTTCCCATCAGTGGAAACTTCATTTTCCCTCATAATTTATTATAGCCAGATGTTAGAGGTTTGGATAAATGTCCCCAGCAGACTAGTAAAAAGCTTGGTCCCTAGTGCTTGGTGCTATTGAGACATGGTAGTCTTTAAATGGAGCCTCATATGAGTTCTGGTCACTGAGGAAAAGCCCTTGATGGGATGCTGAGATGCTTGGCTCTCCCCCCTTTTCTATTCAGAAGGAGGTGGTTTTGCATATTTTCCTGCTTCACATGGGCTTCAAAGCAATGGGCCAACCACACTATAAAACCTTCAAAACCATGAGACCAACTCAGATTTCTTTCCTGTTTTTAAAATACAGGTTTATTTTTGTTACATGTGTCTGAATATCTTGCTTGCATGGTTATATGTGTATCATGTGCCTGCCTGGTGTTGCAGAGACCAGATGACGGTGTCAGATTTCCCCAGAATTAGGGTTGCAAATGGACATGAGCTGCTTTGTGAGTGCTGGGAATTGAACCCACATCCTCTGCAAGAACAGCAAGTACTCATAACCACCAAGCCACCTTTCTAGCCTCTAAGCCTTTTCTTTTAAAAAATTAATTCCCTCAGGTATTTGATCAGAGTAATGGGATGCTGACGGTCACACAGAGCAGTTCTAAATGTAGATGCACATAAATGCACTTGAACTTTGAGAACAGAGGTTGTAGAGTTGGGCAGTCTTGGCCTTGAGTCCTGTCTATGAGACAGAGGGCTGGTTATTCTTCTTCTCTGGACCCTGATTCCCTTCTTATAAAGTGGAGATGATAAGTAGAGCATAGAGCTGTACAACTGAAGTGAAATGTCCAGCTTATATTAGTTATTCTGTTGATTTTCGTTTCCTAAATTCTCTACCTCTTACATTCCCAGTTGTATACTACAGGTGACTCAAGTAGACTGCTGATTAGGCTAATGATGCTTTGTTCTATTTCTGAGAGGATTGTGAAGATTTCTGAACACTTTCAGAACTAAAACAGTATTGTAATGGATGTCTTCAGATGTTCCATGGACATTCTTCTTTTTGGTTATAAAGGATAAGTCTTACTAATGGAGAAAAGGAAATAAACATATTTAATTTTACCTGGTCCTTTTTTAGGTGTGTGTATGTGTTTGAACACGGGTATAGAAGTCTGAGGTGAAATGTCAGTTGTCTTCATCAATCATCACCCACCATTTATCTTTCTCTCTTCTTTCTTTCTTTCTTTCTTTCTTTCTTTCTTTCTTTCTTTCTTTCTTTCTTTCTTTCTTTCTTTCTTTCTTTCTATCTACTTTTGAGACAAAGTCTCTTACTGTTTTGGCTAGACTGGATGGCTAGCAAGCCCAAGGGACCTGCCTATCTTTGCCGCTCATGGGTACATGGTCTTACCTGTGTTCTGGGGGACTGAGCTCAGGTCCTCATAGTTACATGATAGATACTTGACTGAGTTACCTTTGTCAGGGTTTTTAGCATTGTGAACTGTTTCCAGACATTTCAATGTGGTAGAAATGATTGAAAGGCGATGTCCCTGTATTTGTCATCCCTTCTGACCTTTTCTGCATTAGTTCTTGCTGGAAGTGTTAAAAGTGCAGAATTCCAGCTTTGGGGAGAAAGGGAAGTCCTTAGCAGCCTTATCCATCCTGCATCAGCCACGTGGAATTCTCCTGCAGGGCAGAGAGGAGTCCAGTTTCTATGACAATTAGAGCTGATCTGCCAAGATTGCCAGCCAGGGTGCTTGCACAGCTAATTGCTATGCGCACATCCGCTCATTAGACTTTGACCCAGAATCACCAGTGTCTTTCACAAGGTAGGCAGTGAATCATTGGTTTTGGCCCTGGCTTTGTCTCTTTCAGCTGTGGTTTGATTTGTACCAGAAGTACGAACTGCACTGGCCATTACCTCGCTTAGTCAAGAAGATTCCTGAACTTTCATAAGAGGCTAAACACTTCACTACAAAACAGACATTTAGTCATCTGAGAGCCCAGGGAAGCCGGTTGGGACCCAGAGCTGCTGTTCAGCGCCTGTCTGATATTATGCAAATCGCTGTACTCCTCGGAGCTAGTTATCACAGCTGTGAAATAGAGATGATAAACTTCCGTCCTCAGAGTTATCAGGAGACACACAAGAATGAGGCACTAAGAAACTCTGATAGCTGTGTTCACATCTGAAGTGAGAAGGCCCCATGGACCAATATGTAGATGATTGGCACTCAGATTCCACCTTCTGGTGGCTTGCCACTGTCTAGACCTTTTGTGCCTTCCCACCAAGGTTGCATCCTATGTGCGTCAATGCATTGTCTTTTATTCTTTTCCATCTTTGAGTCTGAGAATATTTAAAAGGCTGTGAGGAAACCTTTGACCATCAAATGGTAATATGAATTTAAAACAATTTTTATGTTCTCCTACTGGCTAATTGAAAACGTTTATTTTTGTGTTTTCTAATTTCCCTTTTCTAGTAAAATCTTACTTCTAGAATTGTATAGAGAGAACTACCAAGGTGGCATATTTTATATTGACTAGTTTGAGATGGAATACACTAAGAGTTAAAGTCAAGTGTGTCTTCCATTAAAGAAAGACCAATGTTCAAAAGTACTATGAGTACTATGCCCGTTATGTGTCAGATACTGTGGATATAAATATAAATCTGGGCTCTCATGATTATGAACAATGTCTTTCTACCTCTACTATATAAGATTTGAATCTAAGCCCCTCCACCAGCTGGCCCTGGGACAGCAACCTTGGAGAGCTTCCTGTTAGACAATGCTGTGAAGTACTCATGTAGGATGGGAGACTCTTAGAAAACAATAGCCTTGTTTTCTTGTCTGTGTACCCAAGGTGGGTGTTGTTATTGGGTTTTGGGTAAGAAGCCACTGGAAATGAGCACCCAAGCTCCTCCAGGGACCCATGCAGAGGGAGGTGAGACTTCAGCACCACTAACTTCCCACCAGTCATTTTCAACGGGGCTTTGTGAAGGCAGAAGAACTTCCAGCTTTGTTTCCAATGGGCCTTTTTGTTGATGTAAAAACAACTGGAGGGGAGCATTCCTAAAGAGCACATTTCTAATTTCTCATGTTTTAAACAATGGAATGCAACTATCCAAATGAACTCTAATTTCCCCCTGAGGTTATATTCTGGCTTTGAATGAGAGCGGTTAATTGCCATCGTGTCCAGCGTTGCCTGGTTGATATGGGAGACAACACTGCCTTGACTATGACTCATTGGAAGCAACTGTCCAAGCGGAGAGTTCTCCTGTCCAGCATTGTTAGCCGTGGCAACTTTTGGCTTTTGCTTGTGAACATGGATCCTAGCCATCTTTCTACACAAGCTTTGCCTTTTACCACAATCCCCAAACTTCCTAAATAACAAACTTAGTTCTTCTCTGGCTGCATGCAAAAACAAATACTAATCCTTGTCCCACCCATTTATCATGCTGCTGCTCTCTGCTTCTCACAGACGGACCCCGCTGGATTCCTAGGAGGGCTTGGAGCAGACACTGAAGTCTCAACATGTTCCTGGTGTGGGAGGGGATTCTGTGAGAATGAGTTGGCTGCCACATCTGGGGGAGGCTGGTGATGAAAGATGGCAGCTGGGCTGAATGAAGAGAGGAGCCAGTTTCCGGCAGTCAGGGGGCAGACCCCTTGATGACTCCCTCCACCTTATCCAAATACCATTTGTTTGAATCAGCGGTCACTTGGCTGCCAGGTGCTGCCCACCCCCTCCTAGAAGAGCCAAACCCTTCCTGACTCTACCTGCAGTCGGAGTCTTCTAGGGTCACACGGTGGGTCCAAAGAGTGCACAGTCTAGCAACAGGCACTTAGATAAAAGAACACAACTTATGCATAGGACTTGGAGAGCAAAGGCGAACGGATTGGAGCCGCTCTCAGTCCCATCCTTAGACTCGTCAGCTGGCTCGCGTTCTCTAGCTTTGCCGAGCTATTGAGCATTTAGCAAGTGTGTGACTCCACTAAACGCATTGTCTTCGTCATCTTATTTACCCTCACAACAGCCCCGGGAAATGGCACTTGTGCCCCACAGCTGTCCTACGGGAAGTGAGATTTAAACCCGAGGCCCACTGAGCTGTCCTAGACACTCCAGAATGTGAAGCTCTAGGTCCTGCCGTCTGAACAGGAAGCTTCAGAGTCTCAGAAGCTGAGTCTCTCACGGAAGAGCCTAACCTCTAAGGCTCCTGGCTGCCACAGGAGCCTCCCCTTCTCTCTGAGAAAAGAGCCAGCTGGGATACCACGTCAGAAATGCAGGGGGGCTCCTGCAGAGGCCGAATTAACCACCCTCAGGTTCTGCTATGGCAAGACTACCTTGCCTTCCTTGTTGTTGTGGCCGTTTCCCCGAGGGTTCAGCATCATCCGTTTGACATTGCCCTGACTATTTCCTAAATGCCACCTTAGGGCGTGGATTCCATCTTTTTATGTTGCCCTTACCCAAGTCCCAGGGGGGACATAACTAATCCATGACACTGGCCTCACTCATGTGACTTCTGAGCCTTTTTTTCCCTCATAACTGGATTAGTACACAACGCTGTCCCTTGGCCCGTGCTTGCAGAGTTTTTCATTCATGTCCAATCTCTGCTATCTCTTTTCTCATCACCCCATGCCATTTTGAAGTATTTTGTAAATTTTTAGTGAGAGTAGTAGCTATAAACCTACTATCCCCTCCAAATACTCTCTTGTCTGTAGTTCCCTTTTCGCTACATCAAGGATGGTGAAACTAGGTCCAAAGATTGATGATAATGTTTGAATTGCAAGGCATCATTTAGGACTGCTTGGGTGCCAATGACAGAAACTAAGCCTTAAGGCAAAGAAAAGGTATATAAAGGAAAGGAAGGGGAGAGAAGGTGGGGGAGGGGCAGAGATAGAGACAATAACCGTTTGCTATTTTTCTGTCATTCTACACAATCGTTAGCTTGACATGGGCTGGACACCTACACAGCCTCTCCTACTGATGCTTATGCTGTGGGCCTGGGATGTGCCTAAAGGAGTCATCAGAAGAGACCAGCATGGTGCCACTTGCCCGTAATCTCAGCACTCAGGGAGGCAGAGGCAGGCGGATCTCTGTGAGTTTGAGGTTAGCCTGGTCTACAAATCAAGTCCAAGACAGTCAAAGCTCCGCAGAGAAACCCTGTCTTTTGGGTTGGGGGAGGGGAAATTATGCCTCATAACCTACAGTAACAAACGGAAAGAGGAAGAGCCTCCTCTGTCAACTTCCCCATCACCTCTGTATTATGACTTCTTTTCCATTTAGTTACCTCATGACCTCGAGTGAAAATAAGAAATCTACTCTAAAAGCAACACTGGCTAATAAAGTATGGTTTTAACTTACTTTTTTTTTTTTTTTTAATGAGGCCAGGCGACTGTTTAAACATTGCTGATGAAGGGCTCAGTGGCAGCAGTATTCTGCTCTGGGCATGGTGGGGGCAGGTGGGAACCCGTGCACTCCAGGTTTGTGCCTAGAGGGGTTTTAGGTATCTTGTTAGCTTAGGCAGCATTAGGCTGTGTAACCCACAGACTCATGCTTGAGCCTCTGTGCCGTTCATAGCTGCCCACGCAGCACCAAAGTTTGTGTTAGTCATTTCGCCCTGGGCAAGTGCAGCCTTATACTAAGAAACTGCTGGGCGACTGCTTGTCCTGAAGTCTCTCTACCTCTGTTTCAACAAAGGCTCCTGTTTACCGGTATTACTTACAAAAAAAAAAAAAAAAGGATTTTTTTAAAAACAGCATGGCTTTGTCCAACTTTCTTCCTCTGAGAAGCCAGGCACAGCAAAGTCTTAAGTGTGTTTTCTCTGAGGTGGCTGTGGAATTTTCTAAAATGTTCATTACAAAGTGGAATTCAGTACACTCTGAATTTAACTACAGGATCTGTGTTAATTACTCTTCTCGTCGGTGTGACAAAAAAGTATCTGAGAAAAGCAAGCTGAGGAAGAGGGTTTATTTGGCTTACTTTGAGGCTGCGTTCCCGTTTGTCCGGCAAGCCTGGTAGCAGCAGTGTGCAGCTGTCGATGGTCAAAAGCAGAGATGAATGCTGCTGCTCACTTGGCTTTCTCCATTTTTGTTT
This sequence comes from Pachyuromys duprasi, assembly GCA_028658305.1. Lineage (NCBI taxonomy): Eukaryota > Metazoa > Chordata > Mammalia > Rodentia > Muridae > Pachyuromys > Pachyuromys duprasi. The sequence goes on along the minus strand of CM053744.1, from coordinate 85,542,009 downwards.
TCACTTTTAAAAATTCAGTTCCTGAAATGGTGCCTCCTGCATTCTTCTCTCCCAAGATAAATACCGTCACAGACACACCTAGGGCTGCATCTATGAGGTGACTCTGAATCAATCAAACTGACGCTGAAGATTAACCATGACAGCTCTCATTAGTACGACAGCAGAATCTCCTTATGAAATGTTTTCACCTTCAGGCACAAGCTTTGAGGACAGTCTACTATGGGGCTCTGGACCCTTCACAGACCCATCTAGTGTGTTCCTGCTTTTCTAGCCCTATTTCCAGCTATTAGGTTCATAAAACTCCTTCTTTCACTGTATACTGTGTTTCGGCCTATAAAATCTAGTGGTGTGGGTGTGCGTGCAGATATCTGAGTTTTTGTTATGTATGCTATTCATATTCTTTCACATTCTTTGTCTACCTTTCCTTCCTGGTGAACTTCTACCCTGCCTGCTGCTCCTTCCTCTTTCCCCCCTAGATGACAAGGCTTCTCTCTCCTCTGTGTTTCTGTAGCAATATGAATCTAGCTCTATTTCAATGCCTTTTTGTTTATAATCACATTTTGGAGGTATCTTCTCTCCTGTAAACAAGCCTTTTCACATGATAAATTGCAATGAACACGATAAGAAGTAGTTTAGGCAAAATACAGCCAATATCTTCCCATGATAGTCAGGACAGATCCAAGGCAATGGCCTGCACGTAAAGCTTCTGACAGTGGTACTTTGAACAGGAAAGATGAATTGTCTATAAAGACTTTGATGCTCCTTATATGAGCTTAAGAAGTGAATTGCAGGTAGTAGGTAATATTTGTTCACTCTCTTGTAGGGACTATTGTTGGGGACCCTGCCCCTTGGTGTTTTCAAGGTCATGTTTGTTATAGCTAAAACACAATGCTCAATTAAATAAGAGAACAGTGAATTGTGCTGAGCCAATCCACCCCTTTGTGGCTTATTGTTCTGCTCTATGAAAGGAAATAGTGTCCCTTCCCCAAATTGCTGCAGAGCCATACTTTATTATGTAACAAGGCAGATGGTCTTTATCTCAGGGTTCAATCTGAAAAACCATTTTATGAAATTATTGGAAACCCTTAGCTTCAGCTGGAAAAATTTTAGTGTCTTAAAAGGAGAGGAGGGAGAGTTAGTTTAGGGACCTAGTGCCTTGCCAAGGAATTCAGGGCCCTGTTTTTAATCTCTGATTTTGGCATCTCTGGTACATAACCTTTTAAAATATGTTTATTTTGTCACTCGTTTAAAAATGTATTCACTTCATGGCATTAAACTATCCATTTAACAGACTATTTATATTTGTCAAATTAAAAAAAAACTCAGGTTTCTTTATTGAAACATAGGGTTTTCTATAGATGTTATGTTGTGTGTGACAAAGGGGGTGGAGGAAGGGAGAGAAAGAGAGAGAGAGAGAGAGAGAGAGAGAGAGAGAGAGAGGTTACAGGGCACAGTCCCTCCTCAGATCAGCACTGTCTATGCCTAGTCTAACATCTCACAGTCTGACAGTCTAGAGACCTCCTTGGGACTTGTGAAAGTTCTGGAAAGTTAATTTCTCCTTAGTCTGTTTTATGTAAATGAATCTAAGACGATCTTGAGTCACCTAGGTTCAGACTCTGTCACAGAGTTCTGCTTTGGTCCAAAGGTCTCTTTCCAGCAAACGTTTCCTGGGTTTGTCACATGGCCTTGCTGTTTCTTTCATCTCTTGTCTCTGTCCTCAGGATAGTCATGCTCTATCTTTTATGTCTTCCTGCCTTAAATCCTGGTTGTCCATGGTCTTGGCTTCCATTTCAGACAAGCTTGTTAACATTCTCTCAGGCAACAATTCTCTTAGGTCTTCCTTCAGAGGCAAGCAGAACGGCCCCTGTGATGGGCTGTGCTTGGAAGCTACCCTGGTCTCTCTCCCAATGTCCCTCCTCTTACACCAACACAGACATAAGGGCAGAGCCCACAGGCCCAAGGAGTGGGCTCTTGTTGAGTGCTTGTCCTCTCCCCTACACTTCCAGCATCTAAGGCTCTCATATTCCCTGATAAGACTCTTCCATACTTGTCTCCGAGGCCTTCATGGATCTCTCTGCAACTTTCTTCCCTTCTTGAGGGCTGACAAACTACTGGAGTGTCCATTCTCAGGCCTTAGAGATGGCTGTGGTCAGCTGAGCTGGGTTAATCTGCACATGATTAGGGCTGCTGTAGGCTGGGAGAACCCAGACTTGTGGGGAGAAGAAAATGTGGGCCAAGGCCCAAACCAGGCTGGATCATCCTGAACTTCCACATTCTGACCAGAAACCCCTCTGTTTTCCAATTTGCATTGTTAGTCATGAAAGTATATTTCCAGGTAAAGGCACAGGGCATATTGTATTCAACTGTTGGTTTGAATCATAACTTTTAAACACATAGGTATGGACCATTTCCATTTCTACTGTTGCTCCAGGGCTCAGCAATGCACAGCTGCTGTGGCTGCTCACATACCAGTGAGCCAGCCAACATCCTAGCATGGAGAAGGGATGACTTCTAGAGCGCCCACTACTAACCACAGAACTACAGACTCCTTGGAGGAGGGACAATCATCTTTTAAGGGAGTTGCTCCTGGCAGGTCAAATCTGTTTCAGTGGATGGCTCTGCATCCGGGAGGATATAAATAGCACAAATGGGAGTCCATGGATCATTGAATTAGAAGAAAGAAGAAAACAAGAAAAATTCTTAAAAGAAAGAATTAAAACAAAGTTAGGGGCATACGGAGGTGAGGATGTATCTGGGAGGAGTTAAAGGAGGAGTGAGGTGGTGAATAGGATGAAAATATATTGCATGAAATTATTAAAGAATGAATAAAACACTCTAAAACAAATGATGAAACAGTGTAAGGAAAAATTTTATTGTGAAAGTATATACATAAAAATGGAAAGAATATATATGAAATGCCTGATAGAGATAGAATTCTTATTTGTGTTTAATATAGATTCCATATAAATGCACACATATAATTTAGTTTGTATTTTTATTTAGATTTAGAATATATTCTCATAATATAAAATTATCCATATAAATTATAAAATATTGTTTCATTGCATAATATTTTTGTGCATAGACTATATAGTAGGAAAATATTTGAATGCTAAAAAGGTATGAGATACTGGAGTTCTTTACTTTGTTCTTCATAGAACAATAATGTGGTCATATTCTGTGCTATGTTCCACCAAAGAAAATCTTCAAATAGAATACAATCTGCAGGATATCAGGAGATTTCTGAGTTTGTATTGTATTACTAAATTTGTACAGTATTACATTATTCCAATTTTAAGCAAGGTCAAGGGTCAAGTTAAAACACATTTGATGTAGCAAAGCATGCTTTTCATTTTAGCTGAATGTCATATGTTAGGATATTTGCTGTTTTCTTTATAAAGAAGCAAGTGGACTCAGCTTGAATTTTACATACCTCTAAAGAGTATTACGGCTTCCAGCCTTAATATATAGATTGCATGTGTTTTGTGGTCATTAAATAAAATAATGAAACTTGTTTAAACCGGCAAATTTTCCATAATGATTTCACATGTTTTCCTGAAACTTGGGCAAAAGTTATAATGCTCTGGTTTCTTTTTTAAAAAAGATTTTGTTTTGCCTGCATGTATGCCCGTGTATCATAAGCATGGGTGATGCCCGTTGGGGCAAGAAGAGGGAGCAGGATCCCCTGGAACTGGTGTTACAGACGCTTAGGAGCCATCATGTGGATGCCAAGAACTGAATCTGGGTCTTAGCCCTTGAGCTGTCTTTCAAGCCCAAGTTCTGATTTCTTGGGAGAGTTTTGTGGTTCACAAGCCCACTAACATTTTCACCAGTGGTTGTCACAGATTGCTTATCATGTTTTCCATTGTTCTTACTAAAGGGATTAGAATGCTTAGATTTAATTTGTTTGACTAATGAATCTCTACCAACACTTAATAGAGTTCATGTTTTTATAAACTGGTGACAACCTCAGCTATTGGATTTATTGCTCAACAAATATGAATGTTTGTAAAAGTTTTGGTTCTAAAAAAAACAGCTCTCCACTCCCCCCCCCCCAAAATGTCCAGACAATAGTTTCTTGTTAGACTCTTGAAATGGATCACATCTGGGAGGAACAGTTACCTAAGTAGCTACTTGAGTTACTGTTAATCATTGAAAGAAAATGTTGAATCTCAAGGGGGAGAATCCCGCCCACACCCCGTGTGTGTGTGTGTGTGTGTGTGTGTGTGTGTGGTATGTGTATATGTGTGTGTGGTATGTGTATGTGTGTATGTATGTGTGTGTGTATGTGTGGTATGTGTATGTATGTGTGTATGTGTGTATGTGTGTGTGTTTAACAATAACTTGTGGGAGTTGTTTCTCTCTTTTTACCATGTGAGTTCCTAGAACTCTCAGGTTCTCAGTTAGGAGAATGCACCCTCTGAGCCACCTCACTAGGCTCAGCAGCTTGTGTCACATGTAAGGATGGCAATGAACCACTGCCCTTGTGGTTAGCAACTGATTACAGTATCCGTTGAGCCACACAAAGACAACCGCTTAGTGTTTTCTTAGCCAGCAATTGTGTCTCTGTGAAGGTATTTTTACCACACTAATTCCGACTAGAACTGAGGGAAAGAATAGGTATATCATACAAGAAGTCAGGAGAAACGGGTGATGGCAAGCAGTCTGCCCTGATCTTGGATTCTGATATAAGACAGACCTGGTTTGGATACTCATTCTGCTATTTAATGGTTCAGCATTATGACTGTGTGTAGTTTATTATTACCTAACTCCCACATAAGGTTTAATTAAAATGCTTAACAAAATCAACCCTCCAGAATTGGATTCTGTGTGTGTGTGTGTGTGGATTCTGAACAACACACACACACACACACACACACACATATCTGAACATGAATGAGATGAAATGGGAACTGACCTGAGAGAGGCAGAGAGGAGAGAAAAGAGGAAGAAAGGAGATGGTAGAAATCTTAGGCATCCAGGGGGGTAACAGTGAGCAACGAGAAATGTCAGTATTCTCAAGACCTTTATTTAAATAACACCTTACTCTTTTATGAGTCATGTGCGACAGGACAGACGGTAGGAACAGAGGGTTCAGAGTTAAGAAACGTGATAAGGTAAGACATAGACGGCCTGGGAAGAGTGTAGGTTATCGCTGGGGCAAAGATAAGGTAAGACACACCAGCAAAGGCGGCTTGGCCAGGATTTCCATGAACTAACGCGGGGAGATATTTCACGCTTGGAGTCTGATGGACAGAAGGAATGTATGTTGTATTTTGAGTTAGAAAGTACTTTAGAAATAAGTGATTGCAATTTGTTCAGTCAGCAGGCAAAGAAAACCCATTCCCCTCCCCCAACTTTTCCTAGGTTTTACAGCAAAATGCAGGCAGGCAGGAGTAGATACAGATCTGACTTGGCACTAAGGGGGTGTCAGCTGTTCTTGGATGTTAGACAATTTGGATGGATAGTGATTGGAACCAGTTTATTTGTTTGTTTTAAGGAAGAACAAATTTTCTTTGGTTTTAAGGAAGAGCATTTTTTCTTCTGGTTTTGAGAGACTCTAGATATTTTATACATATGATTTCATCAAGATTGATATGATTATTATTCACCAAGAAACTATACAAAACTCATTTTCATTCTGAGAATACGTTGTTTAGCAATGACTGTATGTCTTGATGATTCCTTGTAACTCTCGTTGAAAGTTCTGGTGTATTTTGTCCTCTGTGATAATTGTCATGAGAGGATAGTGAATGTGTTGTCTTGGTCCTTGTCTTCTGTACAGAAGTCACTGGGTTTAAAAGTCTTCATTCTTGACTATTTCTTATTCAATTGAACTTATAAGTTTATGTTCAAAACAAATCAAGTTCTGATAATCCCAAATGTTGGTAGGTATTTGAGGTACAGATGGTGGGGAGGGTGGGTACTAGTTTTTCCTTATGGATGGAACCCCCCTTTAAATCTCACTCTGTGAACATTTTAAATTCTACCATGAAAACACATCTTGATGAAAACTGACATGTTATGGAGCCAGGAAAGCTACAAAATTGATTTTTAATGTTTAAGCAAAATGGATTGCTTTCCTGACTACTGAGCCAAAGATATCTCTGTTGTATACTGAGATAAAATCTACCACTTAGTACTGTCTTCCTCTTCCTGCAGTTGGTGATGTCTCTCTTTAAAAGAAATCCTAATAATAGAGACATTTTCTCATTATATCACTTTTATGAAAGAGACAAAAAGGGGAGATGAAGTAAGATAGTAACAATTGCATTTGCACGTAAATAAATATTTAAACTTCTGAACTCCTGAAAGAACAAGATCAAATCCTCAAATTTACTACAGAATGTATTTTCCTCATTTAAGCCTAATGCCTCTGGATAATACCTCTCCCTTGAGAACCTCTATTAAATAAAAAAAGTGATCCATTCTCTTACAAGTATCATGGTGGCTAGGAAGGTATCCTTGGAGCACTAAAATTTTATTTTTTAAAAATTATTTCCTTCTAAGTGAACAGAATTTAGACGAATAAACGTGCTATGTGAGAAGGAGAGGAGGAGGCATAGGTAAAGGGGAAGGGGAAAAGGAGTGAACAGGTAGAGGGAAGTGGAGATGCGGGGCAGGAGGAGGAGTAAAGCAAACTTTCAGCATAGTGCATTTTATCTTTTACTACCTGGGTGGGAGGGTAAGACCACAGGAGAATCCACCCAGCTGGAGCTGTATTCTAAGCCCTGATCTGTCGTTCATATTTTGTGTACTTCTCTTCTGACTTAACTTCTGAAGCATCTTGTGACCTACGTACCAGAGGAAGTAAGGAAGTCTGGGTATTTTCTGCTCTGCCTGCAGTTAGTACCTTTGATTTTTACATTCTCCTTTATGGGCTCAGAATTGAGACTAGGTCAGCAAGGAGGTGCAAATGGATTCTGAGAGTTTCCTGGGGACCCATTTTTCTCAGTAGCACACAGACAGACAAATCCACTAGCAGGTGACAGCTTTGGGGGCAATGCAGGCAAGCCTGTCGTAGGGACATCGTAGCGGGAGAAAGCTCTGAGGCATAGCGGTGGTGAGGGATAAGGTTGCAGCTGGTGTCACTGGAGTTACCAGAGAGGTTCCTGAGGGAACTGGGGGCTGTTACTGACCTGATGACACTGAAGGGCAGCTTAGCATGGACAGATTTCCAGTGCTCAACAAGGCAGCCCTGGTGGGTAGCTAATGTGCTTCCTACAGTTGCGCTTAGGGAGCTTTCCTTGGGCTTTGTGCTTTCACAGTCATCAATCACTGAGTAAACTCAGAGGGCGCAGCCAACTCCAGACAGATAAAGATGCTTGTCTGTCTTTACCATGGAACCTCCAGCATTAGAAAAATATGGAATGTTAAAAAATATTTGCTTACTACAAATTCATTATCACAGACCAATTTGGAATCCAGAGAGAGGAATATAGACTCAGACAAAGAAAATGAACTTCCCAAGCAGAGTTGGGACCCACCTGAAGCCGAGGAGCTTCAAAAGGTCCTAGTTCTCTGAGGAGAAGGAATTACAGGACAACACACCTGCACCTGCACGGAACCTTCCTTAAAGACCTAAATCAGTATTTCAGGAAACAGACATTGTTTGCTTTTATGTGTGTGTCTGAGTGCACATGTTAATATCTAGGTTTCTTTAAAAACCAAATTTAAAGACTTCTGGGCTCTGAAAGTCAGACATTGACTTGGAATTGCCCCTAGTTTATTTTCTAGAAATGACTAAAGAAATGACATGGTGGTGGTTTCCATCACTTAACAACAGTCAGGGTCATAAAGGACAGTCAAGGGTGAAAGGGACGTCTCCAAGCATGGAAGCCATCCTTTGTGGGCCCTGACATGGAGTGGGTGATGTTTCATATCCAGGTTGATCTCCCACACAGTTCTCACTTTCTGTCCTCCCTCACCATGAGCAGCACCCCAAACTCAGTACTCACTTTCCAGTGAGTTCCGCCCTTGCTCATCCATCACTGTCCACTCTTCTCTGTGCTAATGGGTCCCAACTCCAGTCCTGCCCCACCAGCCCCCACCCTGTCTCCTGCCGTCTGCTGTCCTAAGCATTACCTATTTTGCTAAACTCAGTTCTTCCAAATACCCAGTAATGAAAATCTGTATAGTTTTGTTCACATCTTCTCCTGTTACTCCTCCTCCCCTGTCCATTTGCCTGTCTCTCAATAATTTACCTTTTTCATCTTCTACCTGACTCAAAGAACTCACTTCTGAATGCCCTGCCACCTGAAGTGACCTTTTCCAGAAACACAGAGACAACCCTTAAATTATTGCTTGCCACCTTTCTTCCCTCTTCACAACGCCCGTGGCTCTCTGATCTCCTTGTTCAACCTCTAAGATTTTCATGATCTTTTGAGAACTTCCTCAGTCTGGGACCCTAGGCAGATTGCCTCTGAGCTAGCCTGCCAGCTGTTTCCCAGCTCTTCAAAATCAATTTGTACATTATGGATGCTGTGGTTTCTGTTCGAGTTATCTTTCACTTAGAAACATCTTTTGTGAGAGGTCCAGTCAAGTCTTATCCCTTCCATAAACACACTGCATCCTGTGCTCTCTCACTTTCTAACACACCGTTGGATTTATTGGCTGCATTACTCATTTTGGTCTTTGCTCGCAGGCAATTTTGAAATACGGCCTAGCCATTATAAATACGCATTGTGCCCTCTTTTCTGTGTCGTAGGCTTAGATTTTTCACAAAACCTACTTTATTTAGGGTTCTTAAATGCCTTTACCTCCCTTCCAACCCCTGACATTAGGTAGCAGATTAGTAGGGAAAGGGGTTGAAGATCTCTTTTATCTACTTCCTGCTGATTAGGGTTGAAGTATCATTAGGGGAGTACCAAACTTAGTCATCAGGATGCTAGCAGTCCAGTCAAAAGGCCAACACCAAGCAGCAAAAGGATTCAGAAGATCCAGACAAGTCAGTGAAAGCCGCAAGACTCGGTTGAATTGCCCAGAGAAGTTCCCTCGAATGTCTTTCTGCAAAGTCAAGTGCCAAAGCACTAAAACCAGTGCAATGATGTCTATCCAAAAAGTGATGTCTCATTGTTCATGGGCTCTATGTATCTCCTCTCCTCAGAGTCCACCCAGGATATTCTCAGCTGGCCAAAGTCACACCCCCAGCATGAGAGAACAAAACATCACGTGCCCTCTCACAAGCCAACCTCCAGCAAAACATCATGTGCTCAGCTTACAGCAAAACCTCACAAGACGAACTTGAGTCTTCAAGGAAACCAGAAGCTTCCACTTCAGTGTGTGTGTCGTGTATGTATGCATGTGCATATGTGTGGGAAAGTGTGTATGTGGAGGCCAAAGGTCAATGTTGGTTGTTCCACTATCACTCTCTACTTTGTTTCTTTAGACAGGGTCTCTCACTAAGACTGGACAGCACTGATTCAACAAGAGTAGCTGACCACTGAGCACCAGGGATTCTCCTGTGTCCACCTTTCCAGTGCTAGAGTTGCATGGGTGCTGGAGTCTCAAACTCAGAGACCCCCATGCTTGTGTAGCAAGCATTTTACTGACTGAGACATTTCCCCAGTCCCCGTTTAATCTTCTGAATTGTACACATCTTTAAGAGAATGACCATGTGTGTATGTTTATATAGGTTTTAGCTCTCAGTCTGGTATATGTCAAATACCAACAAACAAACAAACAAACACAAAAACCCAAATCTTCAAGGACACATTAGCTGTAGTTTAATGAAAAGCAAACCCTACTTAATGTTACATTTTTTTAGTTTTCTTATCTCTGTAATCCCAAAGGGTATGTAAAATGAGCAAGTTGTTGTACTTCAATGGATCTCAAGCCCTCTTTTGAGACAATGACTCATGTAAGCCAGGTTGACTTTGAACTCAGGATATTGCCAAGGATGGTCTTGAATTCTTAATTTTCCTGTTTCTGTCTCTCAAGTGCAGAGATACGAGTAAGCCACCATACTTAGTCTTCAAATTCAATGATTTAAAAGAACCACCTAGATATTTCACTCCATGTAGATGAAATGACAGCACCACATGGCAAAGTCTAAACAATTTACAAAGGTACCTACAGCTTTGGTCAATAACTCAAAACTGGGGATTTAGTAGCTAGTCCATCCATTTTTGAAAAGATTTTAAAATTTCATTATGAAAGGCAAAATAAAAGCATTACTCAGGAATGCTATTTTAAAATAATTCATAATACTAATTTGTTTCCTATATAGCCCCAAAATATTCTAATTTAGTGGTTCAAAGAAAGTTCCAGAAATCTTATTTTCAACAGTTCAACTGTTATAAACACTACCTTTCTGAACCTCCACCGTAGCCTGTAAAATTGGGACATTATATGTACTCTACCAGTTCATTTTATGTGCAATAAAATGTGTTAAAACTTACAGTTCGGTTTCTGGCTCATGATATGGTACCAAATACTTTTCAGACAGTACAATCCTGGGCACCACACAAAGGACAGCAACTCAAATATATCATCAGTGGTCATTTAATCCCCAAAGAGGAATTAAAAAAAAAGAGTAAGAAAGTATTTTAGTAAGAGCAGTCAAGATTTGTCCTCTCTTTCTCATGTTCCGCTAAGTGGTTTGACCTTTCTTGGAATGAGCTGTGACGATTTTAATTCTAAAACCTCAGAGATAACAAATTGTTCATCACCACTCTCTTTCATAATGCCCTCACCAGACTGGTGACTAAGTTAACTGTGAAGATCTGGGAGGACCTGCATCTCTAATACAAATCACAGCTCAGGAATTAAAGAGAAAACCACTCTGCACAGCTTCAAACTGCACGTTCCGTAATGGGGTGTGATTTCGGACTATTGAGAGACTCACTCTATGATTTCTATTAAGCATCATTTTGTTTTACCACATTTTGATTTGTTTAAGGCAATTATAGTAAAATCACATTTAAACATCAAGAGTGAACTAAAATATTTTATGTGCTCTAACATTTTGGCATGGCTGTGTTCTTTAGCTTAGTGAATTACAGTACTGGTGAGTTGTATTTGTACCTTGCAGCAGGTCCACTACAAGGGAAAAATGCTAAAAATAATGTGCAGCACTTGTGTGTGTGTGTGTGTGTGTGTGGCTTAGAGACTGGAAGTAGCCCATAGGAACAATTCTAATGCCATTTATTCTTCATCCATTCAATAAGTACTTGGTTTGTTTTTGGAAGTTGTCAGATGACCTGGACTAGTTATTCCCTTAAATATTCCCCCGTTAATCTAACTACAACTTGTAGAACATGATCAGTACAGGACGGGTGCTAAAAGGATGAGCCACTGGCCATCAGGAAAGGCTCTCTTGAGGTTAGATTTTCTGGGCTTGCAGGTGTTTAATGTTCCAGCCCAACTGAGTTACCCTGCCCCCAAGTCACGTTTAGCAGACATTGGCTATGGTCATGGCTCAGGCTAAGGCCAGATTTTGAGGCTATAGAGCACAGGTTCTATAAGCGAGGCTTCCAAGGCTGCTGCAGAAATAGAATCCACAGGAACCATGTTATCAAGGTAAAACAGCTGCTCTAATTTGCCACAGCTTGTGACTCGGATGAGATGCCAATTTGGTTTCAGATCCTGTGGCAAATTGACTTTGCTCAGCCCATTCTTGAAAGACCCACTGGAAGGTAGAACTCAAAGCTTGGGTCTCACTTGGTCTATCTGTCAAGGGTGAGAATGTTGTGAAGAACGTGGAACCAGAAAATATGGGTGAGAAGGCATCACACACAGGTTGTACCTGTAAGTCCAACTCTCCTTTGGAGTAGTTTCTCTTAACAGCAAGACACTGTCTACAACTGCAAACGCAGAGGACTTGAAAGAGGGTGGTTAAAGCCAACTTCAAAAATAAATTACTTTGGAAGAGATTAAGTCTCTCTTCACTGAAACAACTTTCTGGCTCCTTAGAGATAAAGAACATTTAAAAAAATCTTTATTGAAACTATTGCTGTCTGCATTATTAAAGAATAGTTGGGTTATTAACCCCTGGAATGGAAAGTTGTAATGGACATTATGAAGGCAATCATCGCTTTCTGCTGATCCTTGTTATAAAATGTGCAGCTTCAAGGCAGTCTTTTTAAAAGACCTTTATGATCATCATTAGCATCAGAGAAGGCTGGCTGTGGGTCAAGAGTGTCTTTCCCCTTTTTACTTTTACTAAAAATTAAGTTGAGTTGGACCTGGTGGTGCACATCTTTAATCAGGAAGGCAGAGGCAGGCGAATCTCTTTGAGAGATTGTCCCCCAAAATGAAAACAAACAACAGCAAAACTAAGCTAGTGGCTCAAAGAGAAATAAAGGGTCACACTCCCTTGCACACCACAGCAAGCAGCCCGAAGGTCATATGCTTTCCTTGGGTCAAAGTGAAGGGCATTATCAGATAGAACAAAACCTCATTCACTCTGATCTGTACTTCAGTCCCTCTAAGATTGATCAGTAGCAGCTGGGAGACCACCGTCCTTTCTCTGTGCCTAAGGATCACTTGTCTTCCTCAGTGGCTCTTGGCAATCGCCCCCAAGAGACAGTAAGCTACTGACCGCAGAGGAGGAAGAGCTTGGGGAGGTCTTTTAATATCTGGAGGATAAAGCTCTCATTGTGAATTCTCCAGATGAGTCAACAATTTCAATATTTTGAAGACCTTTCCCCTCTTTCCAGCTATATTAAGTTACAGTTGACAAAGATTCTATGTATTGGGCTGAGGCGATAGCTCAGTGGAGCACGTGCTTGCTGTGGAAGCTGAGAAAAGTGTCTTAAGGTTGATAAACACAAGTTATACTTCTTTGAGAGCCTAAAATGTGTCTTAAAGTTGGTAAGAACAAACTATACATACTTAAAAGTCTTAAAAAGTATTTTAATGTTAGTATTCTGCAACAACCTTGCTTCTGGTTACCTAGCAACAATGACCTCATGTATCGCCCAGCCAGGTGGCCACACCTGGGGCGTGGTTAATAATTACCTGACCTATAAAAGGACCACCAGACACGTGTTCACTCTCTTCTTCCTCACTCTCTTACTCCTCTACCCTCTTATTCCTCTCACCCTCTCACCCTCTCTATGGGGCGCCCCACCCCTCCTCCCCTCTCCTCCTCTCCCTCTCCCTTCCCCATCTTGGCCCACGCCTGTTCCCCCTTCTCCCCTAATAAACCCCTTTCATAAAAAACCTGTTGTAAGCCTTATCTTATTTTTTTATTTCTAATAGTATCCCCAGAATCCAGGTAAATGCCAGGTGGGTTTGGGGTGCCTCCTGTAATTCCAGGGCTTGGAAGGCAAGCAGGGACACACCAGCTGTATTGGCAAGCTCTAGGTTCAACTGAGAGGCTGCCTGGAGGACTCAACTAGAGCACCATAAAGGAGGACTCCGGAAGTCAGCCTTGGGCTTCCACACACGTGAACAGAGGGGAATTGTCTCGATCCCTCCAGGGGTGTAAATAATGATGCAGAGGTTCTAATATAGTTTAAAGCTTAGGACTTTCGCTTGGGCAGTCTCCCAGCTAGCTTTCAAACTTAATCCGACTAACTAGCCCACACCTGCCAAGAGGCTAGCTCTATGCCTTTCTCTGCTGTGGTGTGATCCCTTGCTTGTTCTCTCCTTGTCAGCTCTCAAATCTCTGCTTCCACTTCCTTCTCCCTGTGACGCTTTCTCTGCCCAGAAGTTCGGCCCCCTTTCCCCTGTCCAGCTATTGGCCATTAGCTCTTTATAACAATCAATCAGCAGGAAGACAACTCTAGACTGCCTCTAGGCTTAGAGGGTTGTCAGACCTTAAAGTATCTCACCCTGTGTGGAAGAACCAGTCTTTATGAAGATAAGGCTGGTGATGGGCCGTAGAAATGACAATACCAAGGTCTGGCCAGCACTTAGCTTTCTGCCAGTACAAAATTAACAGTTGAAAATACAGACACACCTTCACACAACTCGAAGTCACCCCAACACAGGCACTCACATGTGCAAGAGCACTCAAACATATAAGAACACACACACACACACACACACACACACACACACACACACATACACACACACACACACACACTCACCACCGGGAGGGGTGGTACACGCCTGGAATCTCAGCCCTTGGGGAGGCAGAGCCATACGGACCTCTGTGAGTCGGAGGTTAGCCTGGTCTATTGAGTGAGTTCCAGGACAGCCAAGGCTACACAGAGAAACCCTGTCAGAAATCAATCTTGCAGTTTCTCAGCAAATTAAGAACAGCTCTACCACAAGACCCAGCTATACTACCCCTGGGCATATACCCAAAAGATGCTCCACCATACAACAAGGACATTTGCTCAACTATGTTCATAGCGGCTTTATTCATAATAGGCAGAAACTGGAAACAACCTAGATGTCCCTCAACCGAAGAATGGATAAAGAAACTGTGGGTACATCTACACAGTGGAATATAATTCAGTTATTAAAAACAAGGGCATCATGAAATTTGCAGGCAAATGGATAGATCTGGAAAAGATCATCCTGAGTGAGGTAACGCAGACCCCAAAAGACATTCATGGCATCTCTTCACTTATAAGCAGATATTATCTATATAATACAGGAAAACTATACTATAATCTGCAGACCTAAAGAAGCTAAGTAACAAGGAAGACCTTAGGGAGAATGCTTAATTCTCATTCAAAAGGGCAAGTAGAATAGACACAGGATGCACTTGAAGAGAGGGAACAGGACGGGAGCCTACCATAAATGTCCTCTGAAAGACTCCACCCAGCAGGGGATAGAAGCAGATGCTGAGACTCAGACCCAAACTTCGGGCAGAGTGCAGGGAGTCTTATGGAAGAGTGCGGGGCAGGGATGGGGATAAAAGGTCCCAGAGGGGACAGGAGCTCCATAAGACCAACAGAGCCAAAAAATCAGAGCCTAGGGCACCTACAAGGACCATGCATGGAAAGGACCTAGGCCCTCTGCTCAGATGTAGCCAATAGGCAGCTCAGTCTCCATGTGGGTTCTCTAGTAAGGAGAGCAGGGTCTGTCTCTGACATGGACTCTATTGACTGCTCTTCAGTCATTTCCTCTAGGTGGGGTGGCCTTCCCAGGCCACAGAGGAAGAGGATGTTAGGCTGGGGTCAGTTGGTAGAGGAGGAGGACTTCCTCTTTCTGAGGCCTAGGGGAGGGAAATGGGGACGAGGTAGGGAGGGTGGGACCGACTGGGAGGAGAGGAGGGAGGGGACCGGGATTGGGATGCAATTAAAAAGTAAATTACAAGCAAACAAACAAAAAACAAAAAACAAAACAACAGAAAAAACATACATACACACCACACAGAAAGACATATGACAAAGAAAAAATATTTATTTACTATGTGCAGTGTGTTTTGATACATGTATATGGAACAATGATAGAACCAAGTTAATTAACATACCTATCACCTAATGTGTTTATAATTTTCTGTAAGAACGCCTAGGCTTGATTCTACCACAGCTGTCACATGTGCAGTGTGTTATTGCTAACTGTAGTCATCAAATTTTGTGATGGTGACTCAGAGATCATTCATCCTGTCTAACCAAGTGTCCATTGCCAGTAAATATCCTCCCACTTTTGACTTCACACCCTTACCCCTCCTCTGGCAGCCACATTCACTACCTACCAGTCTTCCAGATTCTACTGCCCTATCTGTCTTCCAGGTTATACACATGAGTAAATTCAAGTGGATTGTCTTTCTGTGCTGGGATTATTTCACAGAGGACAGTATCTTCCAGTTTCCCTGCTGTCATTTTATGCTCATGGTGGTATAGAAAATGCTCTCTCTCTCTCTCTCTCTCTCTCTCTCTCTGTGTGTGTGTATGCACATATATATGAAGAGAGAGAGAGCACATATACTACATGATGGGTTGGATCCATATCTTGGCTATTACGAATATTGCTGCAATGAATACAGCTATGTAGGTGTATTTGAGCCATGATGATTTCATTTTCTTTGAATATATGCCCAGGTGTGGTATTTCTGGATGAGATAGTAGGGCTGCTGACATTTCATCTTTTGTGGGTTTTTTTTTTCTGGGGATTAAACTCAGGGCCTTGTGGATGGCGTGTGTTGGGAGTGCTCTGCCGCTGGGTTGCAGGTCCCTCTCCCCAGCAGTTTGAATCTTCGTGATCTTTGACCCACCATAGTGCTCTCTACAATGGATATAGTACCCTACATTTCCATGAACGTCGGGGAAAGTTTCTTTTTGTGCACATACCGCCGACACTTCTTTTTTGCCTTGCGTGTGTTTGTGTGAGTGTCTGCATGGGCATGTGAGGGCATGTGTGTGCAGACATGTAGAGGCCAGAGGCCAGGCTCAGGTGTCCTTCTGCAGGTGCCACCTACTTTGTTTTTTGTTTGGTTGTTTGCGATTTGTTTTGTTTGGGTTGTTTGTTTGTTTGAGATGGGGTCTCTCATTGGCTTGGAACTCACCAAGTAAGGTAGACTATCTGGCCAGGTAGCCTAAGGGATTGCCCCCCCCCCCCTCTTTCTCTCTCTCTCTTGGAACAGAAGTGAGTAATAACATGTCTGGCTGTTTTGCATGGCGGCACCTGGGCATGGACCTTGGGTCCTTGCAATTCAGCCACCATGCCTTTCTACTTTTGCTCTTTTGATGAGAGTCATTCTACTATGAAAGTTTATTGTGCAATAATCTGAATGTCCCCACTTAGTAATATTGAGAATTTTTAAAAGAGATCATTTGTATATTTTCTTTTGAGAAATGTCTGTTCAGGTCTTAGCCCATGTTTAATTGGTTGTTTTCTTGTATTTTTAGTTGAGTCACCTACAACATTTTACATTAGTGTCCTCACCTTTTTTTTTTTTTAGCATCAGCAAATTTCATGAATGTAATATTACTTGTGGCCACCACAGAATTTATTCCTGGTATGTGGCCTTTAGAGTGACAAAGTAGACAGAGGGAAAAGAACATGACATGGACATGGACATGTCAGGGTTCTAAAAGATGACAGTTTTCATTGACTGGCCTGTAGCTGACCTCATGCAGAAAGTGCTCTGCCTGTCTACCAGTAATTCCAGCCCAAGGTTTTCTCCTAAGCTGAATCTAGTTTCAGCAGATGTAATCAATTGGCACTAAGAATAAAAATAAATATCACAACAGAGAAATGTCTCGAGTGCCTAATTTGTACTGTTTTTCATATGCCATCTTTCACTGGTAGATTTTCACAAGCAATCGACATAGAAATCTGTTTTTCTTTTTTATTTTTACTTATTTTTTTAAAAAATGTTCCAGGACAGGGTCTCTCTGAGTAGCCTTGGCTTTCTGGACTCGATTTATAGACCAGGCTGGCCTCAAACTCACAGAGATGTGCCTGTCTCTGCCTCCCCGAGTGCTAGGATTACAGGCACATGCCACCATACCTAGCTTCTGTTTTACTTTCATTCATAATCACACACAAAAAGTAAAGGGGTGTTTCCATACTCTAGAAAATACTATAAACATTTATTAAGTAAGGTAAGCAAAGTAGATTTGACATATTGAGAGAGTTGGGAAGCATAAGGGACAATAATTCCATCATCTTAAAGGATTACCTTTCCTATATTGTACAGAATTTTAAGTATTTAAATTAAAGTGATTGTCAGGGAGGGATGTAGATGTCAGTGCAAAGCACTTAAATAGTATGTATGAGGCCTTTGGTTCAACCTCAGAACCACAAACAATCAAAAATAATTTTCTTTATGTCTGCCAATTCTGTTTTATTCTCCACTTAAAATAATTTGAATTATTATTATGTTTTAGAGTGATCTTCTCCAGACTTATCTTTCTTCCTTATACTGTGGTGTTTTACTCTGATTTACATAGATCTGACTTTTAGCTCCTGTGATATGTCAGAAGGAAGACAAAGAAAGATTGCTGAACACATGAGCTGCTTCCTAAATCTTGGAGACTTTTGTAAGTCTTCCAGCTGAAGCACAACACAGGGATTGAAGCAGAAGAGGGGACAGGTTTTCCTTCTGGCTGGACACAGCATTACCTCAGAGCAGTCAGCAAATGTTCCTCTTCTATCTTATATGTAATATTAAAAACCAAAGATGCACGACTTTCCAGGTAATCTAGTACAGATTACAATTGGAGCATACCGTCAACAGAAATGTATGAGTGCCTGTGGTATGAGTCTTTGTGTGCATGTGTGAGCACGTGTGTGTGTGAATGTGTGCATATACATGTATGTGTGTGTGTCTACACACATGCACCGTTAATGTTAGTAAGATGCATTTTGTTTCCATTCCTGGTGCTTTGTAGCTTTCTCACATTTATTCCTAGAAATGATCACTGATCTGCATTGAATTACTCCTCTGTCGTCATTGTTTTGCTCATCAAAGGAGATGACATAGTGTTTGAAAACCATACATCCGACTCAGACTCGACAGGGCATAACCAAAGGGCTAGCAGGAAAAGTGTAAATAGCATGCTTAAAGAAATTTTAAAAAAGCATCTAAAGTTGGAATGTTTTAAGAATAATACCAAATTACTTCACTAAACAATTTTTTATTCTTTTCCTGCTGCTTGCAAAGAAAGAAGGGAAGAGTTCACTTATGATAATAAAATTTAAAACTACTCTTTATTAATGAGCACATACATACTTAAATTGTCTTGTTAAAGCAAAACAAGGGGGAACTAACTGGAGGGGGAAGCAGACAAGCTGGGTTGGGTGCAGGCACACGGGAGGACAGTAGGGACAGGGGATGAATAAGAACAAAATGTAAAGACACAAACGTACAAAGATACGATGATGAAATCCACTCACTACTTTATACGCCAACCTAAAAAACGTGATTTAAGAAACGGAAAGGGAGGTTATGGTAAAGCCCATAGTAGAGGGCTAGAACTGAACCCAGAAGCCTATGCATTCTAGGCAAGCACTCTGCTACTGAACTGTGCTTGCTTAGTCCCCCAAATGTAATTTTTAAAATGAAGAATGGTTCTTGATATGATTCCAACCCTGGTCACAAACTCTTGGACTCAACCCTGCCTCACCCTCTCTAGTCTGAGGCTTCTGGCACTCACCATCACTTTTGACTCTAGCGTGTAATTTTACAAGGCAGCCAACAGAAGATGTTTGCATGGTGATTCTATTCAAAAGGTTTCTCTTGGCTCTTTTTGTTTGCTTTTGCAGAGCTGGGGCAAAGTCAAGGTCTCCCACATGCTAGGCAAGCGTTCAACACCGAGCTACATCCCATCATACTCCATGCTTTTTTATAACTGTGAATTGAACAAGGACAGCGATGGCTTTCTTATAAGCGAAACAAGCAAACGGCGCCCTTCCCAACCATCTTATGGAAGTTTGCTTATAGTGTCTTCTGAATGGGTCTGTGACCAAATCCCTAGGGAGGCAGAGTGGCATCCTGGGTAAACGTTTGGATCTTAGTAGATCCAGGAGGCTGGCTCTGCTCCTTATCAGCTGCCTTTATTCGGAGCAGATAGCTGAGCTTTCTTATCCTCAGCTTTCTCAACTGAAAAGTAAGTCCCATAATGCTATTACTGCAGAGAGCTTCAGAAAATCAAATGAAACACTACACATAAAGATTTAAGTCAGTAGTTGCCAGTGATTGCAATAAACTCCATGGATACCTGCTACAGTTATCATTTTTGAACATCAGACATGAGTAATGAATCTATTACTGTGTCATCGTGTATATTACCAGTTGAGGTAACAGAAATGAAGAAATTTTTAAAATGGAGATGGCAGGCAGGGATTTCTTACTTCTGAACTTGCTTCACAAAGTTAAAGCCAATTAGTTTTACAGTATCATTTTATTTATTTATTTATTTATTTATTTATTTATTTATTTATTTATTTTGCTAAAAACATTGTAAGTGGCCAGAATAAATGTGGAGAACATGTAGAGAGAGACTTTTTTTGGTGAACTGTATGGAAGTATCACCTGTGGATAAAAAGTTGATGGCCTATTAGCTGAGGCAGGAAATAGGAGGTGGGAGTTCTATCAGAGAGGGATGAACTCTGGGATAGAGTCAGAGGGAGGTTTGCGCTGGACTCTGAGGAAGACAGACACATGAAACTGAGGAGAGGTAACCAGTCATGTGGCACACATAGAACAGAATAAGTGGGTAAAATAAGTTATGAGCTAATTGGGGAATGAGACAAAGCTTATGGGCTAGGCATTTATTAATAAGTAATAAAGTCTCAGAGTCGCTATCTATCCATTCAACTGTATATCCATGCATCTAAACATCCACTCATCCATACATCCATTCAACTGTGCATCCATCTGTCCATCCATCCATTCATCCTTCCATCTACCCATCTGTCCACCCATCCATCTATGCGTATACATAAATACATAGGTGCATCCATCCATCCACGCACCCATCTTCTCTTAGGTGTTGTAATCTTCTTCCAGAGACTTCAAGGAGGAAGTATTTGGAGATTGGAAAAAGATGTGGCAGTTGTAGCATCAGACATTTAAAGAGACAATTCTACAAAAAGCAAAGTAATAGTTGCAATATGTATTAGCTTTTGTAGAAACAAAGGCACCAAGGACTTCCTGTTAAAGTTTCTTCTCATCAGATTTTAACATTCACCATCTCAACGTGAAGGGCTCTTTCTCTCTGGTAATTTGTTTTTACCAAAATGCAAATTAAATGTAAATATTTGATAAGCTTTATCAAGACCCTTAGCTGCTGATTGGATGCATAAAGCTACTTCTTGTAAGCTCAGTCCCCTTTAATCATATTTAAAATGTAATGTATATGAATATCATTCCTAATGTAGATAGTGCACTAATATATAGCTATAGCTATAGCTTGAGGGTTGCAGCATAAGAAACAGACTGTGAAGGGGCTCAGATGAGCCCCAATTTCCTTGGTGAGAGAAACATTTTTCCCACCTTTTTCCACTGTGAAGGGAGGGAGAATAATTGCATCTTCAATTACTTGATCGTCGGCTAATCCAGCTGATGTTTTATGAGTCTATCCTTTGCAACACATAGAGAATCACAGTCATGTTCTCATCTTCCTTTCAAACCTCTTGTTTGGAGGTTACTTGTGTCATAACATACCCCAAGAAAATTGCCTTTGTTACATATCAAATGTCACTTTAAATTAAAAAATACTGCCATTTTGTTATAACTGATACTATTACTGTCTAGACACCAATGGGTCAGGAAATTCCCATGACTCCACCAAGATGCTGCATCAGTTGAACTTACTTTGTAGATACACATTGACTGGGACACATTGCTTAAAGGATCCACAGTAGTGATCCCATTCTAGCATCATCCTACGTTCACAGTAGTCTTCTGGGTTTTATTTTAGAGTCAGTACAGATTTTTCAAAAATAAATAAATAAATAAATAAATAAATAAATAAATAAATAAATAATCCTTGTGTTAATGTGGAGACATACACATTTGATTGTAGTTGAAGAACATTATACCAGAAGACCAACATCTTGATTTCAATCTGAAACTTATAATACATCCCTGCATCTGTGATTTGTTCAGACACTGACTTATCCTATGATATGCTATTTAATAACCATGTCCTACTTCTGTAGTGATGTTAAATAAGAAACACACAAAACATGGAGAACTGTAAAATAAGGGTTTTGCAATCTCACGAGATAGATTTGGGTGTTTTTGTAAATTGGAGAGTTAAAAGAAAGAGAGAAAATTAAAACTTGGTGGCAATAAAGATGTGGAAAGTGATGGATTCATATGGCTCTTACATCCTTTGTCACAGTCTTTAATACTTTAAGCCCTGATGTATAACCTAGTGAGTTCTTCAATCACCACTATTATGGTTTGAATGATAATGTCTTCATGAATTCACATGTTTTAATACTCAACTCCCAGCTAGTGGTAGTATTTAGGATGGCTCTGGAACCATTACTATGCGGAATCTTGCTAGAGGTCCTCACTAAGGGTGAGAGCTGAGGGTTTGTAGTCTGGTCCCGCTTTCTGTTCACACATATCTTCCTTACTGTGGAACACAATGTGACCAGCAGGCTCCCGGCTCCTGCTTCCTTGCCTCTCCTGCCACAGTGGACTGTATCCTCTTGAAGTGGGAGCCAGAGCAAACCCTTCTTTCCTGAAATCACTTCTTGACAGGTATTTTGTCCCAGCAATGAGAAAATAAACTAATACAGAAAATGATACTAGGTAGTGGTCCACCTCAGTGATAAACCTTACCATGGGCTCTTAGGCCTTTAGAACTGGTTTGCAGGGAGCATACTGAGAGTTTGGCATGGCTTAGAAAAGTCCTCACATGCTGTACTCAGAGCTTAGTGGACCACTATGGTGGGAGCTCAGAAAATTAGAATACAAAAAGAAATGCAGGCAGTTATGAGGTTTCAGGAGGGAACAAGGACTCAATCAGGAATGATGGCTAAGGGCCATTCATGTGGTATACTGGCAAAAACCTTACCACATTTGCCCACACCTTGAGAAGTGGAGTGAGGTTATATTTAAACATTGTTCTGGATATAAACATGTTTTTTGTTTTAATCCCAGGTGTGAGATGTGAGACTGATTCAGATAGGCCACAGCAGCAAGCTTTTTGCCTCATGTGGGCTCTGAGAGGAGCTCTTTGTTCCTCGGATAGTTTAACTCTGAGGACTCTGGAAAGATAATCAATGCCAGAGCTCAGAGAGTCTTGGGGTGGCTCCAGAAAGAACAAGGCTGCTGCTGCTTCCCGGCTGTGTGGCTTCTGGTTACTGTTGATGCAGTGAGACAACAATTTGGAGATCTCCTGAAAGGAGGATTGGACTGGCTCCAAGGATTCCCGATGACCCTAACCAGCAGGAAGCAGCTAAGAGAACTGTGCCCCCTCTCCAACTCACTAACCCTTTCTCTCTCCTACCTGGTGTTGGGGAGTTGGAAGGGATTGGGATGGAGTAGGGAAAAAGAAATGTTAAAAATGTAAATGAAAGAGGTTTTTTAAAAAGTATGCCAACAAAACATAATTGAGTAGTTTGCTTGATGAAGAAAATTTCAAGATAAGATAGTATTTAGGCTATATTGGATTGTTGCTTACAGTTTTCATCCGGATCTACAGTGAAAGAGCAAATAATGGATCAAAAAATATAAGAAAATTATAAAGTTTTGTGATGAAAGGATTATGAAAAAGGTTGAAATTTTGCACAAGCGGAGAGGAGATGACATAGCCTCAGTGATTGTTAAAGAGATTCGCTCCACTAATGAGAAAAAGCCGCGCTCTGAACTGGGACAGCAGGAATGCTTTCCTGAGGCAAGTCGCAACTTTCACATCTCATCAGCCTCAGACGTGATCCATCTTGTACACAAAGAGGGGAAAGAGAAAGGGCATAAGCTGGGAATGCCACCGAACATAGGTTCAAAGCGAAATATCCCAGGAACGCATTTCTTCAGAGTCAATACACAGCTGTGGTCTAATGGGGGCCAGGCACCATCTCAAGCGACCAGCAGAATTTGGTAGCATTGTCTGCATGATAATTGTTTTGTAGCCATGAAAGATGCAGAGTGAGGGGTCATGGAATCTTGATCATGATTATTGATCACTTTCCAGGCCAGAAAATGTGTGACAAGGTCTGAGGGTCTCAGGGTCCTTCCCTACAAGGTGCCCTGAGAGGCCACTGCATGAAGCTGTTGCATTGCATTGGAGGCCTCAGAATGTTGGCGGTGCCAGAACCAAAGGGACATAGGCCAAGGAAGCTTGCAGCCATGTAGTGGAGCTGGCTAAAGAGAGAAGACCATGAGTGATGGGGCTGCCCAAATCATTTGAATCCCAGACAATGCTATCTTTAATCCTAGATGCTGGATATGGAGATGCAAAATTTGATTGTGCATTGTTGAATTTCATTCTTCCTTTTTTGCCAGTTATTATTTGCTGTGCCATCATCCTTACCTTTACGTTACCAGGGAATGTTTCCTTGCATCTTATATGTTGGAAGTATGTAACTTGCTTTTCGGTTTTACAAGGGCTCACAATTAAGAGATTGTCTGGAGCCTCAGAAGAGAATTTGAACTTTTGAAGAGTGTTGGGAATGCTAAAGAACATGATGATTTTGGAAGTTGGAATGACTACATCTTCCATCATGAGATGGTCATGAGCTTTTGGAGGCCCACTAGGGAATGTTATGGTTTAAACGTAATATAAACCCTACCCCCTATAGGTTCACGTACTTCAACATTTGGTTTTCTAGCTAGTGGCACTGCTTGGGAAGGTTGTAGACATTTTTAGGAAGTGGAGCCTTGCTAGAGGAAGTGAGTCAACAGAGGAAGGCTTGCGGTGTTTCAGCCTGGACCCACTTCCTGTTCACACACAACTTCCTGACTATGGAATGAAAAGTGACTGACTGGCTTCCAGCTCCTGCCTCCCTACTGTGACGAACTATGTCTTCTTGAACTGTACACTGGAATAGATCCTTTCCACTTTTAAAACTGCTTCTTGTCGGCTCTTTTGTGACAGCAATAGGAAAAAATAACTAATGTAACTATTTTCCTGGGATTCTGAGCATGGAAAGGGGGCTTAAGACATAATATCCGTCACCTGCTGCCTTTTCTGATGCTCAGGATTCCATCTATCTGCTTGCTCCCGTATTTTAGTAATAAGTCAAAGAAGCATAATACTACACGAAAGAAGCAGAAAATAGACTGCTCACCCTAGACACCCTCAAAGTCCTGGAAGGAACGGAAAAGTTCAAATCCATGTGTTTTGTATAAAGAACACTGGCAAATTCTCTCCTGATGTTTTCGCTGTGGGGAAGGCAGAGTGCTGTAAGGAGAGAGGTGTATGAGAGAGAGCAGAGGGGTAACTTGATCCATTAGTTTGGGCATTCATTCACAGAGCTAAGCGGCTGATATTTACGGAGAGTTCATGGTGCCACAATCACCAAGAAGCACCAAGGTTAGCTCTGAGAACTTGAAGATGAGTGTTACCACTTGTGTAGGCTACTAGGGAGGGATCCATCGAAGGCAGCAGACATCACTAAGTGGGGTGCTCCACCTCTGAAGAGAAACAGTGCAGACGGGGGTGTACAACCTTGCCTTCATTAAATCTGTAATAAGGTGTCTTGGGGAGGGTGCTGCATCTTGTTGCAGATAATGTGCATAAAGTTTCCTGTAGAGGCCTTAACCCAATGAGCAGTGAGAAAGTTATGGAGTGTCACCCTTCTTCATGTGCCGATAAGGACCATTATGCTGCTCTTTCACAGTAGGACCAAACCCCAAATTTCTATATCTGTATGTAAGAAATGGTTGCCAGTGTCTTCCAAATAACTCTCTGTATGAGAGATTAAATTTTAAAAGGAGAACACAGCTCAGGCGTGTGTGTGTTTGCGCGTGGGCTTTGTACATCTTAAGCGGATGCTCTACCACTGAGCTGTCTGTCCCAGTCCCTATTACTGTTGCCCTGATTTCAGATACTCACCACCACCTCTTGCCCTTTAGCTCTTCGCTTACCTGAAGAGCCCCTCAAATCCTCTACATTCCCCGTGTAGGTCTCTTGTACCACCCAGCTACCTCCCTTGCCCTTCTAGACGCGATCTGGATTAATATTTGCCTATTGTGCTCTGAAGTAATATTTTATGTGTTAAATGTGATACATAAAAACTTAAAAGTAAAAGGATTCATTTGGTCTTTGCTGCCTTTTTTGTGGATGCACAGGGGCTGCTACTGAGTGGTGTTTATGAAGCTCTTCCTGAGACAGGCACCACAAGCTCCCACCTTCTGTCAAGGCCTTGCAGCTTTTGATGGGAATACATATAAGTTCAAGGTCTTATCAATTCAGTCTGGATAGTGCCTGAGAATTTTACAAGGTCCGAATGATATTCCTGTCTACACGTTCATTCTATATAGCAAGGCATAGAATCATTTGATCTTGACAACACAATGAGGCAAGGGCTGCTTTACCCATTTTAGAGGTGTGGAAAATGAAGGTTAGTGGAATAGAAATTGCCCAGGGTTGTGAGAAAGCAGCTTCACTGAGATTCTAAATTCTGGTTTGTTTACCGGCATGGTACATATGATCTAGATTTTGGAAAATTTTTACAGTGTTCAAGGGTGATCTGATGCTAAAATGAAATGCAAATTTTGACTTTGCCTATTTTTCTTTATAATTTTTTCCAGTGCCACATCTCTTTATGTAGGACCATGATTTTTTATTAAATTTTTATTTTTTTATATTAGTTACAGTTTATTTACTTTGTATCCCAGCTGTAGCCCCCTCCCTCCCTCGGAATCCCACCTTCCCTCCCTCATTTCCTCTGTGCTCCTCTTTAAGTCCACTGATAGGGGAGGTCCTCCTCCCCTTCCACCTGACCCTAGCTTATCAGGTCTCATCAGGACTGGCTGCAATGTCCTCCTCTGTGGGCTAGCAAGGTTGCTCCTCCTTTGGGGGGGAGGGGAGTCAAAGAGCCAGCCATTGAGTTCATGTCAGAGACAGTCCCTGTTCCCCTTACTAGGTAACCCACTTGGATACTGAGCTGCCATGGGCTACATCTGAGCAGGGGTTCTAGGTTATATTTATGCATGGTCCTTGGCTGGAGGAACAGTCTCAGAAAAGACCCCTGAGCCCAGATATAGTTGGTCTTTGTAGAGCTCCTGTTCTCTCCAGGTCTCATAAAAGACCCCTGTGCCCTGATCTATTTGGTCTTTGTGGAGCTCTTGTCCTCGCCAAGTCTTACTAACTCCCCCTTCTTTCATATGATTCCCTGCACTCTGCCCAAGGTTTGGTTATGAGTGTCAGCATATGCTTTGAAACACTGCTAGGGAGAGTCTTTCAGAGGCCCTCTGTGGTAGGCTCCTGTTCTGTTATTTGTTTTCTCCTTCTTCCAATGTCCATCCCATTTGTCTTTCTAAGTGAAGATTGATCATCTTACCCTGGGTCCTCTTTCTTGTTTAGCTTCTTTAGGTATACAGATTTTAGTATGTTTATCCTATCTTCTAGGTCTAGTATCCACTTATAAGTGAGTAAGGACCATGTTTTAAAGGGCTAGCCAGGTGTGTTTTATTTGTAAAAATGTATGTGTAGCACGGCCTACAGTACTTGCCTCTTCTGGATGGTTTTGCATTCTGAATTTTTCTAAAGTGGCAGTCAACAGCCAATCAAAAATATCTCATGGAAAATTCTAGAAAGCAAAAGCCCATATGTTTATATAACTTCTATTATAATATATGATTATAATGTTTTGTTTCATTAGAACATTACTGTTGATAATCTTTGTGCCTACAGTTACGGTGACACAGTATTGCTAAGGTTTGATACTCTTATAGTTTCAAGCTTTCCAACCTATTATGGTCTAGGAAACACTGTACTGTTGATGGGCTCCACAGTGAGCACAGAGGAAGTTCCTGGGGACGGATGCGTGCGAGGAAAGGAAATCCTCAGGCTGATTTATTGTTTAAGGCTGGCTGTGTACACAGCAGGCTATGCTTGCAATAGTCACGCAAAAAAGAACTCAGCTGATCAAGTATTTTTTAAAGTTACAGTTTTGTACTGCTTATAAAATCAAGATGATCCACAATATAAAATTTGAGCTACAAATATCTAAAGAAACTATACATACACACACACACACCAAACTGGATTATTATATATATTATATAATATATAATGTGGTGAAGAACTGCATTTACAGGGAGCTGTCAGAGTTCCGGGTGGTAAAATCTTGCTACAAATAAATTACGCAGCATCGGCTTTGAAGGGCATCGGGAATAAAAAAGACGAGGGGTTAGGGTTTGTGCCCCTGTGAGCAGAGTTGAAGTGGTGGTGTTGGGGGACCGCTTTGCAATGCGTTCTCCCAATATCCTGACCTGGAGTCTCTCAGCGCCTAAGCAAGTTGAGCTCAAACCTGGTGGCTTGTGACCCACGCATGCGCGTTCGTTGCCTTCGTGTCACCGGCCTGTTTTTCTCAGGCAGGTTTCTGAGGCTCAGCAAAAGGTGCAGGACTGCATGAGTGAACAGTTCAGAGCCGGAGGGATAAGTGAAAACCACCTCTCTCCCTACGCATAGGCTTGAGGCTGCAACTGTCCCCACCTCACACTTTTAGGACATCAAATCATCCTCAGAAGTAACTAACTTTGAAGAAGGGGCTGAGGGTGGACCCGGAGGAGGCGGAACGAGGGGCCCCCGATTGCAAACTTTCTACGTTGTGTTCTCCGGATGCGCGGAGCGAACATCTCACTTCTCTCAGATCCCTGTGTCCCAGTTAAGCCTCGGCCCCTGAGACGCTCTAAATTTAAATCGCGTTCACTGTGTAGGGTGTCCCGGGGGACACCCCGGCGTAACTCAGTGTTCAGCCACACTTCCTAGGAAGCCGCGGCGACGGGCTGATCCCTGGACGCCCCGGGTTGTGCAAGCGCCCTGCGCATCCGAGGGCTCGTGGGCGGGGCGGGGGCGCCGGGATCCCCTTTGTGGCCGCCGCCCCCACTCGGCCCGCTCCTCCCCCAGCCGCCCCGCCCTCGGCCCCGACCCCCAGCTAGGGAAGCGGGCGCGCTCGCACCCGCGCGTCCGGGGACTCGGGGAGCGCACAGACCAGCCCGGCGCGCTGGGCATGCTCAGTCGCGGGGCGCCGGGCTCGCGAGTCGGAAGCCAGTCCGCCGCCGACCCGGCCGGGGCGCACGGGGAGCGCGCAGCACTCGCTGCTGCTGCAGCGGCGGCCGGGCCGCGGCGCATCCGGGCGGGGACCCGAGGCGAGCCCCACACGGCGTCCCGGAGCCGCCGGCAGCGGCGCCCGCTCCGGAGAAGCGGAGCCACCGAGGGGCCCCCGGCGACTGGCGTCGGCGCGGCGCTGAAGCTCCGCGGCGGCCACCTCAGCGTCGCCGCCTATCCCTGCCGGGTCGGGTCCTGGAGCCGTCGGACATGGAGCCGTGGAAGCAGTGCGCTCAGTGGCTCATCTACTGCAAAGTGCTCCCCCCCAACCATCGGGTGACCTGGGACTCGGCGCAGGTGTTCGACCTGGCGCAGACCCTCCGCGATGGAGTACTTCTCTGCCAGCTGCTTAACAACCTGCGGGCACACTCCATCAACCTGAAGGAGATCAACCTGAGGCCGCAGATGTCCCAGGTATGGAGGCCATCCCGCGACCCCGCCGCCCGTCAGAGGCTCCCATTAATCATCCGGATAATTTCTTTGTGTAAATGCAAACATCTAGGTGCGCTCAGCTTGCCCTGTCTTTCAGCTCTCAGCTTGGGGGCTTCTCCTTGCTTGCCTTGAAACGGTTTAGCTTCTCAGCTCAACACTAAAGCCTTGCGTCCGGAGATGGTGTGTGGAATCCTAATGGTTTCTGGGAGGCGGGAAGAAATAAGTTATCTTACAGCTTGTTTCACCTTTCTGTCCCCTGTGTGTATGTGTGTGTGTGTGTTAACAGTGATCAGGCTCTAAAATAATAATGAGAAGGGATGGAACGAAGTGATGGAGTAATTTTGCTTTGACTTGTTTTTTTTTGTTTTGCATTTGGTCCCCAAATGCAAATGTATGGAAAGAGGAACCATACCGTACAAGAGGACTCTAGGAAGTGGAGGGCTTTTCATACCGTTATCTGCACAGAAGTGAGCCTGGTCAGAGTTAGAAAGAGGAGCGGGACACAGAGATGCTTCATAAAGCCCCGCCACCCTCCCTCCGTCCTCCCCCCCGCCCAGCCCGCCCCAGTGGCCTGCTAGCAGCTGAAAGGTTGTGTTTACAGCTTGTCTGAAAACGTGAGCAGAGCTAGTCCAGCCTCCTTCAGCAATGGCAGGAAGTGAGAAGTTTCACTGGAGATTCTGCTTTCGTTCATTGGGTCTTGTGCTCAGGTAGTGTGGGGGCACGTGGATTCCTGTGGCCTTATCCTTGCTTGGAGCTACCTCTTTGGGGGTTTTGATTCAAATGCAACACTGGAAGGCCTAGAAGGCATTGGGTTCCTCAGAGGCAGCTCAAAAGTCACCACACAGTGCAGGACTGCTCTTTTGGTCCTGTCGGAAAGTTTCTGTTCAGAGGATGTTCAACACAACTCAGAACTTCTGTTTTCTCTTTCACAAAATGAAGAAAGGAAGGAAGAAAGGAAAGAGAAAAAGAAACCTTTGAACCTAAAAGGGAAAGAACCCTTCTAATGACACTTTAGACCTTGCTCTGTATGATACAGAGCCTCAGTCGCTTACCCAGAGCTATGTCCTTGCAGAAGGACATGACCCTATGCCATTTAAGTCTCACATTTAATGCAGGAACACCCACACTCAGCTCTGGTTGTCAGCATTTCATCAGAGTTGCCCCTCACTTCAAATTCTGCATCCCCTGACTTCAACCTGTTGGTAGGCAATCCCCGAGAAGAAAGCACCCATATATGTGGTGAGCACCGTATGTATTTACAGTGAGGATTATTTTAGACTCTCTTACAAACCTGAATGGTGCATGCTTGCTGATTCTGTGTACTTCCCCACAATTGTGGCAACTATAGATATGTTGTGGAGGCGTTCAGTAGTTGTTTCCATACTGCCAGAGCTGCTGTTAGGAACAAGGTCACGCAGTGCACAGGAGCCAGTTCCTAGAGCCCCAATTCCGCTTGACCAGCAACAGCATGGATTCAGGTGCTTTGACACCACGTGCTGTGCACGTTTCCCCATAGTTCAGTGTTTGGAATTTCCAGCAGTTACTCATTAAAGTTGCCCTTAATTATCAAGTTCCTTCCTTCCTTCCACCCTTCTTTCCCCTTCTTTTCCTTTGGACAGCTGGGTGTTCTTTGACCCTCAAACCTTTATTTGACGGCTGACAATGGATGGAGTCTTGGCAACAATGTTTCCCTCCTCATTCTCTTAAACTGCATTATCTATAATGTGATCCACTTGATGACGAGGCTCATGACCAGCATCATTAATGAAGTGGTGTAGGCACAATTCCCTAGGAGTTCTGTTCCCTATTGAGGCTGCAGTGAACATACCAACATACTTGCCCTCCAAGAATCATTACACTGGTATCAGTAAGCCACCAGATTGTAATGAGGTAAGTAGGGAAGTGAAATGACTCTTTAATTTTTATTTTGAGTTTTAAAAACAGCCCATCTCTGAGTGAAAGCCAGAAAGGTTCCAAATTCAGCGATTTCTCTTGTGATGAAGTTGGAGAGAAGACATCTTCTCGACTGTGGTCCTGGAAAGCTAGTACATGAGTGTGGGTGTCTGATTTTGTTTCCTTCTTGATTCTTGGCTCCACTGCAGAGAGGCTGAGAGCTAAGAGTTAGGTGTATTCATTTGCATAATACATCTTGTCATTATATCATTAAGTGAGGCTTAGCAAATGCTTTTGTGAAACAAGGTGACCTATTTAACATGCCTACAATACTCAGCACATACTGTATACTTAGTAAATGTTCAGTATTAGCAAAATTACCTAAAGTGTTATTTCTGCTATTGTCATATTAATATGGGTATTAGGTTATAATTAAAAGCTTAAATCACAAAGATCTACAAGTTTCTTCGTGCTAGCGTCTGGAAATATTTCTGCCTCATGTAACTTTCTTGAGAAAGGCTCTGATTGTTCCTAGTTATGGGGTTCCTACGCTGTCATCTGTCCTCATAGTGTGTGAAGAAGAAGCTAAAGCTTTAGTGTATTTGGTGTCTCCTATGCGGAGGGCATTCCCATTTTTTCCCCTAAGCATCTACTCTTTCACATTTCCTGCCCCCTCCAGGTCCCCATCTCTTTAGGAAGGATTTGTTTGGCTTCCTCCCCTAAGTTGCATAAACTACCTTTTATAGAACCATATTTTCCTCTGTTTACATATCCAGCTCCAAGATGTGCGTTGCTAATAGTGACCTGCATCCCAGCAGAACTTGCTCTTCAGAAGTTACAGATGCTAGTCCTAGTACTTGTGGGCTTTTGTTGTTATTGTTATTATTTCCAAGAGTCACTCCTTCTATACCTGACTTCTGCTGAGGATGTTAATTTGAAATATACTATTTCCTTATGACAGGTATCTTCCCTAGGAGGAGGTAACTTAGAAGATTATACTTGGGAGTTTTGTGTATGCTGAAAATGTTTTGACAAATGCCAACAAAGGGGACTTTATTTGTTGTTTTGCTGTCTGCCTCTGTCTCTCTGTGTGTCTCTCTCTGTGTGTATGTATGCACTTTTCCCAAATAGCCTATAAAATTAGTAGCCTCTTTTAATGAGGGTGTTTATTCTAGTATGTGGGATATTATTTCATTCTCTCTTTGTCAGCCTTCTGCCTTGTTTGCATTAAAATACAAATAACACTGCAAACACTGATTGTTCAATTATAGGTTTGAATCTTGCAGTATTCATAAGCTAACCTAGTCTTCGAAATGGAAACAGAAATGGGGTCACATCTCTCTTGCTTGTTGTTCTTTGTACCTGTGGACCACAGCGTCTTTCTGGCCTCATCAACTTTATAAGATGATGCTCTTTAATTGAGAAACAAATACTTAGGAAATACTAATGTAGATTTTGTTCCCATTCATAATGGCCTAAGTATTCTACATGGCTATGGTAGAACATGCCTGTTATTATAGTACTTGGCACTTAGGAAATGCAGGCAGAGGGGACCAGGATATCAAAGTCATCCTTTGCTATGAAGTACATTCAAGGCCAGCCTTGGCTACAACAAAACAAAAAAGATAAATATCACATTTGTTTTATATTTCACACAGTTTATTATAAAGATTAATGTTAAATTAATCTCTGATGACCCTTGAAAATTCAACACTTTTGTGTCTATATATGTTAAACAGATTTATTTTTCATTACAAATAATGTTATGGCCAGGACATAATGCACATTCGTGGTTCATTGAGGAACTCTGTTGATCATCATGCTCTTGCAAAAATGGGATGGGCTCAGTGGCTTGGTGGCTAAGAAGGTCTCCATCAATGTATAAAACTAATCAGTTTTGTGATTGCTGAGATTATTTTAATAGTATCATTTTATTTATTTGGGCCACTCTATGTCCTAGAATGGTATTCATATTATGACCACTATATACAGTCTGGATAAACTTTGCATTGTCTTAAGATGAATTGTTCACTCTTGAAGAGTTCCTTCAGTACATAATTATTTGTTCTTACCTGGCTTAAA
>CM053744.1:85443226-85508913 GCA_028658305.1 Pachyuromys duprasi | reverse complement strand
GTGTGCTCAGCTGAGAGGGTAAAAGAAGAAGGTTGGGAGCTAAGGACGAATCAGAGTCTGGCCTGAGCTGCTGGAACAATAGAGCTGCCATTTGCAGAGGCAGAGAAGTCCAGAGATAGCTTTTGGATATGTGGAAGAAAGGGAGGAAGACCAGAAGCTGTCATACTTAAATGCCTAGTAGCCAATCAGAGGAAGAGATAGAGCAAGGTCATTGGAGAAATGAAAGATGTAGATGAAAAATTTGCAGCCAGTAAGGGATAGGTGGAATTTGAAATAATGAGCTGGATGATAGTATCTACTGAGTAGTGGTGAACGAACAGACAAAGTCTGAGTGAGCAGAAGAGATGCATCTGTGATGGAAGTTCAGGAGGAGAACTGAGAGGTTGACCCTGGGTTAGGAAGTAACCCACAGAACTGGGTTCTAAGAAGAGAATAAAGTGCTTGGAGAAAAAAGTGATCTGATGTGTCAAATGCTGCTGATGGTTCAAGGAAAGGGAGGACCCAGGATATTGACTTACATGGTCTAAAGTTCCTTGGTGACCTTCACAGAAGAGAAATTTGATAGTCTGGAAGACAAACACCATAATGGAGGAGAAGAGAAATTGGGAGAGGATGGGATGGTGAGTGTAAACGTTTCTTTGAGGTTAGTTTTGTTTAAAAGAGGATAGGAAGTTGAGGAAGTCGCTAGTAGGGGGAAAAGGAAGTTATTTTCTTAGTATATAGGGTTTATTTAAATCTGCTAAAATGATTTTGGATTTATACAGATTTTAAGCCAGGTATTGCAGTTTATACCTATAACTCCAGCATTTGGGAACTGAAGGAAGGATGATCAGGGATTCTCTATATGAAACTGTCTCAAAAGTAAGAAGTTATGCCAATTGTATGTATGGTATCCCTGTACACGCATGTGCATACGTGTGAAAAAGTACTTGTCTGTGAGCAAACATAAATAACATTAATTAAATATGTTCTTAAAGGCTTTTCTTCTGAATACCATTTCAACACAAATGTTACTGCTTTCCACATTTTTCTACATACTATTGTCCTGTAAGCAGAGAAACAAACAAACAAAAAAATGAGTGACTGTCGTACCCAGGGCTACCTTCCAACCTGCTAACACACAGTTTCATTTCTATGTTACTGTCTTTTAAGAGTTACACAAAGAGAACTTTATTTCTATTGTACATAACCACACATTAAAAAAACCCTCTAATTGTATTACTTCATGCATTGCTGTGTGTGTTGCAAGCCTGCCCTTCCTGTCTCCAACAT
Organism: Pachyuromys duprasi; assembly: GCA_028658305.1. Lineage (NCBI taxonomy): Eukaryota > Metazoa > Chordata > Mammalia > Rodentia > Muridae > Pachyuromys > Pachyuromys duprasi. Next base: position 85,507,641 of record CM053744.1, on the reverse strand, counting down.
AAAGTGGTGGTGTGTATATATCATTAGGTTAAAGAAAATGGAGGAACAAAAAGCTCTCAGTGTCCAAAACCAGTGGTGTCTTGGTTGCATTTATAGTTCACTTAGAATAATGTCACTATTTCATCTTCCCAGAAGTCAGTTACCTTTAAAAAAATTTTTTTAATAATTTGTTCTTTTGCATCATCTGCTTGTGTAATTGTAAAGTCTATGTTGAACGTTGCCTTTTCTTGCAGCACACTTAGCATAAACATTTGTTCTGATGGCTTAGTTGGTGGCATACTAGGGTTTCATAGGACCTGAAGCTTCCTCTGTAAAGTACAGTCCCATGAATGTCATGGTGAGGACATTGAGAGTCCTTTCTTTTCTATTTTGTATGTGTGTGTGTGTGCACGCAGAGGGAGAAATTGTCATGGAAATGAGATTTATCCAATGTATGAATTACTAGATCTTCCCTACTCTCATCATATTCATAAATTCCATGGCTGGGTCAGGAAAGGGTGAGGCCAGAACAAGGGGGTGAATAGATGGCTGAGGGGGGGGGATATAGAAGCCTAGGGAAGTAGTTCAGACATGCAATGGACAGGCCCTTTGACCACTACCTTCCCAGTGAACCTTACTCTTCCGTTCACACACACTGCTTTCTTCTGCTTCTCTATGGCTCTTATTCTTGCTCCATTTTCTTTGCTAGCTCTTCTTATCTAAACATCCCTTTTGCATGTTTGCTTTTTCACCTTTGGTGTTCGTATCATATTCTATTCTCTGGATCATCTCATGGCATCCATGGTGTTAGTTTATCACCGTGGACCCTGAGTTTGCATTGGCAGCTTATATCGGCCTCCATTGTTCCAGTCACTTTTTGGGTGAAGTCTGGACATGGTAGAAGTCTTAACAGCACTCAGGATGGATTAGCTGTGGCAACACTGGGCATGAACACAAGTGTGGGTGGAGCTGGGTCAGGAGAGAGTGAGACCAGAACAAGGGGTTGAGTAGATGGCCGGAGAGGAATACAGAAGCCTAGGGAGGAAGTTGAGACATGCAATGGACAGGCCCGCAGACCCCGAATGTGGACAGGGTGGATCTGACCTAGGCAGAGCCTGAGGTTTCAGGTCTGGGTGGCTGGAGGAGATCATGTTCAGTTTGGGGTGTTGAACCGGTTCTTACCAGTTACCCTCCGGTGTCTCAGTTTCAAGCATCCCACTCTGTCACTACCCCCTTCTTTCTGGCTTATTCTGCTAATACCTAAAATCCAGTGATCTTTTGAACTCTTTGCCTCTTCCGCCTCTTCACCGCTGTCATGGCTTTGCTTCCTACACAGCTCACTCTCCAGAACCTTTCTGAGTACTTCCTTGGCTTCACTTATTTATCTTGCTCCCTTGGGTAAACACAACCCTGGCTTAATCTAGTATGTTACTTGTTTCCTGTCTACAGTTGAGCTGCTAAAGGTGATGGAGGAAAACCATGCCACAGGGATTCTCCTCACTTGAAGCTCATGGTCCCTAAAACTCACATTAGTACTGTAATTCTACCCTAGCGCAGCAGTCTTTATTAATCTAAACTTGTTGTTCCCAGAGCCCTGGAACGTCAGGCAGCTGCAGAGAGACTCTTATGAGTTCTTTAAGGCCCAACACTTTACAATGTTAATACAGCATCCTCTTGTTAAAGTCTCATTTCCTCCAACATCTACACTGGAGTTTTCTGAAGGTTGCATGTTACCACGGATGCCATTGCTGTCACCCGCCGTGGACTATGGACTTGTGTATAAAGATCTCTCAGTGTGTTAAACACTGATAGATATATAACCCCCTCAAATACAAGCTGCTAAAAGATCTTAGAAGTCAAGTTTTTTTTTAAGGAATGTAAAGGAGTTTTGACACTGAACAGTTTGGTAACTGTTCTAGTCATTTACTTTCTGACTGTACAGAATGACTCCTTAGAACATTTTCTTGCCTTTCATGTAGCCTCTATCGTTTCCTTCCCCTCCATTCTTTTTAACTGATGCTCCTGCTTCCTGTTCTACAAAGACATCGACAAAATCAGAGGAAGCCTTTCTTCAGCAATGCCTCTCCCTGCCTCTTTGCCCATAGGTGGTATGTTCTCTCTTGCACTGTGAGTGAGCAATCAGTCCTGAAGAAAAACAAACAAAACTGTTTCTCCTTCAGCCTTCCTCTCACGCTGTCCTTTACCCTTTGTTCTGTTCTGCATCCTTCCATTTGCAAGTACTCCTGCTGTTTCCCTTATTTGATTCAGGGTATGCTTTCATGGTAGGATCACAAAGATAGGCTGATGAGCATTGAATATAATGAAGAGCCACACTGGTTTTGACCTGGGGTAGGTAAGTGGTTACCGGACTACCTTATGACTGTTTGATAGTTCCTGGTCGGCCTCAGATTAACTCCAGAATCCTTGGAGAGCTTGCTGGCACCCATGATCTGGTCCTGTTCCGTCTTGCAGGGCTCACTCCACTGTGTTCCTGACTCTTATGCTGTGGGGGATGAATTGTACTTTCAAATGTTAGTGTGAAATTTGCATACCATTTTGTCTGCTTCCAGAGCTCTTTGTCATTTGCTTGAAGATTCTGTCAAGTGTCCCTTTGAGTCAGGGGTGTCTTTCCTAACTGCCCTCCCAGGCATGGCTGAATACATGCTGCTTTGTGCAAGAACCTGGTGTTTTGCAGTTTTTTGTTTTTTTTTTAAATCCGTCTCCCTGCCATGCTGTGACTTGCTTGAAGCTGCCATAGACTAATTTACTGATAATGTGTCTTTGGAAGTTTACACAAGGAATCGCCATTAACAGTCACACATAAGTAAGCAAAAATTCATTGCTGGGTAGAAAATGCTGACTCTTTGTTTACTCTTCTTTCCAAGATAACTGCATGAACTTTATAAGACATATTCAGCTTTACCTGTGTTGTTATAAACCTCAGATAACCACCCATTCAGTGTCATTGCTGATTGCAGATAACATTATCCTTCCACTTTTCAACTGAGTAGATTTTTTGAAAGTAACGGGGAACCTGTCATTTTTTGAGCTCTCCTATTCTCTAACATAGACTTAACCAAAACGCATCCTGTATGAGTGAACTGAGTCTGTGATTGGCCAAGACAGGGTTTCTCTGTGTATCAAGCCTAGGCTATCCTTGATTTGCTTTGTAGACCAGGCTGGCCTTGAACTCACAGAGATCCACCTGCCTCCACCTCCCAAGTGCTGGGATGAAAGGCGTGTGCCACCATAATGAAAAGTATTTATAATAACCATTGCCACCACTTCCTCAGGAGCCTGCCCAAGAAGGAGACACTGCTTTACTGAGGAGGTAGGTTCTGGTCACATATTTTCTTATTCAAAGAGGTAGGCATTGTGAGTGATAGACGCTCTGAGGCCAAGCTGGATATAGCAGTGTGTACTAAGAGTGGCTCATAGTAGAGCTACGGTTTGCATTAGAACACCTATGGTGAACTGAGTCCTCTCACTAAGGCAATTGGCACAGCTGAGCATGAAATGAAATGGGGACTTCTCTTGCCCATTGCATTGCCATCTGTGATGCCAGCTCATCGGAGAGTTCTCTGATTGGCTTGCTGGTGTTGATAATGACACCCTGTGCTTGTCAGGTATTGAATTGTTATGTTGGTTCCAGATATCAAATGCTGTGTTTGGATGATTTGATACTGATTTATCTCAGTATTCAGAGTAAAGTGGGGCCAGACCTTTGGCAGGTGTGTGATGGGCAAAGAGAATAAAATCATACAGGAAAATGAAGGAAATTAATGAGGGCCGGCTAATACTGTGCTTTGTGACAGTTGGGCCAGAGTATACGGTTTAATTCTGTGCGTTAGGCATGCTTATATTTACCTGGAAGCCAGGACCAGCACTGCTTTAAATTAATGCTATGACATGGTCCCCTCTCTCCTCTGTGGGGTAGCTGCTAGTACGTGGTAGTATTCTGCTGGTCCTCTCCCACCCCCTGCAAACCCTACTGCTCATGAGGACAGTTTTTGCACAGTGCTGTGGGCAAGCAAATCTATATTTTGACCTTTTTTTTTGTCTTTGACATTTAGTGGACAGAACAATGATGAGTAAAATGTCATTGTTTTTGATTCTCATGAAACAGATGTATTAGAATAGTGTTTGTGCTGCTGAGTGTCCTTTCAATGTCTGTGTTGCAGAAGTGTAGTTGGCCTTTGAGCTGCTTTCATAATAGGAAGCTAACAGCATGTGTTGTTCACATGGGAATTCTCTAAAGGGTCAATTAATATGGAATATTTAATGACACACTTGATACCAACCTTCCATCATTTTCAAAGTGCTCATCTTAAAATAGATTTGGAACAGCTGGTCTGAATAAATGAGCACTGTATCCCTTCATGTCTTTTCCTGAGTCCTGGGGCCAGTGTAGTTAAATGAAAGGGCTTCAAAAGGTCAGGGATTGGGAAAGCTGGCTTCTAGTCCCAGCCTTGTCTCTGACACACTCCATGACCTTAGCCAGCAACTGTTTCTCTTTGTCTCCACCAATATACTTAGTATCAGCAACTGTAGATGCGGTCCCACTTAGAAGACATTATTGTTTTATGAAGATCAAGGGTTAAGCAGAAGTGGCTGAATTCCAGTGGATGACCTTGGGGAAGTTATTTTACTTTTGAATCCCAGTTTCCTCTTGTTATGAGCAAGAAGTAGTGAAACCCCAGCTTTGTAGGACTGAGGTGAGAATTAAGCAATACATCAAGAGATTTGGTAACCAGTAGGTAGTCAGTTATTTCCTTCTACCTCTCATCCTTCCCCATCCTCTTAAGTCTGTAAGGCAGGAAGAGAATGATCTTATCACTACTCTACAGAGGAGGAAATTGAGATGTTCCCTGGGCTGAAGGGCTTTTATCAAGGTCATACTGACAGGAAATGGTGAAGACAAGGTTTGAGTCCAACTGCCCTACTTCCAAATTCAGCAAAATTTCTTGTTCCTGCTGCCAAACTCTGTGGCTATCTGGTGATTTGCATGAGCAAATGTCTGGGAAAGTGTTTGCCAATGGCAAGGCATGCTCTGCAAATAGGATATAACACTGTGATTTTTTTGCATTGAACATATATTTAAAATTAATGTCTATAGTGATGATAGTTTTGGGGCTACCTGCTTTCTATTTGGTTTTGTCTTCATGAAGTAAAATTCAGTTCCAGCCCCTAGTTTTCCGTGTCCTGCATTTGATGGCAAACTTACCCTCAATGAATCAGGACAAGGAAGCCAGTTAGAGTAGTCAGATAACTGTTTGGTGGACAGGTAATGCTTTGCTCTGTTTTCTGTGACGTTAGTGTCACAACAGTGATTTCTTTTTTTGGGGGGGCGTGTGTAGTTTCAAGTGTTTCTTTCCATAGACTTTGTCCAGAATTTCATATGTACAGGGCACAGAAAGCATAACGATAAATCACATGACATGTCTGCTTTTGGGTGGCCGGGAGAGAATAGGTTTGACCTCAGAGTCAGGCTTTTACAAGAATGCAGAAAGGAAGTAAATCGTTGGATAGTGCAAGCCTGGTGCAGAAATACATGCAGCTGTGCAAGGCAGAGACGATCAGGAAGAAGGTAGAAATACAAGTGGGTACTAGAGAGGAAGAAGGCTTGAGAAAGCAAGCTGAGTGGGAAGGGAGGAGTGTGTAATGACATTTGGACCTCAGTAACGACAGAGAGAACAGTGATGAAATGTCCTTAATAATCATTTGCATTTGGCATTAAGGACATAAAAGCAGCTAACTTTTGTGTATGGGCGGTGGCCTCAGGATATTCAAGTAAACATCTGGAAAGCCGATGGAAACTGCCCAGTAGATGTCTAAGGTGCTGAAAGGAAAGAGTACCCCCCCACCCCATTTAGATTTCTCACCTCCCACTTCCTCTCACCCACTGAGCCATTCATTATCCATATGGCTGTTTGCCTGTTGGACATCTCCTCTGTCCCTAGCCCAGTCTTGGTTGGGTACCTCTGAATCCATTCACATTGGCCTTTTCACCTGCCCCAAACTTTTTGTTGTTTTTCTTTACTTCTTCATAGTGTCTACAACAGACTGGTGGCTTCTGGATTTCCAAGTACAGAATGTGTTCAAATGCAGAGCTCTACTCAGAAATCCTCAGCCACCACAAACTCCATTTTCTCAATGCCAGATACCCTGAGTCCCCAACTCTGCCCTAGATGCTGCTTATCATTAGCATAACCACCTTGTCTTCAGGAATCTTAACTTGTCCCCAGCCTGTCATAGTCTACTTTCCACATGGTGACAGACCGTTACAACAGTTAGAGAAGTAGTGACTGTTGTGAATTTTGCAAGTTACTTGAGAGCACACATTTCCCCCTCCTGACACTTATGAATGAGTTTTGGTGTTGAAGGGGACAGTTAATAAATCAGCATCCTGGAGAGTTCCAGGTGCTATGAGAACTGTGACTATGAGAAATAGGTGCTGTGCTAGGTGTACTTTTTCTGATTGCTGGTCTCCAGAGTCCAGTAGTGTGACTGAGTGCGCATAGGCAATGAACCAGGAGGACTGTTTCCTCTCATGAGCCACTCCCAGCATCTGCTCAGTTTTGCAGAGTTTTTATGGTTGGGACTGTAATGTATTCAGCTTTCTCTTGATCACAAATGTAATGTCTAGTAGAGGGATGGCTCTAGAATAATTTTGTTACTTACCGATACTCCAACATGTAGCTTCAGCAGGAGCAGTTAGTTTTTTCTGGCATTTGACTGCCAAATATGATAAAGCAGTTTGCTAACTAAGGAAAGTAAGTGTTACGTCAATCAGACACAGACAGAAACATTTGTATTTACGTGAATTGTGATGGCTGAGGGTTTGGGGGCACTCTGCATTTTGCCTTCAGAGAGCCAGTAAAATGCAGCAACTGTTCTCCTCCACCAGGGCAGAGCAGGGCTTGAGGTCTGCAGCTCAGCATAGCACCAGCACAAAGCTGTGGGTTCTCTCAGAGATGGTTTAAGAAGAGAAAGTGCTTCTATTAGTGTTAGCCTGATAGAGAAGCTAGAGTCTACTTATGCAGTAGCTCAGACAGTTATATCCTTATTGAATTCTCAAGCCTTTTGAATACATGGTTATATTTAAGACTGCAGTGAAGAGACACATAATGAGAAAGATAAAAACAATCTACCAGAATTCTTGCATATCCAGCTTGGTAAGGGTTTGTTTTCCCTGTCGTTTTTAATAAATGGCTTAGCAATGTCAGGCCAGCAAAGGATGTAAATGTCTTACCTATCTGGTTAACAATAAGCCCTTTGACATTATTGCTCATCCTTGCTGCCTAAAGTACCACCTTCCATGGGTTTACACAAATTTGCTGATAGAGGAAGAAATAATATATATATTTATTAAACTCTGTTTATCAAGCTACACATTTATGTCAATCTTTAGAGGTCCTAGATTATGACTTCAACTGGAAGATTTTTAATTAACTAACTGTCCTAATAAGTGTTCAGGCAACAGATTGTAGTAGACCTCGCATTGCCTGTGATATAACTCGGCTTTGAGTCATAGCTCTACTGCTTACCGTCCTGGGCAGCTTAATTGATTGGATCTTTGAGTTCCATATTTATAAAATAGAGGTGATGACATGTAGTTGAAGTGTTGGTAGGACTAAAGTAATCGCAGTAATGTATATGATATGTTCAGCTCAGCACATGGCCTGGGAAGCTACGCAGATATAGATTCTATTCGTTTTCATTAAGCCCATTTAAGGACAAGGGAAGTGATAGACTAAAAGTTAAAGCATGAAGGAGGGATAGCTGAAAGTTTCAAAACTATACGTTGAGAACCCAGAGTCATTTTAATGCTGGACTATGGAGGCTGCAACAGCCTTTCATGAACTGCACAAGGTGCCAGAATGAAGCACCGTAACAGTGAACTATTATGGCCATTAGCTGTTGTTCAGATTATAGGCAACGTGGGTCTGGAAGTTCTTTAGAGGTAATTCTAGTCCAGCAAGTTGTTTGTACAGTGAGCAGCCTCAGGCTTCTGATGTGTGTGGAGATTTGATCAAGGTCACTTGGCTTGGCAAAGGCCTGACCCAGGTTTTCTGAACCACAGTCCCTACCTTTTCTAAGACTAGTAATGGCCTAGACCTCGGAAAGCTTTATTTAACTCATGCTTACGTACGGTTTGTTTCTTTGTTTCTTAGTTTTTGAGACAGGGTCTCTCTGTGTAGTCCTGGCTGTCCTGGAACTCAATCTGTTGACCAGGCTGGCCCCAAACTCAGAGAGTCACCTGCCTCTGCCTCCCCAGAGCTGGGATTAAAGATGAGCACCACCACCACCCGGCTTATCTAGTTTAAAAGACATGTTTATAAAGATTAGAAAATAAGCCAGACATGGTACAGCATGCCTGTAAAATCAGCATGGGAAGTAGAAGCAGAGAGATTTGGATTTCAAGGTGTTCAACTAAACAGTGAGCTTGAGGCCAACCTGTGCTACTTGAGATGATGCATGAGGGTGGGAGGTTAGGGCTAGAGAAATTGCTCAGTGGGTAAAGTGGTTATTGTGCAAGCATTATAACCTGAATTTGGGTCCCCAAGACCCAAGTGAAAGCTATGCAGAATGTAACCCCAGTGCTGAAGTTGGAGGGTAGGCAGAGAGAGGAGGGCAGATCGTAGGAGATTGTTGATTGGTTGATCTCCAGGCACAGTGAGAGATGTCTCAAAAAGCAAGGTTGAGGACGATAAAGGAAAACCTTAGACCTCAACTGGTCCCTGCACAAGCAGGAGTGTCTGTGTGCAATACCCAATACCTCATACACACACATTAGAGTGTTCTGGTTAGTAATTACACCAGTGAAATACACCTTCTTTCTCCTTTGCTTATTTGTATGTATGTTTGTTTGTTTTTTCATTTTGGGACACAGTAAGAGTAGAAGTGAAAGGTCTCAAACTGAATCCCAGAGCCTCCTGGCAGAAATGACAGAGCATTGAAAAATTATTAAATAAAGAAAATCGTGACCTCAGAGATTGGATTTAAATGAGCAAAAGCTCAGTTATCTGGAATCTCAGCCATTTACAATCATGGAATTCCTAAGAAGGCTGAGATTTTGTTGTGTTAATCCAAATAGCAAGGTGTCCCAAATTCTTGAAAACACAAACGTTCATGTGTATTGGCACCATCGTAAGTTTTTCTTGTGCATTGTGAGTTCTGTGAACCTGGGCAAAAAGAACTGTTTGCCTTACAACCTTTGTTCTTTGGTCTGTACCTGCTACAGTGTGAGTGTCTATTGAGTGACTAATTGTTCTTGATACCCGTTAGGCAAGGAGGTATTAATATGTATTCCTTAAGGACAAAAAAGACAAAGTCCTGTCCTCGGGAGTCATCATGTTATAATGAAAGAATGTGGACCTTAGCATCAACAAATCTAGATTCAGGTCATACCAGAGTAGTGAGAATGTGTGATAAAATCCCTAAAATGCCCAGTGTCTCTCTTTTTGTACTATAAAATGGAGACAGTCCTTAACTGCAGAATGCTGTTGTAAAGAGCAGATGAGCGTGGATGGGCAGATTACCCAGCACAGCATGAGGACTGTAGTGGACACTTAGTAGTCATGGATGATTCTTCCTCTTCTCTGTCCCATGCCATTACTGATCACATAGTCCAGGGCTCTTCCTGCTGGTCTTCAGAACGTTGTTCTGAAGATCTGCGGCAAACTTCTCTGCTTTGCTTTTAGTTTTATGCTTTTCCAGCAACTGTCTCAGGCTCACTGAGTGTAGTTTTAAAATTATTTCACTGATGTTTTTATCTGTTGATTTATCGGCTGTTAATTTACATGTGGCAGCTATTGTACAACAAAACCCACAAACGACCCTCTAATCTTGAGTTGGAACAGCTGCATTTACAAGCTGGCTGGACGATCCCTGAGCGCCAAGCATTTGATAACCAGAAAAGACAGAGCGCTTGTGTTCAGCGTTTGGCTTTACTGCTGATGAGCATTGCGATGGAGAGCAGGCTCCTTCAGCTTTGTCTCCAGGGCAGCTGTTCCTAAGGCTATTACCAGGAAGAGATAATGTACCTCAGGTAGCTTGCTCAGAACCTTCTATTTGGTAAATTTTCAGGCAATTGGCAAAGGCACTGCAGCCTCCCTCTAAGAACTAGGATGGTTACCATTGCCAGGGCTGCTTCTCCTAGGCTGTTGAGAGACAGTGGGAGAACATGTATTGTTTCACTCTGTACTTTTCTCAAAGCCCACAGGAAATGGTCATGGAGTGGTATGGACCTGCAAAAATGAAGAACTGCCTCCTTATTAATATGCTTTCCATGTTTGGAACCAGCCCCTCTCAGGTTACTTCCGGTTTTCTCTTGTAGACATTAGGACTCCTCACCATGTTTCTACACAGATCACTTCTTACCTTGGGCTGTTTCCTTCAGCTTTATTGTCCAAAGTGAAATTTCTAGGTCAAAGGTTAACATTTTCACAGCTTTTGTCGATATACTGCCAGGCAGGTAACAGAAAAACAAGAGCCAACAAAATAGTTCCAGAAGGCTGGAGAGGGCACATTTCCCCTAGACGTAAGTCTTTGATGTTATTTTGACTTGTTTCCAGTTTCAGCTACCCATTTGCTGAATGACTTTGAATCTATCCCCTTAGATTCTAAGTTTTCTCAACTGTAAAGTGGAGTCCAATTAGCTTACCTGTCGAGGACTTTATCTGCATAAGGTATTTGTAGTATCAGCCTTTATAACCTGCTGTTATTTCTCCTGTGGTCTCCATCTTTCTCTTGGACCATTGCCTCCTCGTTATTTTTCCCTTTGTATGTTAGACTTTACTACAGTCCGTTCTCTTAAATGAATCATCAGTAACCTTAAAATATGAAAAAGCCCTTTCCCCAAACCAATGTGATTGATCGATCCCCTGTAAATACAGTGTTCTGAGGGTGAAGTCCAGATTCCCTAAGTGAAGCCTCTGTGGTCTGGCCACATTGTCCGCTGCCCTCGGCACTCACATCTCTTATAGCCCCTTGAATTCTGCAGCAGGCACAGTAGGTGATTTTCCTACCCAGAGCTTGTCACCCCCTTTTCATTGTTCTGGATCCAGGACTTGTCATTTTCTTTTTATTTCCTAGATTTGAGATTCTCCTTTTATACAACTTACCTTACAAATAATTGTTTCATTCTGGCCTTATGAGAGAAGAGGTCACTTACATTTTATTGACCAATGATTCCTGGAAACCAACATAAAGTTTAGCATTAATACCAAATACATACTTGGGAGTGCTTAACTGAATGTTCACTGATTATTATTATTACTCCCAATAAACACAGGCAAGGAAGGCGATTTTAGGTATAATGTATTAAAAGTGTGACTTCAGACTGCTCTGAAACTATATATATGTATATTATTTTCAAGAGTATTTTAAAAACTGGAGTACACTTAGTTGAATAGGATCTTGCATCTTTTTTTTAAACAAACAATCTTTCATGTTAGTGAAGACAAGTCTGAAGAGAAGACAAACACTCGCAGAAAGCAGAGTTTATTTAATATCTCATCACCTCTCATCTCAGCCAACATCCTTCATCTGAGACCTATGATAATACAAGCCGAGCCATCCAGGAGGCTGGCCAGAGAACCATCTTGAGTCAAATAGCATAACAGGACTTAATGGTGAAGATGAGCATTCCTGAGAGATTAGATTATGCCCAGTACATTTCCTCTCACTGGAGATCTCCAGCATCTTGGGTCTGCATGTCCCAGAAGGACAAGCTATCTTATATTACACTTTTAATGTGTGCCAGCTCAAAACTGCATTTTGTTCTGTTGGGAGTGGAGTTGGTCGTTTGCTGCATCTGTTTGACAGCACTCATTGAACACATAATCAGTGGTTAGGCTCTAACAACAGCACGGAACCAGGGCTGCAAGAGAGATCTGTTTAAGAGGAGGTATTCTCTCCTTGCCTTATCTTCTTACGTGGACCTTCTGTTAGCACTTAGGATATACATGGGCGTATATTTCTTGGTTTCTTTGGAGTCTTGGCTCTGAGACCTACTTGCCTGTAGGGATGATGGTTTTCTAGTCTATTTTCATCCATATGGCCAACTAAGTGGAATAGGTCTCTTCTTCAAGTGCAAAATTTATAATACTGATCTTATTTTTGTTTGTTTGCTTGTACAGTGGTAGGTGTGGCTGAGTCGAGGGGGGAACCTTCTTCCTCAAGATGAGCTTTTATCAATTAAAACACATTTGACCCATTATTTTTTATCTACTGCCCACTAGATTTTTCACTCAGTAGAAAAAGGGGGATATTTCTTTTGACCTTGGGGGATGGGAAAGCTGATGTCAGCCAAGGCTACAGGCAAATAGTCATCCCCAGGCACATCTGTTTGTGATGAGCATCAGACTCTACTGGTACTGGATGAGCTGATGCTGGCCAGAGGCTCATTTCAGCACTGACATTTCAGATGAGGTAGTGAAAGAGAGTGGACCTCCCTAATCCTTCAAAATAGAACAGATTTGACATTCTCACTGTATTTTGGTGTAGATAGCAAGCCAGGGTTGCAAAGTGCAGAAGTGACATTTCAGGAGTGCTGTTGTGTCAGGTCAGGCCCTTCCTTTAAGTTATGAAAAACAGGGCAAGGAAAGAAGTGATAAATTAGCTTTAACACATATATTTAATTTCATCCTGGGGCAAAGGAAGGACCAGGAGGGATGACTTTTATGTATTCTGGTAGTTTATCTATAAGATCTTGATAGACAACCTGTCTTAGAGCTAACCTCACCAACACAGAGCCGGCCAAAGAAGCATCTTTCTGTATGAGCCGATCTCAGAGGTGAGGACTAGAAGAAGCTGAACTATGTATAGGAAGAGAAGTATTTCTAACTGTAGCGGAAGTTCCTCCATAGTGAACCACAACTTGTATTTGCACTAGGTTTGCTAATTTTTAACGCTCTGGCCATTGGATCCTGGAACTTCAGGTTTGCCTGTAAAGCATGAGTTGTATTTTCTGTGGGTTTTTAATTATGCAAGTCTGCCAGATGGGTTAGGGTACTGTAGCTGCACCCAGAGAAGATCTTTAGATTTTATTGATAATTCGGAAGAAATGGCATTATTCTTACTTAAGAAGTATATGTCTGGGTGTGTTGGCATATACCTTTAATGCCAGCTCTTGGGAGGCAGAGGCAGGTAGAGCTCTGGGAGTTCAAGGCCAGGCTATATAGTGAGACCCTGTCTATATAGTGAGACCCCTGTTTTATAAAAGGAAAAAAAGAAAAATGATGTAGAGCACTGACTCATTTGCAAACTCAACAGTAAGAAGATTATTTAAAAAGGGGTATGCTTGCAACACCCAGATTTTAAAGGTCATGTTTTCTTAGGAAATCAAGGAGAAACAAGAGTGACTTGGTCCTATTAGGAAAGCAGTGGTAGTAGACTGATAAACCTAGGTTAGAAGAACAGTTTGCATTTGTGAATCTACCGTGAAAAGGGGACACGAGGTCTTGAGGCAGCTTAGGCCTGGCTAGCTGTAGACTCCTGGGAGTGACCTCATGGTGGGGAACCCTAATGCTGGAAGGGAAGGCTGACAAAATTTGTCTGAATAATGTATCTGTCTGAGGACAAACTCACTACTTTGCAGTTCTGCCTCCTACGGGAGATATTAGACTACACAATATTGGGAATACTTTAGAATATTAGAAAAGCAGTTGTCCGGTACAGAAAAGAGAAGAAGTAAACCAAGGGCATTCTTTTGCAGAGGTGATCTGAAGGGAGCGCCCCAGTGTCTTTCTGCATGAATGTAGGATCTGTGGAGAAGCATTCAACATGAGAGGGCATGTTCGACTTCTGGCAGAAAACAAAAGTGCTGAAGATCTGTCTTCTAAAATGCTCAGGAATGCTCATATCTTGGAGTGCCTACATAGCACTGCAGGTTGAGGGCTGTCCTGTCATCTGCTTGGGCTGGGTTGGCGGAAATGGGAGGTCTCAGAGATGGCCTTCCTCAGGAAGCAGTTTTGTGTTTGTTTTTTTAAATTTAAATGCAGAGAAATACCATAGCAAAAGGCAGTTGCAACAGACTCTGTGGCCTGCGACTCAGAATTCCTGCTTGTGAAAGACTGTGGTGGTGATGAACTGCAGGCAGAGCTCAGGTCATGTTCTGCCGCTGGGTGACAGGAACATGGGCTCAGGTGTGACCAGGGAGATGGGAAATGTGGAAGTTGCTTGCTAGCAAAGGAAGGTTCCATGCCCAGGGTCCTTAGAGACTAGGGTTGCAGACTGCTAAGCTTTGAAAGACACAGTAAGCAAATGTTTAGGGCCCAGATTAGCCTCTTTAGGAGCTCTCTTCTAGCTGACTCAGTGTAGAGTTTTGCTTTGTTTTTGCTGTGCTCAAATACAATGGAATCATAATGATTATGGTTACATTAACCAACACTTGTATGTCACATTTCCATGTCATCAAGCACAGTTACTTTGCTGTGCAGCCATCATTATTTGTTTTTAGTACTTTATCCTCTTCACTAGCTGAAATTCTGTACATATTCAACTATAATCCCTCTCCCCACTAGCTCCTGGCAACCGCTATTCTCTTAGTGTCTGTAGATTCAACTATTTATGATGCTTCAAATATATTGGGCCATTCAGTTAGGATAATATCCTCAAGGCCCATGCTGTAATCAATGACAGAATTTGGTTCCTTTTTGAAGCAAAATAACTTTTGCTTGTTAGTTTTTCATATAGTTTATCCAGTTATCCACTCACGGATACTTGGAAAACTGGCGTGGTATTACAGACAGCCTAGCAAAGCAGAAACCAATAGTATTGTGGTCCTTTTTGTATTCGTCTGTCTTTCAAATGTCCTGAAGTTCTTTTCTTTTTTTCTATTTTGTCTCCCCTTTCTGTTTATCAGTCCATCTTTCAATTTCTTCCTCCTTTCCTCCCCTCATCCCTTCCTTTATAAAAATATAGGTGTGTGTCATGTTAGGTATTGGGGCCACTCTTCAGGCCTGACTTTTGACATTTTGTGGTATTCCTTATCTTGACTCTCTCTCTCTCTCTCTCTCTCTCTCTCTCTCTCTCTCTCCCTCTCTCTCTCTCTCAATACAGGCTTTCTCAATGTAGCCCTGGCTATCCTGGAACTTACTCTGTTTACCAGGCTGGCCTTGAACTCAGGGATCAGCCTCTGTCTCCCAAGTGCTGGGATTGAAGGCATGTGGTATCACCACCTGGTGTCCTCAACACTTTTTAGATTTTTTTCAAAAGTGAAAAGATATAAAACTTAAGACTAAGCTGAATTAATATCCAGAATTCTGAAAGAATTCTACTTTCTCAATTACAGATTCAACAAACAAAAACAAACACAAAAAACAAAAAAAAGAAAGAGGGAAAAAAAACCCCAAACAAAAGAAGCAAAAAACCCCACAAATGACAGGGACAAAAAGCCCCCACGTCTCTTCTCAGGCACCAGCTGTACGCCAGCTGAGTGAATGTAGGAGATAGAAAAGGATAGGGGAGAGGTCTTGTGTGGGCCGCCTCCTGAGCATCGCTTGGAAATCCCCTCTTTTATTCCAGCTGCAGCCATCACTAGTTCCTGATAGGTTCCTATGAACTACACAGGTACTTTTGAAATGCTCCTCATCAGGGGTTTCTCATCTATTTCTCCCTTCCCATGCTTCTTTCTGCTCTGAGCGTCTCTCACTATGGTTCCTTGTTGGAAGGTTCTAGGCAAGCAAGAACAACTAGGCAGTTTTGTAGAATCACAAAAGTGATGGGCTCCTTTAGCCATTGACGGTCAGGAGTAGTCAAATGAAAATTTCTTTCTTTTCCTCCTGGAGAGGGGAGTGCAGAAAGATACCTCATTACATCCCTGTGAAGGGGGTGGTGGTGGCCTTGAATACCTAACTTGAACAGTAATGTTCACTTCTGTAATGCCTCCTTGTGCTTTCTCTTCCTTGTGTTCCATTTCACTTTCTCTAGTATAGTGGTTTTCAACCTGTGGGTCATGACCCCTATGGGGGTTTCATATCAGATATACTGTATATTATATATTTATATTATGATTCATAACAGTAGCAAAATTACAGTTTTGAAGTAGCAATGAAATAACTTTATGGAGTCAGAAGACAACCTCAGATGTGAGACAGGGTTTCTCATTGGCTTGGACCTCATCAAGTAGGCTAGGCTGGCTGGCTACACAATGCCAGAGACCCTTCTGTCTCTCTGTTCATAGCGCTGGGGTTGTAGGTGATCACTCCTATTCCTCATATTTTTAATGTGGCTTCTGTTCCCCACATTGCTGAGACAGGCAATGAATCAACTCAACTATCTTCCCCAGTCCCGGGAAAGATTTCATTTATCCGTCTCTGTTCTCTACTGGCCAGAGGCACTTGCCTCCCTGATCAAAACTGCTTTAAGAAGGAAATATAGGTTTTGGCTCATGGATTAAAACTTAAGTGAGCTTTACTCCATGGTGGTGAAGGCATGGCAACAGAGCTGGCCAGCTCATGGTAGCACGGACTTGCGGTGGCTGCTTGTCACATCCTGGTAGGTTAGAAACCAGAGGCTGGGGGCTGAAACCAGAAGTAAATTGCCCTGAAGTTGTCCCCCAGTGACTCCCTTCTGCTCGCCAGACCACAGCCCCAAAGAGTACATAACCTCTTCAGACAACACTAGTAGCTAGGGACAGCTCTCCAGCATGTGATCTTGTGGGAGAACATTTCACATTGAAACCATCACAGAAGCCAAGCCTATCAGGAGGCGCCCAGCTGCATTTTGCATTTATCTTTGTATTGGGATTTGTGTTCACTGTTCTGTTCAGAGCTCTCCCTGGTTATCCAGAGAGACTACCCAAAAAGACAGTAGTCAGGCAGGAAATGACCTTATCCTTAGTGGGGAAGGGATTACTTTTTCTTTTCTTTCTTTCTTTTTTTTTTTTTTGAAGTGATCTCTCTTCCTTGGGAGACAGCCATACTACCAATAGCCTACGGCCTTAATGGGTAAGAAAAAAAAATCAAATGACTGTTACAGAGTCTATCTGTGCTCTGGCTTTCTATTACTATGATGAGGACGTCCAGTAGCGTGACATTCCTACTTTTGTTGATTCTTGTCCAGAAGAGAGGTGACTTCTCTCTGTGAGCAGCTGTGTGGGCCTCTCTGGGGTTCTTCCTCCCTGCAGAAAAGACACATGCTGGTCTGCTCCTTCCAACTCTATCTCACATCTGGCTCTTGGTTCTTGTAGAGAAAGAGGGGTGCTGTTTATTAGCTCCCCTGAGCCATCTACTTTTGAGCATTTGAGGCTTGGAGCTGGAGGAGCGTTTTTTGCCATGTCTTTGCAGGGAAGACATTAGAGTCTCAAATTATGGAAGGTAGAAGTAGTCTTGGGAAGAAAAGCCTCGAAAATGAGTGTGCTCGTGGAGAACTGAAACATCTCCAATGCCCAGTAACAGGTCTAAATGACTTTAAAGATAGCGAAGGGTGGCCCTAGTCACCCACACTCATTCTTCTTTCTTTTCCTGGTGAGCTGACTAACACATGCAAGGTCACAGATTTGCCAAGGTCACACTAAGGAAACCTCATTTTGCAGCAAGGACAAACCATCCCTGTCTCAGTAAATTTTTTTTGGTTCATAAATTCTTATTAAATGGCTTGTAGTTTCAGCTGTGGAGGTAATTAAAGCTTCATAACTCAGAGGGATGTGGAAACACTTGAGTGTGTTATGGGTTCAGTGTCCAGAGATAATGGCACATAAATGTGGGCCTATCCAAAACAAGAAACCTGGAGAAGAAGGACAGCCAGTTCCTCTACAGGGCTCATCTAAGTTGCTTTAATATCCCAGTTACTTCCCCATGGTACACATTATCCTTCAAGGACAGGGCTGGCCCTCCTTCCACAGTGCTTCCCCTGTTCCTCTCCTCCTTACTCTTCTGCGTGTGCTGGGAGCAGATATTCCTGGGAAGAGATAGTTCTGCTTTGAGGACTCATTCCTGCAGCAACTTCTGGTTCTGCTAGACCCTCCCAGGGCCAGGATTCCCGCGGGCCTCTGCGTCTGTCCTGCCTGGTTTTACTTGGCAGTTTTCTCTTCTGCTTGGCTCGCTAGGTTTCTGGCAATGCTCCCCCTCTCTTTCTTTTTCTTTTTTTTTTGACACACTTTCTGTATTTTCACTCTCTTTACCCCTCCACCCACCTATTGATGCTTGAGGGGCCCAGTCTGTTTACAGCCCCGAGGAGTAGTCCTCAGCTTCCTCAGTGAAGAGTAAGGCTTGGCATCCTGCCAGATTTGTATGTTAAGAAGATTGCTAACATGCCCTGTGTGACAGTAGCTTTTGTGGTGTTTAAAAGGAAGGAAATGGAGCTACCAGGATTTTCTTTTTCTAATTTCAGCCTCTTTTTGAGGGAGGGTGCTAACTTAAGAACTTAAGCAATCAGCTTTATTTATTTATTTATTTAAATAAAGTTGATTGCTTAAGTTCTTAAGCAATAAATAAATAAATAAATAAATAAATGTATCTTTAATTCTGAGTAGTGTAAGTTTTGGAATAGAGTCCATCAATTTTTTTTTAAAAGAGGACTTTTTATGCCTTATTCCTGCATTGTGTTATACCTTGTACTGGTATGTGATAAAGTACTGATAAATTATACCTGTTAGTGCTGATACATTATATTGGCTTAATGATTGGAACTGTGAGCCTCATCCAGGGTCTTAGAATTTTATGTAGCTGTTACAGTTGGGAACCTCATCATGAACCCGATGGCCTTTTGGATGTGGTATATTTAGACAGGCTGATTATGCAGAGTTCCAGCAGAGTGTCGGAGAGGTAGATGGTTAAGGCTGAGAAGTAATTGTCTGTGGGTGGTGGGTGTTCTGTGCTTACTTTGCAGTCAACATAAATTTGTGGTATGCTTTCTGGCTCTCCCAAGGGGTAGAAAATATAGCAGTAGTGTTACGTGTAAGAAGCTCATGGTCCTTGTCCCCCAGAAAGCAGAGAGCCTAGTAGGAAGGAAGTGACATCATGGTAGTTGGCAGGCAGAGAAGGAAGTTTGGTTTGAAGAAAACCTTTTGTGCTGATCTTACAGCTGCAGTCTCTGGCCACACTCATTGTGGAAGAGCTGGAGTGTTTCACCGTCATCGTAAAAGGGCCGCTTAGTCACCCACTGATTCCATCTATCAGAAGCAACACCTTAGTGGTGCTATATCTTATGTAAATGATCATGTATCTTGTGGTATCTATTTTCACTTCTCTAAAGACTGTGATTTGTGTGTGTGTCCGGTGAGCGCTTTTTGTTAAAGCAGAGCAGGAACATGAATGAGGAGGTTTGGAAGGAGGGAGGTTGACTTACACAGACTCTCTCCACCCTGTGGCCATCTCACCCACCTGGTTTGAAGGTGTGGCACTGGAGTAGTTGTTCAGGACCTTCCATTTCCCACAACCTTTTGGAACCTGATTGACAGCATTGAGAAAGCAGTAAGAAGCATCTTAGTGGTTGTTGCTTCCTTATTCGGAATGGCTAGTATCGAGCCAAAGCTCGGTCTGGGAATGAGTGGAATGTGACCCAGGTATATTGTTTCTGTTGTTTGAGATGAAGCCTAAATTCCTAAATTCTAACTTTTGGAAGAAAGTACAGAGATGCCTACTCTCAGGATGTTCTATTGCCCTGGCTAGATGATTGCTTTGGCTCTGTGTCACAAATTCTCCAACTTGAAATTCAGGCCAAGTGCAAGAGCTTGCTACTAGGCCACAGCTACTTAAGGCTAGGAACTCTGACTCATTTATGATTCCCAAGCCTGCCATGGTTTCCTTACAGTCAATTAAGCAAATGCATGAATCAATTAAAAAGAAGTTGCAAACTCAGGCTAATCAAAGGTGGGTGGTGACTGGTGTATATTGTCATTTTTGTTTGTCTGGATGATCAAATTTTTGTATAGTCACAAAGAAAAAAAGCGTTATTATTTGGACCTCTTGTTTATAAACTCTGACATAGAATCTGATTAGCCTTTTTGGTTGCAATAGAATCCCATCCTAGTTTAATTCACAATTAACCTATAATGTTAAGTATAGAATTCTTCCTGAGCTAAATTTCTGTTGTCCCACTTTATACCATTTACAAGTGGTATAAGTTATATTAAGATATTAGTTGGTTATTCATATTGTTTTCAGATTTATTTATTCAATTTAGAATTTTGTTCCTTGAGAATTTTGTACAGTGTGCTTTGAACATATTCACCCCTCCCCCAACTGCCCCCCCAGATTTACCCTCCTTCCTTATCTACCCAGTGTTGGGTCCTCTTTTTCTTTCTGTAAGCTTGTTAAGCCCTAGTTGCAGTGCCCAGCGTGTTGAGCCTGTGGCCTTGCACTGGAGCTTGGTTGCTCCGTAGGGCTACACTCTTACAGCTGGCTCTGCATGTACGGGCAGTTATGCATTATCAGCAATCCTCTGCTCTTTCCATGCTGAGGTTTGGTTTGGGTTGGGCTTGTACAGGTCTTGGGTATACTATCACAACTGCTGAAAACTCATATATCAGCTGCCCCATTATGTAAAGTAGTCATCCCCCAGCTCTGTCTTCTACATACTTTCTGATATCTCTTCTGAAGTGATCTCTTCATGTGCCATTTGGGGCTGGGCATTCTAAAGCCTCTGATTATTGATCAGCTGTGAGATTATATATTAATCACCATTATTGCAGATAGAAACTTTTTTGATGAAGATTGAGAGATGCATTAATCTATGGGTATAAAAGGGTGAGTAGGAGTCAGTTCAATACTATGTCATTTTATTGAGTTATAGTATAATATTCTCTCCTTGGCCTATAACCTATTTAGGCACAGGTTCTTGGCCCTGTTAACAGTCCAAAGTATGGGTTTCATCTCATGGAGCTGGCCTTGGAGCCGATCAGGAAGTGGTTGATTACTTTTATAACGTTTGTGCCACTATCATACTAGTGGATGTAGCTTACAGACCGGTTATTGTATAACTTACAGGGATTCACAGGTAGGTGATACTGATGATTACTTTTCTTCTTGAGTGGCATGCATAGCACCTTCAAGCATTATGAAAACAAACAAGTAGAATCCCAAACAAGTAGAGATGAAGCCTTTGAGTGGCCATGAGTTTGATTTCTCCATGTTCTGTATCTTAAGTATGTGGTAACTTCAGCAATAACATCTTAACCATCAAGTTCATTCTTAATACACAAGAATAATTAGGAGTACGCACTTTGGCTTGGACAAAAGGAAGAAGATCTTAGGTATGTTAACTGGAGGTAGAATCCCAGACATGCTCTCACTGGAAGATGTGACTGATATAGATGCTGGCAAGTAAGCTTGTACTTCACCAGTTAGCTTGATCTGTGAGAAGAAAGACTGTTTGAGGAAGGAAAGTGACAGAGGGAATTTAGAGCTTATTACCAGTGTGTGAGGGGTTGCTAGTGTAACTAAATGCTCGGGATTTCTGCCCTCCTGTATCCCAGAGCCACGGCACAGACTTTCCTTTCCTTTTAGTTCCTTCTCCATTTTCTTTGATGCCAACTATATTTTATTCACTGTCTCTTTCTTGCTGTAAGAACCTAGTAGCTTACAAACTTCCTCAAAGAGTAAACATTCTGAAATTTTCTGAATGAGGCACTTAAAGAACTTTATTGGTTAAGTTTCATCACATCTTTGGCACTTCGGATTTCTCTTTAGAGTTTTTGTTTGTTTGTTTTATTGTTATGGTTTTCAACAGAACTATCTGTTTTTTATTGGATAGAAATCTATTTTCCCTAGCAGCCTTTTGAGATACATCTTTGCCTGAAACAATTAGGGGTTCATAAGTAATCGTTATTATGATTCATCTTAGCTAAAAGACAAAAAGATTCATTTCACATGTGAGGGTTCTGGACATGGTCTGTCCAGTTTAGTGTGAGTTGTCATGGAGAGACGAAAATTTCACCTTTTGGTGTACAGCCTCACAACTGAGAATTCCTTCTAGGCAGTGAAAAGCTTATAATGTTAAGCTTAGAAGAGCTATGTCTGTTCCTTGTCTTAAAGATGACATTGAGAAAAAAAATTACATTTTTCAGTATTTCCATGAAGCCATTTAAAAGAATACATGTTTTTGTTTGTTTGTTTGTTTGATTTGAAACATTATATATCCCAGGCTGGGTTTGGACTGGCCTTGAATCCAAGAATAACCTGGAACTCCTGTCTCCACTCACAAGTGTTAGCATAACAGGTGCACTTTGCCATGCCTGGTTAATAGAAGCTTTAGGCATTCTTTCTAGTTCTAAAGGATGTTAGTATCTTCAAGATGAAACCATAGCATTCTTAGAGTTCTGAGTAGGCATTCCTTTTGAAACTTTCCTTGAATAAATCCAAGTTTTTGAATTAGAATTAAGAAATTGCTCTTTGTCAAAAGCTGTCCTATATTTCTTGTTCATGTAAGACAATCTGAGCCCAGAGGTAGTGCTTTCTTATTTTAATCTGGTCATAGTTGGATGCCAAATTTCTGTGATAAAATGGAACTAGTCTTGCTTGTGGTTATTATAATAAGGTTGCTTCATACATAGAATGCTTTCTTTATTCTTAAGTAGAAAGATTCAGTTTTTAAGTTTCAGTTTAGTTTTTTAGCAGTTATAGGAAATGGGTAGATGAGCCTTAGAATTCTTCCTTACTTAATCCTCACCCTGGGCCATGAACTAATTAAATGAGAACTGATTCTGAGGACACTGGTGTTCAGAATTATGTGTGGATATGTGTGCATGTGCATATGTGCTTACATGCACTGTGTATGTGCATATGAGTACTGTGCCCATGTGTGCATAGGTGGGTGTCAGAGGTAGATGTTGGGTTCCTTGTTCTATCATGCTGCACTTTCCTCTTTTGAGCAAGGTCTCTCACTGACCCCGGAGTAAGGCTGGTGATCCTCATGACTCTGTCCCCTCCCTCAGTACTGAGGTTATCTGTGCGCACGTGATCATACTCAGCTTTTTATATGGGTCTGGAGGTTTGAACTCAGATCATCATGCTTATGTAGCGCTCTCTCTCCTCAGTCCCTATGTTCAGAATTTCCAGTGGGCAAATTTTAAAAAGCAATGAGTTTATCCTTATTTTTAATACTTAAATATTATTTTCTATCTTTTTTTTTATTCTTTAGACTTGATATGGAGAGAATCATACAAAAGGCACTTCTCTGTCTTATTGAGTCTTGCATTCTGTGTTAGGTTTGGGCACTTCTCTACATTACTCCTTTTCGTAATATTCATTTTAGGTGCGTGCAGTCTCTTTTTATCTTTTAAGTCATTGATATTATGATTGATATCATATCCTATTTGAATATTCTGATGACCACATAAACATACTTCATTTGGGTATAGCATTAGGAGTCGCTTTGACCCTGTAACGGTCTGATTTTCTACCATTTCCCAGAATTCCCTCAATTCTCTTTAATTTTCTTCTATTCCTCTGCAACTATTTAACATTTAATAAGATAAGAATTTTCAAGCAACATATAATCCAAGCTGTTTTTTTGCTATGTATTCTATAAAAAAAAATAGGACAATCTTTTTGCTGTGGTATCAACTTTGCACATAGATTTGAAGGTACTGCTTATAGCTGGTACAATAGGAACCAGATGGCTCTGTGTGAAGTTCTTTAGTGTGCACTGTACTTACAGAAAATGACAAGAAATTCAAAGGTAGAAGCTAGTTTTGGTGGTTACATGCTCAGAAGGTGGCAAAAATGGGTGGTAACTAGGAGATAGCATTTTGTTTTTGATACAAGAGATTTCTTTCCTAATTTTGAGGATTGGTAGTATTTGTTATTATGTTTACTAGAAAGTAAACTCAGTTATCATCCTGATATCACGTAATAACATTCAAGGCTCTATATGTTGTGAGATTAAAGCACCTTATTGGTAATATAGGCATGAAGACTGACCATAATAGTGCTATGCACTGGGTTGCTTTTTATTCATCTTTATTTTATTTGTGTGTGTGTGTGTGAATATTTACTACTCTGTGCAGGTACTTAAAGTGGCCAGGAAAGGGAATCAATTCCCTGGTTACCAAGTTACGTGTGGTTTTGAATCTCCTAACATGGGAATTGAACTCAGGTCATATGCAAGAGAAGAATCACCCTTCCTGCTGAGCCATCTCTGCACACTACTCTTACACACTGAGCAGCTTCTACACACTGGAATTTTAAGATTCTTTGTGTTTAAAATTGTGGTGAATGTCCACTTTTTACTAAGAAGAATTTATGGAGAATAGGATGTAAAATAGAAGTTGCATCCGTGACTATACCCATTCTTTGTATTGTAGAGTCTAATGCTCTGGGAAATGTTCTGAAGAGACAAATTGTGAAAAGTAGAGTTATGTTTGTCTGTTTGTGTTATTCTAACACAGTGTCATAACCTTGATGGCTTATAAACAACATAAGCATATATCTCCTATTTTAGGAGGCTAAGTTTAAAATAAAGATGCAGGTAGATTTGGTCCCTGTAGAAGGCCTGCTTTCTGATTTATATATCCATAGTATCCTTTTGCTGTGTCCTTATATGATGATGGGTTGGATTGGATGTGTTCCCTTGGATCTGTTTTTTGTAGTCGCTAATTTCATTCATGATTGCACATTCACATTGTATAACTGCCAACTTGGGGGGTGAAGAGTTCAATATATGAATTCTGGGGGATAAAAATATTCACATTATAGCAAGTTCTGGAGATGATGAGGTAAGGCCTCCTACACTCTGAGAGCGGTTCCCGGCTGGGGAGTAGGTCAAGCAGTTTGGAAAGCAAACAGCCAACCACCTGAAAGAGAACTGAGTCCATTTATATAAAAGTCTAGAAAATGAAAACTACTTATACTAACAAGGAGGAGATAGATTAGTACCTGCAGGGGATATATAAGGGTGGAGGAAGCATGAGAGAAGGGGCGTGGAAAATGTTAGCGAATGGTTTGAGGTGATAGGAATATTCACCACCTCGTTTTTGATGGTGGTTTTCCAGATTTGTGTACCTGGGAAACTTCATCAGACTTATACTTTAATGTTGTGGCTTATTGCATATCAATCACACCGCAATGAAGCCATTAAAATGTCATCAGTATGTCAATATTATTTTTGTTTTGTCTGTGCGTATGTATGTACTTGTGTGGATACCTGGAGGCCAGATATCCATGTTCTAACTTTTCATAAATTGTTCTGCATCTTATTTTTTTGAGATAATGTCTTTTATTCAATCTGGGATTCGTGGGTTTCTATAGGAGTGCTGGTCAATGAGCTCCCAAGATCCCTCTGTCTCTGATCTCCTTCTCTGGCTCCAAAGTTAGACATGCAACCATGCTCAGCTTTTACGTGGGTGCTGGGATCCAAACTTAGGTCTTTGTGCTTACGTAAGCACTTTATTGACAGCCATCTCCTAGGCCCATGATATTTTCATAATAGTCTTCGAAATTAAGTTAGTAGCGATGGTTGGGAAATTACCTTCTTGTATGTGTTGCAGGAATAAAAGTTAAGCTATTATTACATATTATTCCATTCAGTGTAAGTTTATTGGGCACTTGTGTAGCTACAGCTCCACATAAAGCTCTACAAAATAATAGTCACAACATAGATAGCCCAGTGTACGTAGTGTGTTGCTATTTCTGTTAGTTTTTCACTTTGGTAAAATTTGCCTTCTGGATCCCTTTTCTTTCTCCCTAATAAAGTGAAATACATATTTTTTTTTCCCTTGGGTGCTGAAACATCCAAGAAAACAAAACAAGCAAACAAAAAACCCAAGACATTTATTTCTGCTCTTGGGGAGACTTTTATTGATACAGGTTGAAGCAGGCAGTTCCTGAGGTGGTGTGGGGGTAGCATGGTGATTAATTTGCTGGCTGGAGTATGGTCATATGATATATGGACACATGCTTTTTTTCTGTATCCTTTCTCATTTACTTGAGAACTCACATGGATTAAATATCTAACTCATGGATGCCATAAGCATTGAAGCTTTTTTTTTTCCGAAGATTTTATAGCTTATTCTGCGAATCATGTTTGTAAGGCATGTGAAAGGGTTGTTTGTAGCAGAAAAAATGAACATAAGAAATAACAAATTGGGTTAGGATTATTCTGTTAACTAGCATGGTAGAGTAGCATGGGACTGCAGTAGTATTTTTAATTCTTATTTTGACTACTGCCTTTACAGGACTTTGTAGATTTTAAAAGCAAAACCCATATGTACAGTCCCCACTTACTTTCCAATTATTCCAGGATGTTAGAGTACGCGATTTTGCCACGGAAGTACTATATTTATCTAGAATTATTTTTTAGAATTTAAAAATAATTTAGATAGATT
This sequence comes from Pachyuromys duprasi, assembly GCA_028658305.1. Taxonomy (NCBI): domain Eukaryota; kingdom Metazoa; phylum Chordata; class Mammalia; order Rodentia; family Muridae; genus Pachyuromys; species Pachyuromys duprasi. Next base: position 85,481,390 of record CM053744.1, on the reverse strand, counting down.
GGGCTTTCACTGTCATAATTTTTATTAAAGTGTGTTTCCTTGGGCGGTTTTGTTTTTTGAAAATAGGCTTTGCTTCCTGAAGGATGACAGGTTCCATGCGCGAGTGGTGGAAACGTTTCTGCATCTTCTAGCATCATTCTAGTGGCCATGTTTTATGCATATCTCTAGGATTTAGCTTTTCAGGCAAACATTCTAGGTGGTTTCTAGTGTTTTGTCACTCAGGGCTTTCTTAGAATTTGTGTGCGGGGGGTGGGGTGGGCAGGGGTGGATTGTCACATTTACCCCTCCAGGCTCCCTCCGCTTGACTGTACAGGACTGTCTATGCAGCAAGTACCAGGCACTGGGTAAGGTCTGAGAAGTGTGCTCTTTCTGCCTCTGCCTGTTTGTCTGTCTGCCTCTTTCCCCTGCCTTCCCCTTCTTCCCCTCCCTCTCTTTTCTGCCTTCCCCCAACCTGTGTGTGTGTGTGTGTGTGTTCATGCTGGCATGCACATGCAGAAGTCAGAGGACCAGCACCCACTTCTACCCTGTTTGAGTAGGGTCTCTTGTTTATTCCTGTGTACACCAGGTTACCTGGCCTGTGAGATTGTAAGAGTCTTGGTTGTTGTTTTTTTTTTTTTTTGTCTCTTCCTCCCTTCTTGTCATAGGAGAGCTTGAATTGTAAATGTGTGTTGATGTGCCTGGCTTTACATGGGTCTTGGGGCTTTGAACTCAGGGCTTTGTGCTTGTTCAGTGAGTACACTACCCGCTGAACCATCTCTCCAACTCTTGATGAGTGTGTCTTTGTGGAAGGGTTGTAATGAGGTTGCAGCATTGATGTGGAGTGATGTTATATATATGAATTTGCCCAGTGTATCAGAATAGGAAGGTGAGGCCATGGAAGAAGCTAGACTGAGGGAGATTTGCAAGCCAGTAGCCACAGGGGCCATGCATAGGACTCTAGCTTTGTGAAATTCAAAAGGCATTGATGGGTTTTACGGAGCAGAATAATATAATTGGAGTATTGCTCTAAATAATCCCAGGCAGCATAGTGAGGATGGATTGTATCAGAGACAGAACCTAATTAAAATGCTTTATGATGGTGTCTGTACAAAATCCAATATTAATTAAAAAGTTAATAAGGATTTCATTCTACTCACATATCTGCCTATTTTATAAACACACACTTCAGATGTTGCATAGTAGAGTGGTTGTTCAGCATGTACAAAGCCTAGGTTTGATCCTCAGAGTCGCATAAAATATATAAGTAAAATAAAATGAAATAAAATAAACTCTTAGTAAACTATAAGGAGTCGCTGGGGAGCTTCTTTATGAAAAAGAAATAGCTTGGGGAAATGAAAACTAGTTGGATAGAATTTTCTGATATAGAAGTACATATATAGAGATACAAATGGAGGATCTGACTTCATAACACAGAAGACGCGCAAAATGCCCTCTCTTACAAGGCAATGGTTGAGGGATGTGCTGACCACACTTTGTGTGATAATCTGATTGGCAGTTCTAGGATATTTTGTGTTGTGAGATTTTTTTTTTTTTTTACAAAATAATTGTTGGAGAAGAGTTTAATACCTGTTATTTGCTTCAGAGTTTTGTGAGTGCGTGACTGTGTTTATACCCTGCCAGGGACAGCAGTCAACTGCATTTTCACTACTCTCCAACTCCTAATTGATCCTTCGTTTGATTTGTCCCTTATCATTGTACCATTACACATTGTACAGGGGTACAGTTCAGCAAAGCCCCGGCCTGTGTTCCTGTTTAGTGGGTTATGGATCTTGAAGTTTTCACACACCATGTTCTGGGAAGACAGTGTAAGCGCTTCCTGTTTGGTGGAGACCAAAGGCAGCTCAGCAGTGTCTGTACCATGGAGATACGACCAGGCATGAAAGACCATCACCGCTGCATTTGCTCTCTCAATCCTTTCAAGTGAATTCAAGGTGTGATTCCAAAAGTCAGCTTACTTTTGAAAACCAGCATCAGTTTCTGTCTCTTCACTGACTTTAAAAAGACTTACCCTTGTTACATAATACAGTTTTATGTTTCTGACTTCTGTTTCTAGAACATAGATTCTGTTTTTTTTTTAACTTTTTTGTCTCCTTTTGAAGTCTCATTTGGGCATCAAACCAAACCATGGTTCGCTGTGATTTTGTGATGGTTTGAATGTTAAGAGATTATTTTACACATGTATGGTAATGAACATTCTCTAGATCTTTGTGTAAGCAGGCTGTTACTTGTCTGTGTGTATGAAAATAAATTAAAATATGCTTGCAGCATTTTATAGTATTTAGAGGAAATTATGCAACAGGTATACATTCTTCTCTCTTTCCCTGCCCATTCATCCATCTTTCCATGTGAGCATCTATTCATCTCCCCAACATCTATGTCCTTCAGGTTGGGACAATTATTCAGCCTTTCCTGCCCTTCATGTCTCATCTTTAACACAGTAATACCGGAAAGATAAATTCTCAGACGAAGATGTCTGATTTACCCTGGATTTTAGAAAACTTCCAAAGTGCAATAAGAATAGGTTAAAAGGTCAACTCTCAAAACTAATTTGCCATATGGAAACTTCATTAAATAGGTTCTTTGGAACCACAGAGTAGAATTATTACAGAATCAATAAACAGTATACTCCTCTTCTCTTTAATAACATCAAGTACTTAAATTGCCGCAAGCTGTGTAATACCTTCATAGTAAATTTGATTCTCACAACAGTTGCATTAAATCCTCTCCGTAAATGCCCGATGCTGCTCAATAGAGCTTTCACTCATTGCCATAGGTATAATATTTGTTCATAGGTATATTTCAAACTTTGTATAGTTCATCTATTTCTAATTTTCTTAAGTATAAATTTATTTTATTTCTTAAAGATTGATTTTTTTTAAGAATTAACGTGTATGCGTATTTTGCCTGCATGTATGTCCATGCACCACATGAATGTAATGCCTGTGGCAGTCAGAAGGGGTTATCAGATCCTGTGGAACTGGTTTTTAGGTGACATGTGGGTGCTAGTATTTGAACTGGAACCCTTTGGAAGAAAGATCTGAAACTACATAGATTTCTTGTAGTAATTAAAGCTTTTATGATGAAAGTTGGTTATATATTTCTATCTCTGCTAGGTAGCACTCATTCAGTATTACTTGAACTCATTTTTTTTTTTAGTTTTTTGTGCAATAACTTTTCCATTTTATCATACTGTATGAGGTAATAAAAATTACCTCATATATAGCAATAAACGTTGACTTATTGGCACTTTGTTTTACTCTGGAGAATTATAAAAGTAATTGATAATGGCTGCTTGTCTTGATGTCTCCCCAGTCTTCTAGACCAGGTTGGACACTCCCTCCTCAGTGCCGTACAGAATAGCCTCTGGGATTCATTTGCCATCCTTCCCACTACCGCTGTTACAGTTTCTCACAGAGCAGTAGACTCCATGAAGGCAGTGGCCCTTCCCACTTTTTCTTTTTGCCACTTAAATTCCAGGGCCAAGGGAATGCACAATACATAATGCAATGGGTGCTTTTCAGTGATGTATTGCTTTGCGTTTGATGCTCATTAAATAATCAAAGAGTCAGTGCATTCCTGTGCAGGCCAGGGGCTGAGCTTGGCCTCTGCATTTGTAATGAGAGTCCAGTAGAGGCCCCATGCTTGGAGCTCATTGACTGGAAAAAACGTGTGGAGGAATCCCCCCTTGGTGAACATTTATGTATTGCTGAAAGGTTCTAGAATTTTCTTCCATGTTTAAGCCTCAAAGAAAAAGAAGAGAAGGGAAGAAAACCTAACCATGAAGAGGGATTGTTTTACCTGACTGAGGAAGGAACTGAGGAACAGAGTTTAAGTCACTCTGCTTTACACTGGAGGGGACCTGCACTTTTCCATCCCCAAGTGGCTCATCTGAGACCTCTGTAGCCTCAACTATGTGGTGGTGTTAGCCATAGGCACGCCGAGCTTGGGCTTATGAGAAACTCTGTCTTGTTCTAATTTAGGGACTGTTGTGTTTCATTGAAAATGGGCCAAAGGGATTAGGAAATGAGCTGACTGAGATCGAACATGCCATGTAACCTTTCTCATCAGCCTCAAATTCTGTTTCTTTGAGAGCATCTTGTAATCCCTGTCAAAATTTTTCCATAGTGGTATTTTGTTAAGACCCTTGCATCTGTCTAGTCACTGTCTCGTTTTATGGATGATGTTTAAAGGTCTTTCTCGTGTGCAGCCCCTGTTGTCTGAGGCGTTCTTGTTTCTTGTTCCACTTGCTGTTTAAGATAGTCTCTGGTCGGGTCTCCATGGTCATTGCTGTGTCTTACAGGCTCTGAGTGGGTTCCGTTCTGCAGCTCTGTTCATGTGCTTTCTGTCAGTTAGGGTTGGAAGCACCTCCCTCCTGTAGGTTTTGAGGTCTCACCTACACACTTGTCCCACAGCCACTCGGGGTCCTGGGCCTGGCCGCTGTTCTGCGTGAGCTCCTCCTCCTGTCTTCATTCCTTGGTGAGGCACTTGTCCCTTACAGAGCAAACACCAGGTCCCCTCTCCCCTTTCTCTCCTCACAGTGTCTAGAACTGTGTGCTGGCCTGCGCTCCTGCTAAGCCAGCGCTGAGCTTTTGGCTGAAGTGACTTTAATTATGAAGGTTGGGTTTGGTTGTTACATCTCAAACTCTTGGTGCTTCACGAATTGTAGCCTACCCTGATTAGAGTCAGCTGGGGGGAGATGAAATCCTTTCTCTTAGAGCAGGGATGCTTCCCATTTGTGTGTCCGTGGCAGGCTGTGGAGTACTTTCATGCATGGGAGCTTTCTTTGCACACTCCTGTCATGGGAGGAAATTGCTTAAGTCCTTTCAAGGAGGTAGTATCAGGACACAGGTAATTTACCCACTAATCACGTGGCTGGAGGTGGACCTAATGACAGCTGGTTAGCACAGGAGGGACAGGAGCCTCAAGAGCAACCAGGCTGTGAACTCCAATGGGCTGGCTGAGAATATCGCCCTTGCCAGATAAACTGAAAGGTTTTTGTTGTTGTTGTTTGTTTGTTTGATCCTTTTTTTTCACTCAGGTTGAGGGTTTCTGTGTATGGGTTGGTGAGTGACTATGTTGCCAGCATGGAGCTAGAGATTTCAAACATCCTTGTTTTGATAAAGGCATAGCCTTCTGTATACTTATATGCCAGCATTGCTAAAATTCAATGAGCTCTGTCCTTGGAAATTTATGCACAGTTTTAAGACTGAGTACATTTCTTTCTGGTGGCATAAATTGGGTTTTTCAGGTTGGGAAAGCATTGCTTTAGTTATCTGATCATAAATTAGAGCATGCAAATTTTGGCTTTGATTAGCAGTGTGATTTCATTTTGGACTTTTAATTTTGTATACACCCTGCACACGGAAATTTGAAGAGCATCAAATTGTGTGTTCACACTTCAGCTGAGGCATATTCTGTGTCAATATTTCATATCTATGACCCTCTCACGTTTCTCTGGGGAACATTAGCTTGTGAATGTCTTCCTAAACATTTCCTTTGCTTTTGGTTTATACAATTGGCTGCCAAGCCATTTTAAACATCATTAAAAATTGAAAACATTAAAAATAGACGTAGACTGTAGACAGCATGCCCTCAACAACGACAGGCTTACGCTTGTGTTCTTGATGGACTATAATCCAGTTATAGCTGTAAGAAAGCCACAGGAGTTCTGGGTATATGGTCCGGATATACTGTGGCTGGAAAAATAAAAATAAAACCAGCCATGTAGATACTAAGTTTTAGTCACCATTTGCCCTAGGTGGTATTTCTTATGCTGGTTTGAAGTTTGAGGTTATCTGAGCTTAGCTTAGTCCAGAGGTTTTTTAGACAGCAGATGGATTTGTATTTGAAAACATTATTCTGTCTTTGGAATCACTAGTTCTGTGTCAAAAAATGATCTTAGGAATTAATAATTCCAGGTATGTTTTCCATACGTGGTCCAGATTACCCAAAGCTTTCATTCTTCATGGGAAAATTATCTCTCTCCTGACTTGATGTATGATTTCTTTTTAACTTCAAAGTTGCTTAGTCCCAGTCAAGCCGCTCCCTATTATTAATGCTTTGTGGCTCCTGAGTCTCTTTATTAAGATCAATTACATTTTTTTATTTTTTACAAAAATCTAAACCGATACTGTTTGCAGTAAGTTTATTATATTTGTGTCAAGATAACATGATTGAAGACAGAAGAATCTACAAGGCCTTTTCAATTGTCTACATTAACACTATAGATAAAGGGTGTTAATCTCAGGCTGTGCAAAGTTCAAGTTTATATCCTCCTTGACAGTGCAGCACCGTTGGAAGCTTTTCCATGTTTATAAGGGAAGTTCTTCCATTCTCACATGGGCGGCTTGCTAACAGCTAATTTGCACCTGGATGGTAATAGTATCACTTTTTATTTCTTTCCTTACAGTAGCCAGCTCTGTGGTGGCTAATTGCATCAGCATAACCGTTTTGTTTTTAACATATAAGAAAGCAGATATACTTTAAAATCACCTGATCTGTGTATTATTCATTTATTTGAACCATTTTGTGAGATTAAAAACAACTGAAACAGTTTTCAAAGTAGTTTACATGCCCTGCTGTAATAAATTCTGGATTAGTTTTGTTCATAGAAGTGCAGAGAGGCTCAGTAATTTTAGTTTTTTAGGTTTTTCTTTCCGAGTTACTGCCCGTTGCTTATATTCATCTTTCTTCTTTCCTTCCTTCCTTCCTTCCTTCCTTCCTTCCTTCCTTCCTTCCTTCCTTCCTTCCTTCCTTCCTTCCTTCCTTCCTTCCTTCCTTTCTTTCTTTCTTTCTTTCTTTCTTTCTTTCTTTCTTTCTTCCTTCCTTCTCTCCCTTCTTCCCTCCCTCCCTCCTTCCTTTCTTTCCTTTTGCCTTGAGTGTCCTTATGTAGCCCAGCCTGGCCTTGAACTTTCTATACTGTTGCCTCAATATGAGTGGTGGACAGGATCATAGATATGGGCAAACCTGATGGATTCAGCTAATTATGTCTTCATCTGTAACACGCATACTCAGGTGTGTGCACATATGCACACACACACACTCACACACACAACATAAAGCTAGGAAGATAGCTAAGTCAGTAAGCAGTAAGGCAACTCTTGCCTCTTAAACACAAGGACCTGAGTTTTATTCCCAGAACACACATTTTTATGTTTTATACAGGAATGACAGAACTTGATGTGGTGGCCCAGAAAGGTCACAGCGCTGATGAGGTGGAGACAGGCTGATTTCTAGGGCTTGCTGGCCAGCCCTGTCTGAATTAGGGACTTATCAGCCTGTGAGAGACCTGTTGTCAAAAACTAAGGGGGGGGGTGTGTTGACCTCTGGTCTCTATAGCCACAGGCACACAAGTGTGTCCACATGCACATACGTGTTCACCTAAAAAGACACAAAATTTAAAAAAAACCTGAGACTATCATACAATTATGTATGTGACTGTTTGTAATATTACAAACAACTTTTACAATTTATAATTATCTGTATTTTCCAGCTTTTAAAAATCATTAATTTTTTATTAAAAAAATCTTTTCACATAATGCAATTTGATTATATTTCTTCTCCTCTCTGACTTCTCCAAAATCCTCCCCACACAAGTTAGTGCGTGCTCATGCAACAGGCAGTCTCCCTTCATAAAAAACAAGAAAAAGAGCAAAACCAAAACCAAAAAACAAAACAAACACACAAAAACTTAAAACAGACAAGTACAAAAAGAAGATCAATAAGATAAAATAAAAAACAAAACAAAACAAATCAGTGGATTCTTGTAGGTGTTAGTTTATTTGGGGGTTCCGTAAAGCCTCTGTCTCCCTTTTCCACCACAACCCCTTCCAACCCCAGGGAGGAGAGAGAGGTAAGAGGGAGGAGGGACATAGACCTCTTCCAGCTGGCTAGGTTCCTCAGGTTCTTTTTGGGCAATATCAGTCTCAGTCGTCAGGATCTCCATCAGTCCAGGTAACCAGCAGACCAGCAAATGCAGCAAGCAGTTCTTGTCTCCTCCAAGCTGCCCCTCCTTCTTTTGCTGGGCTCTTGTGCTTGTACCCCTCAAAGTCCTCGGAATTCAACGAACTGCAACTGGCTAAGACCATGCCCCTAAATGAGGCAATTATCAGCTGTTGACAAACTAAAGGGCAAACTAAAATCTGCTTTTTTTTTGGTTTTGTTTTGTTTTGTTTTTTGTAAGAAACCAAAACTTCCATTATAGTGCCTGTTTTGTGTTGGCAAAGTACTCCTGGGTCTGGGGCCTCCCTTGAAGTGTGGTGAAAAATGTATTTGGTGACACTTGGAGGCTGGACAAAACTGGTCTTCCCTTTGCCAGCAGGGGCATTAATTTCAAACCACTTCTTGGTTATGGGAAGGGCTTTTGTGTTCACTTTTTCTTCTTAGTGCTTGGATTTTGTCTGGTTTAAACCTGTGCAGGTCTTTTGTGTACCATCTTTGGTCCTGTGAATTCATGAGTGTTAACAGTCCTCTTGTCTGGTAGCTGTTTCCTTGCTGTCATCAGCTACCTCTGGCTCTTTCTGCCTGGCCCCCTCCCTTTCTCTTTTGATTCAGGGTTTCCCTGTGCTGTTCAGGCTGTCCTGGAACTCGCTCTGTAGACCAAGCTGGCCTTGAACTAAGAGATCCACCCGCATCTGCTGGGATTTAAGGTGTGTGTGCCACCAAGCTTGGCTTCTTCTCTTTTACATAGGTTCCTAAGCCTTGCAGGCAGGGCTTTGGTAAACTCATAGGCTTACTTCATGAGATGGAACCCATGCTTGACATTGCTAAAGTAGCCAAGAACCTGAGACTAGATAACTTAGGGGCCCCAGGGGAACCTAGTACTATTATTTTGCTAAAGGAACATAGCAATAAATGCTCTGAATGACATATTGCTGTAAACATAGAACAAAACATTGCTCAGCCCTCCTCAGAGGAACTTCTCCTTGAGCAGGTGCCAATTAACAAAGCATTCCACCATGGGACAGCGTGCAAGGGTGAGGAGTTTTAGAGCATCACGCCCGAAATGCGATGTCTTTAGCGTTTACATATCATTTCTATAAAGGGAAAGGAAAACTTTGAAAAGTTTCTCACTTTATCTGAGTTGCATTTCCTGCTTTATGCTGAGTAGCGTGCTTACACATTCCCGTGTGTTATGGAAGGTAGAGAGAGAGGACTGTTGCTAGGCTTAGGAGAGGAAGTTCTGAGTGTAGTGGTTTTTTGTTTGTTTGTTTGTTTGTGTTTTTTTTTGGTCTGATGATATAGCACAGTTGAACAGAGGATCTGCCTAAGTGAATTTCACATAACTCACAAAATAACCTTTCAAAGCCAGAGCTTTAGCTTTTCTAACTTAAGATGGAATTTTATGGTATTTGTATTGCATATTTTAAGATTTATTGTGGTTGACCATAATGTATTAAATCCAACTTAACATTTTTCTGGAATAAGGGCTACTCCCGCGACACTCCTGTATTTTAATTCTGACTTTTCTCTTGCTGTCAGCTGTCACTAATACAGGCTCCTACTAGCTATAGGAGCCTCAATCTTCCTCATGCTGTGCTCCTTTAATATGGTTCCTCATGTTGTGGTGACCCCCAGCCATGAAATTATTTCATGGTTGCTACTTCAAAACAGTAATTTTGCTACTGTTATGAATTGTAAAGTAAATATCTGCTATGCAACCCCTGTGAAAGTCATTCGTGCTCCCCAAAGACTCGTGCATGACCCACAGGCTAAAAGCCACTGGCTTAGAGAAAACAGTGTGTAGCATTGAACATGATTGGCTTGCTGGTTCCTGAAGGGTAGTTGGAAAGCTGCTGTCACACGTTGGAAGCCTGTGGTTGCCTTCCCTAGCTTCTGGGAGGGGACTCTATGACTTATGTTTCTGTAAGTATTTTAATAACTGATGGCCTGGAGGAGTTACTAGCTTTGTGTTGTTTTCATTCCCGTATGTGGAAAAGTTCAGATTGAGTGTTGGAAGTCTTTAGAATCAGAGAGGTCTGCATATAAATTCTAGTGGCACCACTTACTAGCTGTGTGATCTCAGGTGTTCTGCTAACTCTTGTCTAATGGTTGTTTCCTCGTCCGCAAAGATGAGGGTGGATGTGCTGGTGTCATGGAATTGTAAGGGTTAGAGGAGGACTCTAACATGTGCTTATGATATTGCCTGAACTTAGTTGTTCAATGCATGCTGTTAATAATAACCATAATAATTAAGGGCTATAGTGTTAGATTGAACTTCAGTGATGCTTTTTCTTTCTTAGTTTTATCCTTCAAACAATCCTTAATTGCTTTGGAATGAGGTACATGGAAATATCAGTTTTGTATCTGTGTGTATCGACTATCCCTATTTTGCTGAGATGTGCTGGGAAGTTCTTCCCTGTGTAAATACTACCAGAGTAGTGTGGTGAATATTTTATGGGGTTTGCGTGACATTGGTGATGTAAACATTTTTAACCGCTTTTTCTGATTCCTTTTCTATCAGGGATCACCCCTGACTCCTACTATTATGTTCCATCTTCTGCCTTTTTCCTTTAACATGGAAAACAGGAAACCAAGATTTGAAATGCTGTTAGAAAAGCATGCATAATTTATATTTACCAAACACCTAGAGAGAGATTAGAGAGAATAAAAAAGAGAGCAAAGATGAGCTAAAAATTAACTCTTGAACTTCCCCACCCCTAAACTAGCCTTCTGTCACACCTGCAGTGTGTGTTATTTTTAAAAGTCAGAAAATACAAACAAGAAGAAAGGAAATCTGCGGTCTTACCCTCTAGAGGTCATTGTCTTTCTTGGTACCTAAAATTAGGAAGGAAAAAAAAATTACGAGAAGATATAGTAGAGAATGGTATGGGGGAAATGCTTGCCATTATTGTGACTATTTCGGGGAATCAGAAGGCTGGGACCCTAGGGTGCTGCCATCTGGGAGGCCACCTCAGCAATGGAGGGACGAGCTTGGGAACTTTAGCCAGAAGCTGTGTGTGTGAGCAGTGGTCTTACATCTGTTTCCACTTTATTGGTTATTTTTGTTGGGGGAAAATATGACTCCTCTCCAGTCTTACTTCATGTGCTGTGTCTTTATATTCAAGAGCCTAACACATAAGCTTGCAGGAACATGTTATTTGCGCCTTATCAGTTGCTTCAGTATAAGAAACATATTTCTAAATCTTGAGTTATGTGTGTGTATGTATATATGTTTGTGGTGTGTGTGTTTGTGGTTTGTGCTTTATTTTTGAGCGGTACTTCAGAATTCCCTGTGGATTTAATGACCACTCAGTACTGGGTCACTTAGATTGTACCAATGCTTATTGGAAAACCATGGCTAAATCTTGTGTGTTAGCTTACTTTTTCTCCTCAGGTAAAATTCTACAAAGTATAATCCCTCCTGTAGATGGCATAGTGCAGGACTTTTTTTGACATGCATTTTTTTTCCTTCCCAGGTACATTTTTGCTTCCCACCATTTCTTTGCATGGGGAACTGACTACTGGAAAGCTAGAATGGTGTGTTTTATTCACTAGACCAGTACCAGTGGTTCTCAACCTGTGGGTCATGACCCCACTGGGGTCTCATGTCAGATATCCTACATATCAGATACTTACATTATGATTCATAACACTAGCAAAATTTCAGATAGAAAGGAGCAATGAAATGATTTTTTGTGGTTGAGGGTCCCCACAACATGCTGTGTTAAAGGGTCACAGCATTAGGGAGGCTGAGAACCACTGCTAGACCCTCTTGTATTTGGAATCTTTGCTGCATCTTGTGAGGTACTTGAACCATCGTCCTTGCTTCCTACTTCATGTCATTTTGTTATCAAGTTATGTATGGTTTTCTACAAAATTTTGATCCTAAAGTTATTTGGCTACTAGTAAGTCATTTAATCTACAGTTGGTTGTAATTCTTTACGGGCGACTGGATATAGGGTGGATTCTTTTAGATTAAAAAGAATCTAACACAAATTAAACTTTCGTAAATGCCGATTTGAGTGAGCAGTTACATCTTATGACGTTTATGGCATCTAAGTAAAAACTGTTAACTTTCTGGAATGTTTTTTTCTTGTTTTTGTGATACTACATTTAAAAACATTTTTGGGGGCCTTTGCTATTTTCATTATTCTGAGATATTTTGTCCCTCGGACCTAATAGGCCATGCTCTGAGTACTTTGGGGACAGAGTTAGGAAGCCTGACATGGTGGTTCATAGAAAAATGAAATAAGGGACTGTCATCGTGTTAAAAATGCTGTAACTGATATGGCTGTCTGCTTAAGACAGCAGGAAAATCAGAACTGCGCGCAGAATCAGACTACAGTTTTGAACTTTGGCATCATTCCTAAAGCTGGATGGTTTTGGGACAGTTGCTAAATTCTCTAAGCTTTAGTTCCTTTCTCTGTAAAATGGATAGAACACTTCCCTTCCTCAGGAAGTTACAGTGAACACGTACTTGGGCAATTCACACAAGGCCCATGGTAAGCTACCAGAAGATGCTAAATAGTTCTGTATAGATCTTTTAAAAATGTTTTTATTTATTCATTATATTTAATAAAAATTTTCCTGTGTACTACTGGTGATTGAACACAGGGCCTTGATCATGCTAGGTTAGCATTCTACCACTGTTCTACGTTCCTTAAAAGATGGGATTGTTATTCATTCTGGTACTCGCCGAGTTGAGTTAGGGATGTTGTCTGTCTTTTACCCCAATTACAAGGAACCTACCCTTGTTCTTGAGTATTCGGAGCAACTGTGGGATCCTTTCTTGTAGGCATGATAATGATACTTTTTACATGAGAATTGCACTTTAATTTAAATTCATAAAGGTGTTTTATAGGCACTAATTATGACATGTAAGTACCCAGTATTTTCTAGTTGTGGATTTCCTTGGTTCCTTGAGAACTGCATTGACATTTTGTCTCATTCCTTTAGTTAAACGATACAGCCCTGAACTCCTTTGTGTGGTGAGGGTGTGCTGAGACCAACATGGTCAGTTATTTTGTGATTTAAGTGCTAGGAACAAACTGGGTATTTAAGCTGCAGAAGGAAGACACTTTGGAGAAGGAAAGAAATCATGTAATATAATATTAAAGAATATTAAAACTTAATTGCCATGCAGAAATTAACAGTCCTTCATCCTTGAACTGAAATACTATTTTCTTAACTTTAGCAAAATCCATTTTATCTTGAAGTTGGGGAACTTCACATTGATGACTACACTTGTTGTTAGACTTAAGCACAGGTCTTTCAGTCAGTATATTTTCTAAATAGTGTTAATCAGAAAATACACACCCAGTCTTGGATCCATCTTCCTGAAGGTGAGGGCAATTCTGACAGCCTCCTTTAGTGTTGCACCACATACTTATTTAGGGAATGAAGCCTCTATGTTCCAGTGTGGTGTTTTGATAGATGTCCTATTTTGCAACTAGTAACCAATACCTCAAGTATGTCTGGCATATTTTGTGAAAGTGGCTTCCCTTAGGATGTTTGTAATTTAAGTAGTGGTTTTCATTTTGATTATAAGAATCCCTGCCACAACAAGCTGCCAAAGCTTTCCTCAAGAATATAATGAAGAGTGTGCTGTCCCACAGACAATTAGTCTGTGCCACGTGTTTGGGCACACCTGCTTTCCCATCACTCCCTCCCTTTCGAGCTCCCTCCCTTTCCTCCTTCCATTTCCTTTTTAGCTTACTCTCTTTCCTTTTGTGATCTTTAAGAAATAGACGAGCCATCTCAGTTGTTGATCTTGCTTTGGTGTGTGTTCCAGCCATAAGGAGGCAGACTTCAGAAGGCATCACCCCGAGGTAGTGGTCCTGTGTTGTATAAGAAAGCAGGCTGAGCAAGGAAGGCATGGGGGAAAAAAGCCCATTAAACACCATTCCTCCATGGTCTCTGCTTCAGTTCCTGCCTTTGGGTTCCTGCTTTGAGTTCTTGTCCTAACTTCCCTCAGTGATGGACTATGACCTGGGAGGTATAAACCAAATAAACCCTTTTCTCCTCAAGTTGGTTTTAGTTATGATGCTTATTAAAGCAATAGAAACCAACCTAAAACAGTGTGTGTTACCTCAATTTTTAAGCAACTGAAAACACAGTATCTTGAACAAAGGGAAGATGCCTTTTGTAGCAAATAGAGGCGATGTTTGCTTAGTGCCTATTTGGTGACCTTGAATGAAGAGAAGTCCACAAACACTTACTTAGCCTGTTTTTGATGTATACAGGAAAGAGGAAGGGCATGTATAGAGAATTCTAGAAATAGGGCCTGGTTAAAGTCTTTATGGGACAGAGGCAGAGGAAAATAGGCCAAGCATCTCCAATAAGAACTATTTCTTATTTTGAAGTGTCAGGGGTTGAAATATTTGCACAGACTTTAGTGGTTTAGCATCCCCAAATCAAGAATCCTAATCAAAAAGTTAGTGTTGGAGCATTTCAGATTTTGGATTAGGGATATATTTCTAGAGTCACTTGAGACAGCTGGTAAAGGGTCACATTGGATGTGACTAGGAACAGGGGGTCAATAATGATGCCAAGGCCATCGAGGAGGTCAGTGAGGCAAACTGTGTTATATATACACAGGCACTGGCTCTGCGTACAGAGGGGCTTAGTTTTCCCATGCTTATTTTGAGATGACTGAGAACGCTAATATAGCATTTTTTTTTCTGTTAGGCAGGAGTTCTTTTTAAAAATGATTTATTTATTTTTTTTATGTATATGAGTGCTCTGTCTGCATGTATGCCTGCATGCCAGAAGAAGGCATCAGACCCCAGTATAGATGATTGTGAGCCACCATGTGGTTGCTGGGAAGTGAACTCAGGACCTCTGGAAGAGCAGACAGTACTCTTAACCACCGAGCCATCTCTCCAGCCCGCAGAGGGAGTTCTTGAACAAACTTAAAGGCATTGCTTATATCCCTGTTAGCTGAAGTCATGAGGTGTTGTCTTGGATCCTATAGTATTGCGGGGGTATTATTTGGCATTCCACCTTGAGCGACTGGTATTGTCTTTTATCTGATGTTGGAGAGATTGACCACCTGTCTGTCATCTACAGATGAAATGAGTCCTGGGTGTGCTTTTGCCTTCAGAGCCCTCACTGTTTCCTCTGCTTCATTCTGCTTCCATCCTTGGGTGACACAATGAGGGGTGGCTAGGGAGTTTGGGGGAAAGAATACAGTCCTGGCAGATATCTACTTCCTGAGCATTTATTACTTCAAAAGTAGTTTGGTCCACTTTGGTTAAACTCGTGACACCTGCAGACATTCCCCACTGTCCCAGTAATCTTTTGAGATGCAGTATTTCTTCTGAAAAATCAAAGCTGTGTTCAACTGCTCAGAATTTTTCTTCATCCCCAAATATTCTCATGTTCTTCCTTTTCTCTCAATAACATATCACCATGTCTTGACTTTGATATTTTCCCCCCTTCCTGTGTATCACACATCTTGGAGAGAAGGATGTAGGCCCACCTCAAGCTCTGCTAGGGCAGTTAGAACTGTTTCACACTGGCAAATAATGTCATTTAGCTCTGCCTTTTCACTCTCTGCCCAGCCATGTCAGCCACTGAGATCCTTCGTATAGGAACATTGGTATCCATGGCTAGGAAATTCATAAATTATGTATTTGGTTTGGCAAGCATGGTTATGAATATACATAAGCAAATTGTCTTCTTAAAGGTATGCCAGTAAAATATATTTTTGAATTTTTACATTTTACTGGCTTCTGATCACTCCCCTTGCATGCATACATGTAGTCCCTGGATACATAACTACAACATGAGATGTACGGCTTCATGACAGATGGCATACAAGGCATATTTCATATTGCTTGTGACCCATTGAGTTTAATAATGGCTGCTTGCATGATCATGGCCACACCACTGAAGAAAACGACTCTCTCTTTCCCAGCCACCATTAACTGCTGTTGGATGCCCAGGGAGGGGTGGGGGAACCTCATGATCTGTCACCCACCGTGATGGAAGGTTGACAGGTAACAATATCTCATGCAGATAACTGCAGCTATGTTTGTTCATAAATACAATGGCCATGCCATGCATACAGGAAAGCATTTTTCCCCCACCGTGAAGTTTTTGTTTATTCATTTAAGGCTTCTGAGACAAATGTTTTCTTGAAGGTTTAAACATACAAGACCACAGAGTATTCTAAAATGCATCGAATGGAAGAGAAAATAAGAATCACAGTTGGCTTGCAGTTTAAAAGTATAAAGGGGTTTCAACCAGAAGTCTCTCATGTTGGATTATTTAGCATTGTTTCTATATGTGGTGATAAAGGAGAGAAAGGAAGGATGTTACACAAAATAAAAAGGTGATTCATCCCAAGTGTGAAATAAACGTCACACGATTGCTTACAAAAGCAATTACCATACTGGACAAATGACACAGGATGAAAGATGAGGAAAGTTAATGAGAGAAATATATATGGAGACAATTATATCTCCATATATTATGTGGATAGCATAAAATGCCCTTTATTCATAAAGGGGTGTCACAGAAGAGTGGCTCAAACTTTGATTTGACCCCCTGGACTAGCCTCCTGTCCCCTAGAGGTTAAACTACTGGTTTACAGAACATTTATGTCTCTCACTTACCTCTTCTATTTAACCCCTAATCCATCTTGGAACAGTATTACCCTTATTCTCTTTTCTACATCAAGTGTTCTGTAGTTACTCATACAAAACAGCAGTTCCTGATGTCCATTTTCACAAAAATGTGTTCCCCAAAGGCAAGCACTGAACTTATACTGGAACTGTGGGGTAATTCCAGCTGCCAGTCAATGTCTGACAGATGTTGGACATTCCTGCAATGCCTTTGGAAATAAAAAAATAGCCTGTAATGTTCCCATAACATCGTTTTGAAGCTCCGGAGTGTGATGGTGCCTAGTTTCAGAATCATAGATCAAAGATCATAACTAGTAGGTTATGGGGAGGGGGAGGAGCAGAATTACTTGCCTCCTATTAAATTCTAGTCTGTGGTGCCTGGGACACAGCAGGTGCTCAGCGTATTCTAATGATTTTTCTTTGGTCATTTTGCTTGCTTTTCCAGTCATATTTTGCTAGGTTTGTTTGGCCTGTTATGCATTTATAGTGTAATAAACTTTACCACGTGCGGCATCACATATCTTTGTGTGAGCCCTTGATTTTATTTGTAAGTGGGTGACACAGTTATTAACTGAGTCTCTGGCACAAGGCAGAGCCTTTTGAAAGCCTTATTTACATAAAACAGTAGGGCAAGACAAGCACTCATTAAAAATGTAAGCGAAGAAAGAGCTCATGGGCTCTGTTTTTCTGGGAGCTTAATTGCACAACAACATTGCCAGGAATAGTTCTGTGTAAGATGGAAGTCTGGGTCAGGTATCAGAGACTGCCAAGTCACTATTACAAAGTTGCAGCTTCATGCCGGAGCTGTACCTACTTCATGCCATGATGTCATGCTATGCCATGATGAAGGTAGCCAGTTCAGAAGGCCATTTGTAGGAAATGGAGGGAAATGCAGCGTCAACCACCATTTTTACTTTAGCATTGTTTTGCTTGCAGTTTTGAGACAAGGAGATTATATTCATCAGCCTGCTCTCATGGGTTAATCTTGACAGAAGATATAGTCCACTGAATGTGGGACAAGTACAGTGTGTCCTACTCACAGGTTAGGCTTTATAAGGTATAACATTTCATTTTGAATTTAGGAGAGAAAATTTCCTACCTCTCTGTATGTTATATGTTGCAGACTTGTAGGTAGAACATTGACATCTTTTAGCCATTGTTGCAGGCATCCTAGAGGAATTCACAGACAGCATTATCTTTGCCTGTAGTGGCAGGCGTGTACTATGGCTTCCCTTGAAACTATGCTGTATTAGGTTTTAACTTCTCAGAACTTGTTAATTTCCGGTGAGTTACCTAAATGCCATAGCTTGTCTACCATGCAACAAAGGGATCTTTATTCATGTGCAATTATTTCAAATTATTAAAACATCTCTATGAATGTTGCTTTGAAATGCTTCCTGCATAGAATTGAGCTTCTAGAAAAGCAGAGGAAGCAGAAGTGATTTTAGTTACAAATGCTGGCTGATCACAAGTATTCCATAATAGTCTTTACTGTTGCTTATTAAGAGAGAATGTACAATCAAAAGACCTAAGGAGATTCTTGACAAGGTTAAGTTTCAGCAAACTGAGATCAGGCCAGCCATGATACAGACAAAAGGCAGCCTGTGTTAATTGTACACCTGCTCTGGGAAAACACAAAGCAGCCATGTAAGACTTTTGATCTGCTTTCCAAAATGGATTATACCAGTCATTAGCTTGGCTTCAGGCAAGTTACTTCACCTTTCCAACTGTCTATAGTTCACCTAGGACATGGGAATGATGCCTGTTTCATAGGATTCCAAGTGGGTAATGAAGGAACACTACACCTCAGTATGTCATATTGCTTTAGGAAGGCCCATGATTGAACTCTTTCTCCTTAGTTCAAATGTGGTTGCCTGCTTTGTGAACCTTACCTGTGCTTTGGTAACCATGAATACACACTGTAATGGCATTATCAAAATATATTGGGATAATTCTCCATCTCCCTTCTGCAGTGTGCTGTAAAGATGAAATATTTTTCAAGTACTTAAAACATTTTAAAATTGAATTCCTACTTTTACCATATACAAATAGGTGTAGGGCCATCCACTGGAACATGATTTGCCTATGAGTGACCACATTCCTAAATGAAATAACTCTCCCTTCCCCAACAGCCATCAACTGTCAGCCATCAACATCTTAGCTAGAGATGGGGACTTGTGAGCCACACCCTATGCTGGAATGTTGACTGGCTTCATCTTGTTGTACAGGTCTTTTATAAGCAATCATAGCACTGTGAGTTCATGATATAGAGATTATGTCATGTTCAAAAGATAGCATTTCGCCCAGGTCATTCCTGACCTCCAGCTCTTTTATATTCATGTACAATACATATCTTCTTGCATCAATGTTTTACTTACTCATTTTATGAAATGTGTACTTCCAGTAGATATTTCTAATATTAACCAACTTTCAATGCTGGATAACATCTGGATCTTTGAGCCCAATAAAATATAATCTGCAGGCTGCTTTTCTGTTGCCTCTTGGGAACCCCAAAGACTAGAGGCTTTACATTGTGGGAGTCGCCTTTATGTTAATAATGTGACTGTATGCTGAGCGACTGTGACTGATGCAAAGCCCTTTCTCTACACGGCTGGTGCATGGGCCAGGCCATGCTTCATTGGACTACTGGCCACTGTAGAAACTCACTGTTCCTTTCGTGAAGTTGATGGCAAATACCTTTTTCATGTTATCACTTTTTTTTCAGCTAATGGTTTCCAGGAGCTCTGTGGGACACTTGGACAATGGAGAAGAGAGAGGGGTTGGATCAAGACTAAGTTGATACCACCTACTGCGTGAAAGCAAATATAGCTATCCAATGGACTAGAAAACAAAATTGACATATTTCACAAAGAAAGTCAGATGCTGCCTCTAATCCCAGCACTTGGGAGAATCAAGAGGTCAAGGATAATTGGGCATAGTTAGAAATTTTAGATGTCTTGTAGACAGGACAACTTCAGATAGCTAGGACACAAGGATGTCTTTTTTCTCTCTCTCTTGTTTTAGGAGTGCTTCTGGGAAGGGATTAAGATTGTGTGTGTGTGTGTGTATATATATATATATATATATATACCATATATATGGTATTATCAATATTTATCATATTTATTGGTTATATATTGATATATTGATAAATCTAAACAAAGCAGACAGAAACTTCAGATGCCTTACAGGCAATGCTGTAGTATTTGACATGTGCCGCTACAAAAATTCAGGAATTATTAAGAAAGTATCCATTACCTTAAATTATATAGAGTCATCCCATCGGATTGTCCATATTTCCACCTTTGTCTTTTTCAGAGGAGTTTCTGCCAAGACTTGGGAATTACTTTGGGTTTTCCAAGCTCCTAATCACAAAGCCTCATGTGTTAAGAAATGTGTGCTGCTTAAGATTTTAGGGTATTGAGGTTTCTCAGAGCTATTCTGTAACTTTCTGCAGTTAGAGAGAAATGACCATGGAAGAGGACAGTTGACCCAGTAATCAGGTGCCATTTTAAATATCCTCTTTTCCCTCCATCTACCTCTCCTTCTTTAAGTGGAGAAAATAGAATTTTTGTTTGTTTCCAAATTCACTCTGTGTGGTGAGACTACCACTGGCTAAGCATTTCACTCAGAGCAGTCCCTGCCTGCAAATTCACTTTAATTAGCATTTAATTGCTGCGAGGCATTTCGGCAGTGATAACTTTACCTGCCTGAATTGTTATGTTCTATTTTTAGAAGTTTATGGGAAATATTTTGGGCATTTGTAAGTGTATTAAAGGGAGGACACTGGCAGCTATGCTGGTGTGGCAGCCGCCGTCAGCACATTGTATGTACCTAGCTGGCTTATGGGAATTACTTAGCTTTGCCTCTGTGAGACATCCTTTATGGAACTAGTATGTTCATTGAATAGTGTGGCATGTTATTTTTATATGGCATTTATTTCATATAGGAGTTTTCATTGCTCTGTGTTCTTGTGGGGGTATTAATTAACCTATAGTAACTTAATTAGGAAAAAGGTAGGCGAACGTAAGACCAGTATTATATTTGGTGCTTCATTGTTTAAAAGTTTTCTACAACTGCTCAAAATGTACAGCCTTTGAAAAAGCAAATTGAACACTTTCCTCGTGCAATTTGTTTTTCTTATGATATTGGGGTTGGATACTCTTGGGACCAATATTTTCCTAGACACAAAAATCAAACTTGAACCTAGTATGTAAGATAAGAGAAGTCATTAATAAAAAAAAATCATTTAAAATGTACCTCTTGCTTACAAGTACTTTCATAAAGTAAAACTGCAGTGCTAAAAGTGAACCCATTTGTTCAGTGAAAGAATAACAGAGGACACATATCATGTGACTTATCTGTCTGTCTGTCTACCTATCTTTGAAGAGTGACACTTAAGCTTAAGTAATGGGACCAAAATTCTTGCTGTATGTCTAAATATCTAAGTTTTATTTTTATATTTCCTGATTTTATTGAGGTTTTCTGGTTGTTTCATCTAGAACCATCTAGATCAGTAGTTCTCAACCTGTGGGTGATGACCCTTTTGGGGGACCTTTTCACAGAAGTCTCCTAAGACCATCAGAAAGAAGATATTTACATTATGATTCAAAACAGTACCAAAATTAAAAGTCATGGAGTAGCAATAAAACAGTTTTGTGGTTGGAGGTCACCACAGCACACATAATTGTATTAAAGGGTTGCCGCGTTAGGAAGGTTGAGAGCCACTGATCTAGATGATGCTTCGTAGTACTGATGGACATCACTTAGTTCAGTGCTAAACACAGACTGGGAAGGAGCCAGCTGAGAGACCACTAATGCCGACTTTTAAAATAGCTTCAAAACAGAAGAAATCCAGGCTCAGAAAAGGTTGTCTTGTTTGCAGACTGAAGCTCCAAGTCCATGGAGCACGTGACACAAGAAAATTTGTACTTGACTGGCAAAGATCAGGACAGAGATTCATTTGTCTTTTTTTTTTTTTTTTGTGACTCATTCTCCTGCTCATCAACTCTTCTTCATAGTGAGGTCTAATATAAAAAAAAAAGCACATAAAAATGAGTTGTAAAATCAGTAAAGCATATTCTGCTGTGTAGATAGACAGGCAAATGATTGATTCATAAATAGATCAATGTATAAATATTATAACAAATCTATTAAATAAAAATGGATTTACTTACACATTATAAGTAGCTTACAAGAAAGTAAAGTGTAGAGTCAGTATAGTGACTTGGGTAAATTGTCATGCAGAACCAAGGAAGAAACCCCGCATATCATTTATTATAAAAGAGGTGGTAAAACGTGGAGCCTAAACCAGAAGGAAAGCTGTGTCAGGAAATGAAATTACAAGTAGGCAATACAAGGAAGTGGGTGTTTTACCCCAAATTAACTCCCACAGTTAGTTTCCTTCAGTATCCTGTCTTTGAGTCAAAATTTCTCAGTGAGCTTCATTTTAATCAGTTAAATATTAAGCCCTTTATCTCTGGCAAACACTTTATCTTCTATGCTCTCTAGACGTACTCTGTAATCGCCCTTTGGGATCTGCAGACATTCGACTTAGCCACTTTTCTACCAAATTGAAGGTGCTTTTTGGGTTGAACAACTTCCTGAGTCAAGTGCTGCTTCTATAGCATGATAGGCATCCTCAGTACTATAAGGCAGATGTGGTTTAGAGAGCTTAAAAGATAATTTCAAAGTTCTAGTGTCCTCTGAAATGAACTGTGTGATTTTCTTTACGGGGCCGTTCGCAGTGCATGTCCCTATTTCTAAGGGAAGCTGGATGTCATCGTTAACCATGCCTGGCTCTTATTGAAGCTCTTTTTACTCTGCTGCGGTATTTATTGTGAGAAACGCTCCCTGGATGAGGAGTCATAGAGCATTCTTCATTCTCTCCCTCTCTCTGGAATATTCCTCACCCTTCACAATACTTGCGTGGGGAGCCTCCTTATCCACTTTGTGCCGGCTATGGTTCTCTCAGATGCTGTATTATTTTAATCATATTCCTGTGATAATATTCACTCAGTTGTGCAGGGGGGAGAATTGAGTTTTCAGCCATTGTTGTTTGCCCATCATTACTCGCTTGCTCGTGAGAAGAATAAGGGGGCAGACAAAGGATTCGAATCGAATCCTGACTCTGCTGTTAAGACCCGTGGCACTTCTACCATGGAAACAATTTGGAACTTTCTAAAAACAAAGAAAAATAGAACCATTACATAATCCAGCTGTACTATCCCTTGAAGAATAATCACCAAAGTAATTAAAGTCAGCATATTACCTGCATGCCTGTGTTTATCGATGTTCTATTCATAATAGCCAAATTATGAACTCAACATAGGTTCCTATTAACAGACGAGTAGACAAAGGGAATGTGCTGCATGTACACACTGGACTACTATTCAGTCACAAGAATGAACGACATAGCATTTTAAGAAAAATAGATGGAAAACGTTCAGTTGAAAGTATAAATTTAAGTATTGAATGTTTTTACCTATATGTAGAATCTTAAAAATCCAAAAGTTGATGTTGTATTATAGGAAAGCTAGGGGTTCAGTGAGGAGGAAGAGAGTAGAGGGTGGGAGAAGGAAGTAGAGATGGTATGTACATTCAAATTACATGTGTGTATATATATGTGTGTACATATATGTATATGTGTATTTATATACATACACACATATATCCACATACATAGAATAGTCACACAAAGCATAGCAATATAAGTTTGTATGATTTATATGTTAGTAATTATAGCAATGATAGAGGTGTGGCTGTACGAAGGTAATTTAGTTTATAGATTCAGAGTGGTCTCTGAGGTCAGGCAGATTTGCATTTATATCACTCCACTTACTGGCTAGGTTTATTTGGGAAGGTCTTTTTTTTTTTAACCTATTTTTAAAACTTTATCATTGTTTTGTTCATGTTTTATTTTCTATTTTTATTTTTTAAAAGTGGTTTTTTTTTCTTTACAGTATATTCTGGTTACATTTTCCTCTTCCCCAAACACCCCTGGACATCTCTCATTACCAAGTGAGACCTCCAGTACAAGGAATGGATTACATTTAATCCCATTGTTGGCCAAAGTGGCCCCAAGGGAACCTCCCAAACAACCCAGGCTAATGGCAAAGCTACTGGGGAGATCTTTTTTGTGGTTCTAAGTCCTTGACTGAAAAATGTCAATAATGTTGAATTTGACTTATCTAAGATTTGATGCTATATTTGGAGGAGTGTGGCTACAGAGACGGTATTAGAGGTTAGAAATATGGACAGATATAGGGTGACATTTAGCACAGAAAAACAATGACAGATAAGAAATGAGTAATTTTGTTCTAGGGTTAATCTTCAAGAACCTCAGTCAACTCTGAATGTCTTACATTAGAATGTAACAATAATAATCAAAGAAAACAGGCCATCTGATTGAAAGGGGACATGGGAGGGCTTATAGGGAAAAGAACAAAAGGAGGGAAGTGATATAATTACATTTTAATTAAAATGTATTAAATAAAAAGAAGAAAGCAAGCAAGCAGGCTCTCCCAAGTGTCCTGTGGGGGAAGGTGGTTTGCTTGCTTTAACGGAGGATTTTTGCCAAGGATTCTGCTGACCTGAATTGCAGTGTAATATGCTGTTGTTTTGGTTACTTCAGAGAAAGGTTATGCATGGTGCTGTCTTATGAAGTTGAACTCAGGTAGGGAAATGCTACGTTATATAACGCTATGTTTCACTTTTAATTGCACCTCGGGAAGCTTTCCTTCACAGCGATGGTAATCCTACAGCGTCAGGTTAACAGCGCTGTCCCCTGTCTTATTTAACAATTCTAAGATTATAAAGCAGCCATTACTCTTTTTAAAAAATACCTCTTCTTCATATGCAGAAATTCATGAAGATTTTCAACATTAAGAATATTTTAAAAATCATCTTCAAACATTTTTAGGCAGAACCAGAGTAGCGGACTGGTTGGGTAGAGCCCAGATAATCTGTTTTGTAAAACTGGTAATTTTCTTTTTCTAATTTAATGATTTATTGTCACGAACAAATGAGTGAGCAGAAATTAAGCAGGCTTGTCAGAAAAATTTATCTGGGTCCCAGATAAAGAAATCGGCCCCCACAGGGTCACCAACCAAGTATCTGAGCGTGGTGGCCCTGGTGTGCAGCTTGAGGTGTCTTAGGACTTGATGTAGCAGTGGCAGTCTCGTGCCCAGGATTCCTGTGGTTAGACACCAAGAGTTCTGAACCGAAAATAATACAACATGTGCTTAGCAATAGATTTCTCTTAAAATTTGTAATACTCAAATTTTGGAAATGGGAGCATTTATCCTAAAGCTAGAAGGATAAAATGTCAAAGCATAGACCTTTTTAATATAAAGAAAATCAATTAAAAGCCAGAATTAACAGTTACTTTTTTATGTGTCGTGGTCATCCAGGATATAAATCAGTTCTATCCTAAGGAACACTTAACATGGCATTTACATAATGCTGATATAATGTACTAAAATTAGACTGTATTTTACAACTACTGTCAGTGTAATGTCAGTGTTACATAAAGAAATATAAATTTCAGTTTCTGCTGAACACTTTGAGATCAAAGCTGACTTTCCAGAGCCTACTGAAGTATGTTTCCCTAATTGTAGGGTTCCTAACCAGAGTAAGAGCAAATCTCAAAGCACATTAATTTGTATGTCCACAAGGTTCAGGGTGTTGAAAATTTTAAGAATATTTCTTAGCCGTTTGCATTTCTTCTTCTGAGAATTCTTTATTCTATCCCGCAGCCCACTTTTAAATTGGGTAATTTGTTTGATTTGGTGCTTAGTTATGTCAGATGTATGGTTGGCAAGGGCCTGTCTCCATCCTATAAGATGCCTCTTCAATTAATTACTCTCTCTCTCTTTTTGCAGTTCAGAATGTTTTTAATTTTATAGAGTCTACTTGTCGATTACTAGTCTTATTCCCTTGGCAACTGGAGCCCTATTCAGAAAGTCCTTCCTGAGTCTATCTCCTGAAGTGCATTTCCTACTCTTCCTTTTAGGAGCTTCAGCATTTCAGGTCTACCATTGACATATTTAATCCATTTGGAATTGGGAGGTGGGAGTGAATCTGTGAGGCATGAATGGAGGATTTGGGGGAGCAAATATGATCAACGTACATTGTATGGAATTATTTAAAAAAGAAACCAAACAATTCTTAGACAACAACAAACACACCAAACAGAAAACAGAAAGTACAGTAACATGTGCTTCCATTATGTGTGAAAGGCAGATTTGTAAGGCTTATCTTTAAAAATGACAGATTACAGAGATAAGTTATTCTTCATGGTGAATGCTGTGTTTTAGGAGGGACTGCCCCAGCCTCCATCCTTTTGAGGTCACACAAAGGTGACTCTTTTCCTGATCCAGGATAGACTTGTTTTCTTGTGTGGCCTACTGTTCGGAGGAGCTCCTGTCTTGGATGGGCTAGGTGACTGTGTGTGTCTGTATTTGTGTGTACCCTGTGTATGTGCAGGTGCACACAGAAACCAGAAGAGGGCATCAGATTTCTGGAGGTAGAGTTAGCAGGTGGTTGTGAGCCTCCTAGCTTGGGTGCTAGGAGACAAATCTTGTCTTCTGGAAGAGCAACGGGTGCTTTTAATCTCTGAGCCATCTCTCCAGCCCCTCCAAAAGGTTTTGAAGAAACTTAATAATAATAAAAAGATATAGTGCTATATTGACATATAGATACAAGGCTATGATGACAGTGTAATGTAAAATTTCACTCTAAATTTCCTGATGGCCAAAGGTGGTTTGTCATTAATTTTTTTGTTTGTTTTTTTCTTTGTTTTTTTTCTGTAAACAAGCTGCTTCAATATCTATTCAGACATTTATTTAAGTCCAGGTGCTATTGGAGGGCTCCTGGAGTACAAAGATACATACATTCTCTGCTCTCAAAGTGTTTACTGTTTCTTGGAACAATAGTTGGGCAAATGGATATTGCAATGCAGCATGCCTGTTTCCAGAACAGGTGTGAACCAGGTGCTGCAGAGCAAAGAAGATGGATATATAATCTGCGAGTCAGCCCTCCACTTAGAAGCTCAATCATACCGGTGGAGCCACACTTCCCGTGCATGTTCACCGTCATTAGATAAACATAAAACAAACAAACTTTGATGGACCAAGGAGATGGCCCAGTGGGCAGAGCACTTGACATACAAACATGAAAACCTGAGTTTGCATCCCTAACACCCATGTAAAGCCAGACACTGTAGCGAGTGTGTGCAATCTCAGTACTCCAGTGGCCAGCTACCTGATGTGCATACAGTGAACAGCAAGAGAATGTGTTGCAAAAGGTGGAAAGTTTCCTCTGACCTCCATGCATGTGACAACACATGCGTGCTGTGGTATGGGCCTTGCCCTCAAAGGTTAAGAACAAATGAACAACAGCAGCAAAACGAAACAATGACCTTGTGACATTAAGTGGTGTTAATTACAATATTCTGAGTAAGTGGTTTAAAAATACTAGAAATAACTTGAGGTTTGAGACTGGGAGGAGAATTGTTCTAGTGTTTCAAGTCCCGGGCTAGCACTAAGGAGGCTCTTTTCCCTCTGTCTGCCTTCTTCCTCTCTCTCCTTGAGGATATTTGTCCTTTTAGGGACCAGATGAAGTACCTCAGAGATAGACCATGCTGTCAAGCTGAGTTTTCTTCACAGAACAATGCCCTTGAAACCCTATTGCTACCTGCTGACCCATAAGGAAAATGCACGGATGCTGTCCTCAGGCAAATGAAGACCTGTTTTCTTTTTCTTTTTAATTTCTAGGAAGTATATGATTTCCCCCATTTAATTAAAGGTAGTGGGGCAGTAAGATGGTTCAGGGGGTAAAGGTGCTTGCCTTCCAGCCTGACAACTTGAGTTTGGTCTCTGGTACCCACATAGAAGGAGAGAATCATCTCTGGTAGGTTGTCCTTTCCTAAAGAAAGCTGGTTCTCTTTACCCCAGCAGCCTTCAGCGGCCAAAGCGCCCCAGCCAGGAGTGTGTGAGCTACTGCTCCCATCTGGGCTGGAGTTTTGACTGAAAGCCACCATCTTTGCAATAGCTCCTTGACTAGGTCCAGACTGCTTTGACCTGATGTATCATTTTAGGATTTCAGAGGATTTGTTGGTGCTTAACTTTATTTTTGGAAGGCTACACACAGTCGTTGAGTGCACTTTTTGCCATTTCTCTCACTCTACTCTGAATAAGTAGTCTATTCACGTCTGTTCAGGGGCATGGAGATTAAAGGGGCAAGTGAATGCAAGGTGGCTTTGCTATTAGAATGCATCACTCATCCCTGGGCACTCACTCCTGAGAGGGAGGTCAGACTCACTAATTTCGGGCCTTCCAGATATGAAGAACAGAATTAACTGACACTGCCTGTCACTGCCTGTCCTACATCTCACACCACAGTTGCTGTTACCATTTCAGAGAAGGCCAGTGCTGGCTGTTCAGTAGATATGGGCACAATCTTTGGTCTTTTACTCTTACCCTTTCCATGTGACCTACAGTTCCTTCTTTTCCTGTTTCTACCCTTCTAGTCTCAATAACCGTTGTCTCTTATTAGATTAACACAGTGTAGTTCCAATTGTTTTGTGTGGGCTATCTATCTCAAATCATGATAAAAAGAAAGCGATTTTTTTTTCTTCGTGCTCTGCAACATAGAGTCAGAATAACTTAGTTATGGATGTGGGAACTGAAGTCAGAAGGTCTGGATTTGAATCTAGACTTCATTACTTTGGCAAATTTGAATAAAGCTCTCAGCGCCTGTAGATAGGAAAGAAAGATAGATTTTTCCTGAATGTGAGGACTAAATTGTATCAATAGTTTTTCATGGAACCTGGAAGAGAACAGTCAGCCAAAACACTTGAAATATAATGCAGAATGATGTTCAGCTCTTCCCCCTAAATCTCTTTGACCTCAGCACATCTAGGGCAAAGCCGAGATCAAGTTGGTGTCCTGTGGAACTGGAACTGCAGGTCTCCACCTTGGGCCTCTCTTGCTGCTCCCTTCCGGGTCTGTGTCCATTGTTAACTAACCACTTCCTCTGCCCACAGTGGACCATGCCTATCTCTTCTTCTTGCACACACCCCAACTCGGGCTTTTTCCTTCCCCATCCAAATACCAGCCATTTCTCTTTTAGTGACTCTAACCCCTCAGTTTGCATGTTACTCTAGGACCTTCAAAGAACTTTTGCACATTTGCATAGTAGTTGCTGCCTTATTGTGCAATTCCAGATTTCTTTTCTGTGCTCTGAATGACTGGAATGAGGTATAGAGGAGAGAGTCTGGGTTCTGATTACTTTTTGGTACTTTCAATTAACTTTTTAAATATACTAATAAATTAGAATCCACATGTAGATCTTCAGCAATGTCTAACACACAATAGAATAAGTATGTCATTAATGTTTAAAAAATAAATAGGTGGCTATTTGAATTTCAAGTGGCCTTATGAACAATTCATCTTGTATATGTACATATAAATTAAGAAAAATCATTTCTTTAGTTTTAATTCCTAAATATTTAAATTCAAAGACTACCTAAAGTGATCTCATGTAAATACGTGAGATGGACTAATAGTTGGATAACTTTTAGTCAAACGTTATTATGAAATAGTAAGATGGGCCTGTTTTGTGCTATGAGGTATCTCTCTGAAGGCATCATTTTAAGCTATTACAATGATACAGAAGACCAGGAAACTCCTTTCAATGCTGAAGAATAAGTAGGCAGGAGGAAAACTTGTGCTGGCTGATGTTGTGTGAGCCACAACATTTCTAGCAATAGGTTTTCTTCAGTGGTCTCCAGTTCCCTTCTTTTGAAAAGACTGAGATGCATGTTGGCCTCCTAGGCACTCTAAGAAGAGTATAGAATTCTGCAAAGGGCACCTTATAGGCCTTATGGGCTAGTACTGTTTAAATGAGCTATTTTTATAGAAAGTGCTAGGTTACTTGCATATAAGGTTGAGGTGTAGGTTCACAGACTCTTGTTGGCTGTAATCTAGAAGTTGCTGGATGCTCTTGTGTTTTCTAAGTACCATTTACAAATGAAAGTAGGCTTGCCTGGGGAAGTGGTCCATTTCAGAACCAGATCACGAAATGTGTGAAGTGGACAATATAAGAGTGGTCACAAAATGAAACAGAGATGTGTCAGAAGGGCTCAGGGATGAATGAGAAGGTTCTTCTGGGTACAAATCTAGGATCATGTGAAAATCAGTTCTTATACAAAAGAAAAAAGTACCAGAACGATAGGAACGTTTTTTTTTTTAATAAAAGAGTATCAGTTAATAAATGAGGAAGGAAGACAGATCTGGAAAAAAAATCATTATTTTACAGTGTCAGTGGAGTAACTGATGGCAAGGATGTTCGGTGATGTCCATTGTGAGAAATGGTTTGGAAATAAGACAGACACAGGACAACACACTTTCACATTCAGACTATGTGGGAATATTAAAAAAAAGATACAAAGAGGTGGGGCAGTGACTAGCAGCCATCTTAAGCAAATGATGGAACTTAGAACTAGCTGAGTGATGTAAAAACTGAACACTGTGCCTTCTTAGGTGATGAGGTGTGAAGTTTGCAGTAGGAGTTATTTCTATCAATTAGACTTCAGCAGTGTAGATGCTGGAAGAATAGGTTAGCAGTTCTATGGGAACTTATCAGACAAATGAATAATGTGGAATGTCTTCTAAGACAGTCAGCCTGGGCTCTTTAGAAAACTCAATATGAAAGAAGAAATCTTAAAATACATTACATCTGCTGTGAGACCGCCTCTTTTAGAAACGACTGCATAAGCGAGACATGAACAGTAGCAATATCAATAGTCATGCTAATGTGCGGAGTGGCGAAAGCCCATGGGGTCCCACCCCACACAAAGAGTTATAGGCAAGTAATGATGCCAGGGAGAGAGAGAGACAGAATTAGCCTTTCCCTGACATGAGCCTCCTCTTTAGTTACCCAATACAAAGTGGTCAGATTTGAAAACATGTATACACAAAACAAAAATTGACGTAGCAGGTTGTATTTATATGCTAGTACATGTAAAAATAATATAAAAGACAAAGATGCTGTCAATTTGAGGAGCAGCATGGGATGGGTTAGAGTGAGGTGACATAGGAGGGGCTTGAGGAAAGAAAGGAAAATGGGAGAAAGTGATATAATTGTATTTTAATTAAAAATGTTTCAAAATAAAATATAAAGGTAAGGTAGCCAAATGCAATAGGAACCACTGGAGTAGATCTTGGGTGAAAATAGTATAAAAAGAGAACGCTGTTAGAATGGCAGAAATTTGAATAACCAATGTATGTAAGTTGTTAATTCTTTTTAACACCAAGTTTGAAAACAAGATGAAAACTGGGTTTTTGATATGTGCTGGTGTTATTGATATGTAGGAAAACATTCTAAAGTCTAAGAGATGCATAGTGAATAATTTAGCAATGAAGAAAAATGTCTGCACCCTCCTTTCAAACAGCACAGACCAAAATAGAAGTATAATCAAGGGCATGCGTGCAAAAGCACACACAGTGCTGTTGTGATTGTGGTAGAGGCAGAGTGGACACTGTATTAGTCTTTCATCCTTTGTGTTAGATTTCTTCAATAAACTGGAAACAGTGAAGAGAACTGAACCATAGCAAATATCTTAGAAAGCAGGGAGGCTAGTGGGCTCAGCTGTGTTTGGAACCCCCATAATGATATCACAACCCACCTCATCTGTCCCTCAACTCTATTCCTGTTTGTGCACACAGCAGAGCACCCGGGAGTGGAGAGTGGAAAGCATAGCGCTTTCAGCCATATTTGAAGCACTATGAAAATCTCCTGAGAATATTACTAGAAAAGTGTAAAGCAGAGCCTTTTAGCTTTTTCCAGTGACTATGATATGGCAGGCATTCAAAAATGGCTGCTAAGAACAGGTATCAAAGAGGGCAATCATGCTAGCGGCTTGCCCCGAAAAGCAACAGCACACGAGTGACTTTGTTCAGACCCAGCGAACACTTGTTGAGCTTAATAGGACTGAACTTGTGAAGGTTAAGTAAGGTTAATACTGGCTCCAGCAAACGCAAAGCCTGTTTTACAGGATTTGTGACTGTTTTTCAACTGTTTCGACCTCGAGTGATGCGTCTTGCTTTTCTGACTTCATGATCAAAGCCCTTTGGTGGAAACCTGCTGCAGTTTTTCCTACACATGGGGAAAATGTGGGTTTCATGAGACATCTTCAGAGGGTGGTGTTTGCAACCATGCTTTGTTCCTTGCTGAGCTATGAGTCTCTCCTCACTTAATTATGTAAAAAAAATACTGCAAGAGAGCAATTGCATAATCCCCCAGAGAGTAATTATTGCCAGTCTTGGCAGAATGCAAGGCTTTTAATCTGTAAATAAGTGAATCTGTGTGGAGGAGCGACATGCAGATTGGTGCTGTGTTGTAAAGGTCTCATGAATCTTTAAAGTGACAGCAGTTGCTGCATGCACTGATTGGCTGCTGTTTGCATTTCAAAGGTTTATGATACTTCCCTTGTGGTTTTAACCCTTCCTGAAATATTCAAGCTTCCTAGAATGATTCCTGTAAAGGGTAAAACTCATCTAAGTTAAACAAGATGAGCGTTCTCCAAATTTATAAGTACATGAAGCCAAAACAAGAGACAATATTGACAGTCAGTGCTTTGGAAACAAATAAAAACAAAGATGCAATAATTACCTAATATATTACTCACTCATTGGAGATTAAGTTTTTGTTGTTGTTGTTTGGTTTGGTTGTTGTTCTCTGGTTTTGAGATGTAACCCAGGCTAACCCTGAGCTGAGAATGACCGTTAATTCCCAATATCTCTTCTATTTCCCATGTGACTTGGGATTAAAGGCCCAACCGACCATCAGGAAATATGTTTATGAAATTATTTTGGTATATTTGACATATAGGAAACTATATTTATTTAAAGTTTTATGTCCATAAGTACATAAAAATTTAAAGTGCTTGTCATGGCAGCTCATATTTCCAAAAGAGTTAATTTACCAAACTAAGTGAGAGTGGTCACTTCTGCCTGTAATATCAATGATCACTTGAGAAACTGAGGCAGAAGTTCAAGGCCAGTCTGGGCTACATTTCTAGTTCCAAGTTAGCCTGAGTGACAATGTAAGAAGTTTTTACAAACAAACAAAGAAACCAAGAATTAATTTGCTTCTGAGATATGTGTGTAGGTATATGTGTCTTTTAGATATTAAAAGTGAACCCCAACATTTGGATTTTGAGTTGTCAATTGCATCTTCCCATCTACCTCCTGTTCCAGTTGCCTGGGTGAACTGGGCATGCTCCATCCAAGGTCAACCTCCTGTGCATTTCACATAGGATCCCCTCCCCTTTGCTCAAGGGCTTCAGTGTATAACCATGCCTCTTTCTGGATAACTTTCTGCTCTCTGTCAAGTGCTTGTTTCTCTTTACAGTGCTATTCAACAACCTCTTTGCTGGCTTCGGTTTCTCTCTTTCTAGTGTAGCTAGATCTACTCCAGTTTTTTTGTTTGTTTGTTTGTTTTGCCTTTTTTCCCCCAGCCCCCATAGAACCTACTACTGTCAAGGAGTCTATAATACTCACTGCTAGGTTCCCTAGGCAGTGCTGATCTCCATCTTACTGATACAGTTTGTCTCCTCATCTGCTTTACTTGGCTTTGGGGACAGCTGTTCTCCTGAATACTCTCCTTTCTCAGTGGCCACGCTTTCTCAGACTCCCTTGTGATCTCCTGTTCCTGATCTCCTAAGACTTCCTGGTCCAAGTCTCAGCCAATGTCACAGTTAATTCTCTTTATATCCTAAAGCAGTGGTTCTCAACCTATGGGTTGTGGCCACCAGAAAACACAGATATTCACATTATGATTCATAACAGTAACAAAATTACAATTTATGAAGTAGCAACGAAAATAGTTTTGTGGTTGGGGTCACACAACATGAGGAACTGCACTAGAGGGTTAGGAAGTGTCAGGAAGTCTGAGAACCACTGCTCTAAAGACTCCGAGACTTAGGTCTGCATTCCATACCTGGCTGTAGAGTTACATAGACAGTCACTGCCCCTCAGATGTAACACAGTGGGAGTCTAATTCCTAGTTTGTGTGTGGTCAGCTCTCCCTTGGATTTACTGCAGTAGCTTCCCGTTCCCCTGCCTTGTGCTTATCCCAAAGTCCTTCAAGCTGCATGCAACACTCAGGACCCCTAGAAGACACTAAACTTCATCTCACCTTTGCCCCAAGCACCTGGTATTTTCCATATCCGAATAAAGGCTATCCAACAGGCCCTTCCCTGTCTGACCCCTTCCTTGCCAGGTCACTTGCCTTTCTCCCCAGCACGCTCCCTGTTCTAGTGTTTCTTCCAGACACTGTTGCCTCAGACTGCCCAACGTCTCTGTCCCCCATCAGTGGGATTGTTTCTATCCATTCTAGTTAGGCTCTACCTGCCCCTGTCTCCTTGCTCTTCAGATCCCTTCTTCAGGCACCACATAAAAACATAAACTATTAAATTTAGGGGTTTGTCTCCATGTTTGTGTTTGGCTATCATCTCATATTACAATGTAAGTTTCAAGAGGCTACAAGCTGTGTCTGTCTGGTCACAGCCAGTTCACAGTACTGCTGACTGATCCAAAGCAATAACGTGTCTTACGATGCTAGGTATTGCCTATTGTCTCTGTTGTTCAGGATCTAGATTTAAAAAGCACATGAAAACAGAAGAGGAAGGGAACTAGAAGGTGGTGCTGGGGGGACCAAGAGAGGGCAATGGGTGATGAATGTGATCAATGTACATTATACATACATACATATATATAGATATGTAGGACATTATTTTCTATGACTTATATACACATGGAAAGTAGAACAAGAGATCCTTGATACTCTTACAGTAGTGTGTGTAGGACAGAAGACGGGTCACACTCAGAAAAATTCACTGTATACTGTTGTTTTCTGTTCCTCAGTTTCTCTGTCTGAAGAATATCCGGACATTTCTGGCTGCCTGCTGCGAGACATTTGGAATGAGGAAAAGTGAACTTTTTGAAGCATTTGACCTATTTGATGTTCGTGACTTTGGAAAGGTACCTATATAGTTGCTTTTTAATGAATCGCTTTGATCCTCAGCTGCAAGAGTTGGGGGAGCAGGGAAAAACTAAGCTCACCCATCTTTCGAAAAGCTTTTACTTTATTTGTATGAGTGTGTTGCCTGCATTTATGTCTGTGCACCACAAAATATGCCTGGTGCCCTCAGAGCCCCTGGAAATGGAGTTACAGATGGCTTTGAGCTACTGTGTGGGTGTTAGGAATCGCACCTGATCTTCTGCAAGAACAGCAAGTGCTCGTCACCACTTGGAGGGATGGAGCCATCCCTCCAGCCCCCAGTCCTTCTTTAATTTGGGTTCTAGTATCTTCCCAAATATCTGTCTGAGATTGGCATTTTACTTAACTTCTAAGATGTAATATTTGATTATAGAAGAAAACCTAACCGTTGGATGGGTTTTCTTAGAAAAAAATTCACAGAAATATTAGAAATTTGATGCTGACATAGAGCAAAGATGGGTAGCTCTTTCATGTGGGGAGGTTGAAGGCTTAGACCTGGAGTCATTCTGGGATCTTCGAACAGTTCCCAGCCTTGTGGGTCATCGGAATGCTTGCCAATGTGAAGGAAAATGGAAGGGGTAATAAACATGGATTGCTTTTTATCTCAGGCAAGCTGTCACGAGTAAACTGATAGAGGGTAAAAGAAGGTAGCACAAGGAACAGCAAGCCAGGCCATGAGTAAGCCAAGGGCAGCCTGTTTATGACGGTGCTATGCCACCATTGGAAACAGGAAAATCAAGTTGCACTCCAGATGGTGGACACCATACTGTGTTGCTGATCTGGAAGCAGAGAGAGAGCGAGCGAGAGAGAGAGATGTTCCTGTTTTCATACTTCTCCGGTCCTGGCCCCAGCCCATCCATTCTCTTTTGAGGAAGTGGAAACATGAAAATTATTTAAGGAAATGAAAAATGAAAAAAAAGTGACTTTTTACAACTTATTAAGGAGCCACTCCTTCCCTCATCTAAGCTCACAAGATGTGGTGCTAAAGATCAGAATCCTATAGAAATATTTTTAAAAAAATGCACGGGCTTGTTTAGTGCAGTTACACGGCCTGTTCGATCGTTGAGCTTTGAAAGAAAATTGAGATTCTAAAACTTGAATGTAAACAAATGAACTCTAGTTCTTGTGGACAAATGCATTCTATTTCTGGTTACTTTAGATGTTTTGACAGTGCTAAGACTGGAAAAAGAATCAAGCCTGGGTTGGTGGTTTGGACTTGGACCCCTACTTCTTTCCCTACAGTCATCTGGTTTTGCTGGTGCCTGTGTTGGTGAGCTGTCTTCAGGCTGTGTTTAACGTAAACTGGCAGAGAAATATAGTTGTGTTACTCTGTTAAACACCCCGAGTAAAATGGTCAGTGCCAGTAGTTACGGAACACAATACTGTTTTTTACTTCTTCTAATTTTCATGTATATATTAACTTTTAATCCTCATAACAGAGTTATGAGTGGGGCACCAGTATTTTCCTAATTATGCTAATGAGGAAATGTGCACCCCCAAATAGCATATCCAATATGGGCTAGATCAAGGGTTTAAACTCAGATCTGGCCGATTCTCTGCCGCTGTGTCACAATAGAAGCATGGTTACATGGCTATCACAGGACACATGCTCCTTGGTGCTTTGCATATCCGTGGATGTAGTTCGTGTTCTAATCCTGCTGTGTGGCTAATATTCTTCTTGATTACAGATCCTACTTTGGGAGTGATAAGCCTGAGTAAATTTGTGCAATTCTAAAGTTTTTAGTATAAAGATATTGAATATAGTGTTAAATGAGAGGTAACAATTTCTAATATTGGGAATACGAATGTAAACAGGATTTGGACAAGGTTGGGGATATAGCTCAGTGTTAGAGTGCTTGGTTATCATATGTAAGGCCCTGCTGTAGTGTGCTGCCTTCCCAGTATAAACAGCCATTACCTTCAGGAGAGCAGCTGTGACTATTTGAAAGCTTGTTGATTGTTGATGTTAATTCACAGAAGGAGGCAGTGAGGGAGGATATTAGATACCCACCTGATGTATAGGACCTTCATGCCTGCACTTCTCAGACAATTGTATGTAATTCTGCTCTAATTACATGGACTTTGTGCAGCCATGGGGAAGTTGTCATATGTACTGGCAAGACTTTCCATATTACTGTTGTGTTGATTTCGTTCCTGCTCTTGTAAGTAGCCCCTCACCTAGTTAAGTGCAATAAGCTCATTGTTCCTCCAAGTTGAACTTTCATGAAATTATATTTGGTTTGTCCTTGGAGGGGTAGAGGTGAGCATGTATTCAAGGTTCCCCAGGGAAAGAGTTCCCATGATGTTTGGCCTAGTCAGAGCCTCACAATGGAACTGAGACTGAATTTGGGAAGAGTATCCCCCACCCCCAACCCCATGACCAAGGAGGCAGGCAGCCAAAGCTAAGCTCTCTGATGGTGGAATGTCTTGACATGGCTTTCTTTTTCTATGTGGTATGAAGTAGTATGCCTCCTTATTGTCACAATGTCCCTGCTCTGGGTGGTAAGGTAGGTAATTATAGCCGAGCCTTTAGAGGTGAGGTTTCCAGAGGAGGAATCCTGGAGAGCTTATCCTCTTGTCTGAGCTTTGGAGTGGCATTCTTACTTGACAGGTGGGAGTGTGGTATAGACTGCAGTCCCTAAAAGTGCCATGTTTGGGGATGGGATCTCAAGCAGGCTGGGGCATCTGTGGCATGGCTCTTCTTGTGGAGCTGAGACACGCAGCTGAAGCCGAGCTGTCAGCCCCGAGGGAATTGGACATCCTAAGAGAGAAATTAGGAGAAGAAAATGACAAGCTGATGTTATCCACTGTGTCAGCCTCTGATTTGTCAAGTAAATTGGATGAAAGAGAAAATGAGATAGAAGTCTTGTTTGTTGCCTTGCTGTTTCCTGTGGATGGGGCTCCAAAGAGAAGGAGCACAAATTAAACCTGTGTTCAAACACCCTATCTGTTATCCAAAAATGTGGAACCCCTTGGAAGAATCGGATGAGAATAGGGGATAGAGAAGTGATAGAAAACCCCTCTTCCCCGTGAGGAAGGGAAATAAAATCTATGGTTCTGCATCCAGGTGGGGACCTTCACAATGGCTCAGTTCAGGAGACTGTGTTGATCAGGGACCAGTCTACGTCTGAACTGCTTGAACTGCTATAGTAGATAGAATGTGGGAGGTCAAACAGGAATGGCATCTAAGCAGCGATGGGGAGTCTTCATTTTTTCTGGGGTGAGACTCTTGATGGTGCAGCTGCTGTGGGTCATTCATGCTGACATAAATGTCGAAGTGCTTCAGATTCTACTGTAAGTAAATTTGGAACTCACGCTTATTTGGTGGCTTTGCTGTCTAGAAATATAATCATAATGACAATGTCTTGCATTTTTACTGTACTTCGATGTATTCAGAGTGCTTGTTACCACTGATTCATGTGATTCTCTGAAGCATTGTGAAGGCAGCCTGTTTTTTTTTTAATTTATTTATTTTTATATCAATCATAGGTTAGGTTTTTTGCATCCCATGTGTAGCCCCCTCCCTCATT
>CM053744.1:85417829-85442726 GCA_028658305.1 Pachyuromys duprasi | reverse complement strand
TTACATGTTAGGAAAGAGGGTCCTGAAACTAATGTGGGACCACACCAAAGACAAAGTCCACACAGTGGGTGAAAACCGTGAAAGCATTTCCATTTTGTTCCACAAAACGTAACTCTACACTTGTCTGTAAAAGACACAGATTACTAAGTGTAGGCTGGCCTATCCCCTCTTATCACACAGTGTCCAGCTGTGCAGAAAGCGTTTGTTCATCCACCTCCCTTCCTCAGCTGTTCAGTGATGTCCAGGGAAATGAGCTCATTTAGAATTTGGTAACTTCCTTTGGAACTAAATGTTTAAACCAGTCTGTGACAGAGGAGAGACATTCTCAGAAAAAAAAAAAAAAAGAGGTGTGGAGCAGAAGATACACATGTGAGGGTAAACAGTTGTGGGAGATAATTTTTTCTATATTCTCTCTGATTTTCTTTTTCTTAGTAAATTGATTCTTGTTGCATGAGCAACAGAGTGGAAAAATCAATTAATATGTAATAAAATTGCTTTGAAAAATGCTTTCCTCCAGATATATGACT
Source organism: Pachyuromys duprasi (assembly GCA_028658305.1). Taxonomy (NCBI): domain Eukaryota; kingdom Metazoa; phylum Chordata; class Mammalia; order Rodentia; family Muridae; genus Pachyuromys; species Pachyuromys duprasi. The sequence goes on along the minus strand of CM053744.1, from coordinate 85,442,199 downwards.
ACAAATGCAATCCATGTATGTAATTTAATTTTTTTGAGATAACACATTGAAAAGCTAAAAGAAATTTATTAATATTTTATTGAATTCATACCTGAAATACAAAGATTAAAGATATGGCTTGTGGTCCCCCTCCTTACTTTTACTCTTTAGAATTCAGAATACAGTTTATTTCTGACTTGTAGTAACTAGCAATTTAGAAGAGCATTGTTCCCAGTGTTTGGAGTGTGGGCAGTTCAGACATAGAAAAGGAAGAGCACTTTAATCATTTTAGTGTTAAGACTGGGGAATAAGATGCACGTCGTATAAACTCACTTATAAGTGGATATTAGCCATATAATTCAGTATAAACATACTAAAATCTACAGACCTAAAGAAGCTAACCAGCAAGGAGGACCCTTGGGTAGATGCTTAGTTCTTATTCAGAAGGGAAAGTAGGATAGACACCGGAAGCTGTAGTAGAGAGGGAACAGAACAGGAGCCCACCACAGATGCCCTCTAAAAGGTTCTACCCAGCAGAACCTGGGTAGAAGCAGATGCAGAGACTCACAGCTAAACTTTGGACAGAGCGCAGGGGAGTCTTATGGAAAAAGGGGGATATAGAAGGACCTGGAGGAGACAGTAGTCCCAGAAGAAGACCAACAAAGCAAAAAAAAAAAAAAAAAAAAAAAAAAAAAAAAGAAAAGTTGGGCCAAGGGGACTGCAGAGACTGATGCATCAACCAAACACCATGCATGGAGAGGACCTAGACACTCTGCTCAGATGTAGCCTACAGACATCTCAGTTTCCATGTGTGTTCCTTAGTAAGGGAGAATAGACAGTCTCTGACATGAACTTGGTTGCCTGCTCCTTGATCACTTCTACCTGGTAGGGCAACCTGGCCAGCCCACAGAGGAAGAGGATCCAGGCAGTCCTGATGAGACCTGATAGGCTAGGGTCAGATAATAGGGGAGGAGAACTTCTCTATCAGCGGACTAGGGGAGAGGGGTAGGGAAGAGTGGGATCGGGAGGAGATGAGGGAAGGGGCTACAACAGGGATACAAAGTGAATAAATTGTAATAATAATAATAATAGTAATAAAATAATACAATAAAAGAATGGAGAATAATAATACTCAACCTAAAATTGATTTATTCATATGACAACATAATTGAACATCTTGGCCAACCAAGGCAAAGTGTGTCCCATTAAATTCTTTTGTGTTTGTAATGTGAATTTTAACTGTTTCAAGTAGGGGTATGATCTTTAGCCAAAAAGAGTGACAACTTTTAATTTTTAAATTAATTTGGCAGTAGGGATGGAGTGAAGAAAGATTGCTCTCTGTTATCTGTTAGCTTGCTGTTTAACTAAGCGGCTTCATTATACATGACCTTTCTGCACAGGAGAAACAATAGTAACCCTGCCTGCTCCCACAGCCATGGCCACAGTTCCTGTGCCATTTATGTTGTTTTATTTTCTTTAGAATTGTTGTTTCATCAGACCTCTCTTCTGTGCCTGAACAATTGTTTCTTTCTCTACTTCCTTCCCTTCCCCTACACCTACTAGGATGTGCGGTCTGTTGAGGGTGGGAGCATTGTTTTGTAGTTGCTGCTATGCAACCACATCCTTTGAACAGAATTTCTTAGCGTTTCCCCGGTGCATGAGTGAATGGAAACCCCACAACATTCATTCTTACTGTGTAACATTCTTTTTTTTTTTTTTTTCTGTGTATAAAGAGCCTCCTGTCATTTCCTGTGTGGTCTTCGTTTGGTATCCACCAGCTCTTCCCTAATCTCATTGCTGCTGGTCATCCCATCTTCCAGTGCCTCTAATAGGGACCACTGCAGGAAGCTCTTTGGGGTCTTACTGCCCCTTACCCTAGTTCCGGTGCATTCACGTGCTGAATGAGAGTTGCATTTGTTTCTTCTTAAAACGCAGGGTTCTCACCACGGATGTAGTGTTTTCTGCTCTGGCTGTTAGGGGTCATTGTAAGATGTTGGACCTATGTTCAAGTACAATATTTGCTTTGAGAAATTAAAACATTCCTTGCTTTCTCCTTTTCCGTTCTTTTGTATATTCTGCTTTTTAATCCCTAGACATCTTTGTCCCATTCTGTACTTAAAAGAACTCCTGATTCAGCATTGCTGTTGCTTCTTTATTTGCTTGGGACATGATAAGGACTTTGACCAAGGCAGTATTTCCCTGATACATTAGAGGAAGCCTATAAAACCTGACTAGACAAGGGCTTGTCCTCAAAACAGCGTGCTTGAGAAAGGTGACCGTGGTGAAGCACCCTGGGAAGGAGCATTACTGTGTCTGGGGCACTGGAGAAAAGGTGTGATGTGTATGTCCGTGATCCCTGGTCCCTGCCTGCCGTGTGTCTCTAAGTCATGCCAGCCCCAAAGGGCCCTTATACAACCTTAAACAAGGTATTTTATAGGAGGAATAAAGTGATACACTAGTGTATCAAAGCAGTGACTTTTTTATTTGTGGAATATAAAGACATCTCCTCCCTCACAGCAAAACATTTAGGGCTTTTTTCAGGAAGATACATTTAGGGTATGTTCATGATAATTCTAGTCTTGGGAAGAGAGTACAGAGAAATTGCTGTTATTTCTTCCTTAAATGTTCAGTGATACCATTTGGAACTGAGGTTTTATTTAAAAATTATTAATAGATTTTCACTGATACCATTCTGTTATCTGTTTCTCATATCTGTCAAGAATTTGTTCCTTTTGTTATTAATCATGAATTTATGGGGTTAGAGATGTTCATAGTTCTTTTTGTGATTCTTGTGTCTAGATGATCCTCTCTTCATTTCTGACATTGGTAATTTATATTATTGCTTTTTTGATCATTTTTATTGATATTTATAGACTAACTTTTATGATACTTATCCCATTTGTCTTTTAGATAATTGCAAAAATCTTCAGATTGTAAGATAATAGATGTTATGATTTATCTTTTACTTCTGATGATTTTTAAAAATTAAAAAAAATACAGTAGCTTCCTGGACTATTTTTCCATTCCCCAGGAATTATTTTTACCTGTGTCATTGTAGTTCAACATTATGTTTTTAAGTAGTGTGGGGTATTTTTGATTTATCCATCTTAAATGACTTTGCCAATCTTTCGTTATGAGTGAGAACTCAGCTTTCTTACATGTTCAAGCTCTCCACTCATTTCTCCTGCAGCCTCTTTAAAATCAAACCAGTGATGCTGCTTCCTTATGCAATTATCAGGTGGGAGTAGTTCTACTATATGACGTTAGTTGCTTTATAAGGAGTAAGACTTATGTGGTGGCTATTCTACTCACTCCCTCTCCCGCACTTTAAGAGGCCATGGGGCCATGTCTTTACTCTCTTCTGAGTGATCCTTACATGGTAGATTCAGTACCAGATATTGGAGGAGTGTGATGAAGTATGACGAACTTGTTCTACCATCCAAGAGCTCAGAGTCTTGTCATTGGAAGGAAGGAAGTGAAAGGATTATTGGAGACATACAAACATGCATTCCAAAAATTTCAGCAGGAAATAGAGTTTTATCCTGCCCAGCTATGGAAGGCTTCCTAGGAAGGATGTTCTAGAACTGAACAGTGAAGGAAACAGAAATTATCCAGACAGACAGTTAGCAATGCTTCAGTGCACTAAGTCAGAGAAGGCTGGCACATCAACTCAGTGCACTGCACTGAATTTTGTGGTCCGATCTTTACCTGTATTGAACACAACCTTGCAGTGTTCTTTTAGGAAAAGCTACACCATGGGGTATCCTGATTTCATAGTCATAAAAGTACTCATCAACATGTCATCTCTACTAGAACTAGTGTGCTATTTTCTTTAGGATATAAATAGAGCTTTAAATAGGGACAAATAGTGACCAATTTTGAATAACACTTCTGTAGGTATAGCCGAAGTCAAACTTGGGATACTCTTAGAAATGTCTTTAGCATTGAACTTCAGGCTGTTCTAGCATCTGCCCTCTTCCATGTAACTGGGGCTAAATGTGCTGTGAACTAAATTCCTAAGAGGGTTGGCATTGTAGTCCACCTGGGAAGAGCTTGCCCAGCATGAACAAGGCCCCAAGTTTAAATTCCTAGCTATCAGTATAAACATTGACATAGAAGAAAGAGTGTTCAGTGTAAGTTTTAGCTGACTGGGGCTTTGTAATGTCTACTGTGTGAAAACAGAAAACTCTTTAGTTGTTAGAGGGTGCTTTAGGTGGTTTCACATAAGGCTTTGTCCTGTGCATTGGGTAACAACCACATTTATAAGTGTTGATTAGCAACAAGGACACAGTTTTCACATTTCTGTTTGCTGCTTATCAGACTTTGTACTGAACAGGATCTGTTTTATGCTGTCCAAGACACTGAGGCCTGTTCTGTTACTTTTGAAATTAGTTTGGAATGTTTTGCTTATTGTTTAGGTGCTGGGAAACAGCGCCGGAGACTACATAAGTGCTCCGCCCCTGAGCTATGTTCTCAGCCTTGTTCTGAGGTTTGATCTAGAGTTTTGATTATGTGTCAGTTAATCAGTGGCCGTTTTGTGGTTTCATAAACCTCATTTTTGATGGAGTTGTATTTATTTCGGTTCCGGAGAAGAAAACAGTTTGGGTCATATCGTAGCTCTTTGCCAGCTGTCTCTTTGCTTTTCTACAAACTGTCAATTTATTAAGACAGTGTCTGATAGGTTGAAATGACTTCGGCTTACTTGGAGGCTCTGTCCTTTGCTTGCATCCATAGGTCTCTATCTCCATAATTTTCAAGGTGCTAAACAAATTCTGTATATTTCTTACCAGTACTTTGTAGTATTGTTTCAGTCTTTCAAGAATCGTTTCATAGTAAAAATCCCAAGTGCACAAAACAGAATACTGCCATGGAAGTTCATATGGCCCCCATCCAGCAATGGTAGCAGCTCTGCTTCTGAAGCTGCTGGCTTAGTTTGTAGAATTAGAGTGGGGACAGTTGGTCAGGCCTTTGTGTTTTTCAGCAAACAGTAAGAAATATGTAACCAGAAAGCAAATGTATTCTTTTAGAGTGAGTATTCAGATGGGATTGTAAACGATAGAATTTTAGATTAGAAGAGGGCTCTTTAGTTGGTTTCACCTGAGATATCACCCCAAGAGGCTCTCTGTCTTATCAGCTGACAATTTTAGTTAGCAAGATTGTCTTAAAAGTTTTGTGGTTGGACCCCACATCTGCTCTTTCTCGTACTGAGTGAAAATTTTAGAGGAAATTACAATCTCTAGTTATGGAATAACAAATTAGGTTTGAATTAGGAAAGATACAATTTTACATAGAAAATAAGCCTTCCTTCCTGTGGGATCAGTTTATTTACACTCCTTAAAGAAATGAGTTACAAAATAAATAGTGGTCTCATGCTTGAGAAATACCCAATTTGAGAAACCTATCTTCCCTGGTTGTCTTTTCTGGCTATGGCATGGAAAAAACACTTAATGTTTAAAGTTGAAAGGAACAAGGTCACAGAATTGGCTTCCCCTGAATCTGTGAGACACTTGAAAAGCAAGAAATCCTTTTGGAAGGAGGCTGTGGATCTTTGGTTACAAAGTTATGAGTTGTGCTGCTGGATTAGCATAGGCAGCTTCTGTGTATTGTTCTGCCACTGTTACGTCCTTCACATAAAATTAAAGGCGTGTGGATATGTGAAGTAGCACATATCCCGACTCTGAGATTCTTCTGACAAAAACGGTTCCATGGAGGAGATGAAAGACCCCTGTTTTTTGTGAGTAAAAAGAGCTAACTTTAGTATCTATTTTAATCGTTGTACAATATTTGACAATGTGAAGAAACTTTGTAAAGCATCTATTTAACTTTGAGTGAAAACATGGAACTGAAGCGGATGAAGTAAATGTTGATAGACTATGTGTGACTGCAGCTGTCAAATGTCCCCATTCTGAGAAAAAAAATGACGTGATTATTTTACAGGAAATACTGTACAGGACTGTGGTTTATGCAGAGGAAATACAAAGAAACCATAATATTCTTAGCACTTGCTGCTGTAGTTTATTTGAAATAGACATAAGTTTCCATAAACAAATGTTGCGTCTGGGCTTTATTGTTCAGGATCTGAACTACAGCACAAAACATGTGATGGCTTTGTTTTTACATGCCTTGCTGAAAGCATGCCCCCGCATAAAGGCTGTGTAACAACAGGGTCACATGGTTGAAGGACAGTTGTCTGGCTGACAGTGCTCCAAGAGCCAACCCAGATCTCACACACAATAGAGCAGCGGCAGACAGCACTGTTAGCCCTTCCACCTGCCCTGAGACTGACTATGCAGGAGATTTGTGGCTGTCCTGTTACGTTTCTTCCCACACATCATTTGTCTGTTCTATCAGTGTTTTTCTGGGTGATTGACTTATCTTGGCAAATGGACTGATTTGTGTGTTTAGAAGGGAGAAAGGAGTATGTGTGTGCTGCTCTTCAGCAGTCATAATTTGTAAAATGCCACTTTTTGGAATTTTTAATGCGTACCCATGTGAGTGATGGCTGAGGACTCTTTAGACACTGTGTAGTCACCCTGTCATCTTGCCCGGTTAGTCCCTGCGGCAGTAGTACTCTCGGAGACCGAGTTCAATTACAAAAGGAAGTTTGACGACAGGATAAAGGTGTAATGATCCTGAAAAGTGGAGATGATGCTGGATTTTCTGGGTGGGGCCACTGTGATCATGGAACCTTAACAGCAGAGAGCCTATCCCACAAGATGAGAAAGAGATGGGGAGGGAGGAGGGGGAGAGAGAGAAGTGCCACACTGTTGGCTTTGAAGATAGAGCCAGCCAGCCATGAGCAAAGGCTGTGGGCTGTCTCTGGGAGTTGGGAAATATTTCTTCACTGGATCCTCCAAAAGGGAGCACTGTTCTTCCCAGGGACCTTCAACTGAAGCTCATCTCAGCGTGGGATTCAAAGGCAGGAAGATACAAAGTATGGCCGGCCTTAGGCTGTGTTAGTGGTAATTTGTTATGTTGATATAGAAGACTAACAGACTCACCCAGTCAGGAGTTAAACAGTATTATCTTCTAGGTTTTCTCCCCAGGGGGTAAGTTCCATGAAAAGTACCAGGTGAGGTACTTTACATGGCTTAAGCCTTGCACCCCTTACGGAGGTGTAACTGATTGGAGCAACTGAGGTAGCAGGCCAGGTGTTCAGAGAATCCAGTTGTTCCAACGGCGTTGAGGCTGTGGCTAGTTTACACACCGAATACTTCTGGTTCAGGAGGACCTAGAGTACTACCTTTCCTCAGGTGTGTCCTGTCCAGACTCAGCCTGTCTCCAGTGACCGAGAAGATCAGGGTCCTTCTGACTAGTTCTAAAGCTGTGTTGGTCATAAATGCATGTCAAATAAATTCACAAACAAGCAGCCTTCTAGCTCTGTATTTGAATGTTGATTCTGCTTCCTGGAGAAACCTTTTAAAAATATTTTGTCATTGAGAGAAATAATATCTTCATAGAAATCAATATATATATGATTAAATAGGGTCAAGGGTGTAACCTCAGCAAATGTAATCCAGGGGCTTCAAACCCAGTTCATGGCATAGGCTAATTCTGATTTGCTTGTAATAGCTTTTTGGAGCAGTGTTGAAAAGGATGTTGAAACCAAGTCCTTTATTAAGTAAAAAGGGCTCTGATGGTGTCTGATATGGGCAGCTGCCACAATACTAATCTACTTCCTGGAGTTCTCACCCTAGACCAGTCAGTCCTTCAATCACCATCTTTTGCATGTGATACTTAAGCTACCTGAAAAAAAATTACCCCCCACAATGGGTCATCACTGGGTCTAGGTAGGAAAGATATGACAGGCTGAATTTGTAAAATCTGGGGAGCACAGACCAGTTGATGATAACATTTGAGGAAGAAATCTATAAGTTGAGAGAGGCCAGAAATAACTGACAAACAGCTATTTTCTTTCCATTCTTGTCAGGGTGCTAATTCTCTTTGTCAATGTTGGGCTTCATTTCAGCTTGTTTGTATTTGTTTACTAAAGCTTTGATGTCATCATAGATTATTTAGGATATGAAAACGGAGATAAATCATTTAAATTAAAATGGGGTGAAGACAAGAAAAAAGTTTCTATGGCTTGACTAATACTTTTCTGAAAATCATGGGGCATGAAATATTTCCAATTCAGATATTTTAAAATCTTCATATACCTAACGGTATAACATGGGGAAGGGACACAGACTGAAATGCAAAATTATCTTATGTTTACACATGGAACCCAGAGGAAGGTAATTCTATACAGTAGTCTTAGTGTATGCCCTGGTGTTTTTTTTTTTTCTTTGCCAACTTAGATATAGCTGGGGAGAGGAAAAGTCAGTCGAGGAATTGCCTCCACCAGATTGACTTGTAGGCAAGTTTGTGGGGCATTTTCTTGATTAATGATTGATGTGGGAGGACTCAGCTTATTGTGGGTGATGCCATGCCTGGGCATGTGGTGGTGGGTACAAAAAGCAAACTGAGTAAGCCATGGAGAACAAGCCAGTCAACAGTGTTCCTCCATAGTCCCTGCTTGAGTTCTTATCCCACTTCCCCTAGTGCTAGAGGCTGATGTGGAAATGTAAGCTCAGATAAACTCTTTCTTCCCCAAGTTGCCTTTGGTTATGTTATTTATCACAAATATAGAAAGCAAACTAGTGTGCTGCGTTTTGATTTTGATCCATTAACAGAGGCTAGTGTGGAATTTCTCACTTCTCTTACTGTGGCTGTGTTGAAGAAATTTCAAAATTTGAAGCATTTTGGGGTTAATGATACTTAATCTTTATAAAAAAAAACTTTTTTAGCAAATTAAGTCTCTAGATCATTAGTATTTTTAAATGAACATTTTATAAAATTCATAAGAAAAGTGGTAGGTATAAGTAAAATTTGTAGCACTTTTCATACGAAAAATAGAAAAAGCAATATTATTTAGTACTTAGGTATTAAACTGGTAAGTGCTTTCAAAATACAAAACCAGGCTGGTATTATACCTTTTATATTCCATTTGCTGATTAACATTGCTCTCAGACCCTCTCGGGAAATCATTTGATTAATGCGCAGCAATCTCTCTGACTCACCTTGTAGCCTGGGCAGCACAGTCTTTTGTGAGAATGCTTTGGCTATAATGAACAGTTGAGCCACCTATTGAGTATCAGAAAGCTTAAGTGCCGGAATCACCCTGATTCTTCAGTTGGGTTGAAAGATGAGTCAATCCAAGAAGCTTACGATATCAGTCCAGAGGGCTGTTTGCCAGTTGTAACAAGGCAGACCAGTAATGGAAATATGACCTTAGAGTTGTAAGATGGCATTAATCCTTCAGAATGCTTGTGTTGACATTGAACTTCACTGTAAACTGCAGCATGGAAGAGCCCCTATTCTTAAGATCTCTGTGCAAATAAAATACTGAAGGTTTAATGATTCTCTAAAACAAGTAGGCATAGGGATTAAAAGAAGATAAATAACAACCTTAAAGGTATGCATTATAGTTTCCAGTTGAAAATACATTTCATATCAATAAACCCTTTAAGTCTATAAAACAACAGGAATGAACTTTTACTACCAGGGGCCTTGTGATGACTGATGCTGTGTTCCCATAAGAGGGCGTAGGCCTCTATTTTCAATTACTGTTGATTGGGTAAAGGAAAACAGGAAGTGATTCCTTTCTACTGCCTTGTGTGTTGTGACCTGGTGTATACACTGACACGGACTTAAACTATTACCAGGGCTGGCAGGAGTGCAGTGAGTCCAGAAGGGTGGCTAAGCTTTGGCCTCCCATTTAGAGAGATGGACACAGGTGACGGAGCTGACTCTGGTGGGTCTGTGAGAGGCTGCTTCATTTTGATGGAAGGGATTGGGAATTATGTTCTTGCAAAGGCACTGATGAAGGGAAGGGCACAGTGTTCGTGGGAAGAGCAGTGCACAGAACAAGTATTTTATTTGGGAAAGTAGTGTTATTTCTTCATATGAGAATGAGAAAGCGTCAGAATTCTCTTAGTGTTGGTCTCTGTCACTTTTCCTTCCTCTTTAACCTTCTAAGTGGGGGAATAATTTGGTATTTTTTTTTTCACAGTGCAGTGCTTTGTGCTGGTGATTTTTTTGTCGGGTTGATGCGAGCTAGAGTCAGTTGGGAAGAGGGGACCTCAACTGATTCCATTAGACTGGCCTGTAGGAATGACTGTGGGGCGTTTTATTGATTGAAGAGAGACATGGAAGGATCCAGCCCATTGTGGATGGTTCTACCTCAAGGCCAGTGGTCCTGGGTTGTATAAGAAAGCAGGCTGAGCAGGCCATGAAGAGTAAGCCATTCAGCAGCACTCCTCAATGGCCTGTGCTTCAATTCCTTCTTAAGCTCCAACCTTGGATTCCTTGATGATGGAGTAGAAGCCAAATAAACCCTTTCTTTAGCACATTGGATTTCGGTCAGTGTTTACCATCAACAGAGAAAGAAACTAGATTGCTTCTGAATAAGGCCTGTGGTTGTAGCTCAGTGGCGCAGTGCATTGTTAACACGTGCAGGGCCTTGGCTTCAGTTCCCAACAGCAAGCCGCAAACACACGCTGAAGTGTGGCAGAAGAAATCCACCATTGTCTCTGGTAAAGGGCAACTGTGTTAATTCTCATGTTTGTTTTCATCTGTTTACTTCCTGCTTCCAGCTTTTATTGTTTGTTGACGCAAACTGTACAGTGAAGGTACAAGAGAATGAAAGCCCATTATTGGAAATAATGTGATCTTGCTTATCCTGCACCTGTCTGTAGCGTGGCAGCCCTTTACTTTGGCTGTTACCTAAGTCAAGGGCCGGTAAACTTTTTCTGTAAACGATGAATTCAGAAACACTTAAGCCTTTTGAGGCACAAGGTCTCTGTTACAACTTGTCAAACCAACATTTTCGTAGAAAAGCAGCCCTGGCACCAATGGTGTGGCCATGGCTTCATTTCAGTAATACTTGATTTTCAAAAACAGGGGACGGGTCATGTTGGCACCTTTTGGGCTTTGCTCACTCTCATTTTTAGATATGTGACCAGCAGATTTTATATAGCCAGAACCTAGATTTCTTGACTTCCTGAGCATCCATGAGCTCTTAAAAAATACTTGTAAATTAAGTCTTTGAGAATTTCATACCGTTGTTCATACCCTCACTTTGCATCTTTAAAAGCAAAACAAAACCCACGGAATCTCTTACTCTAGGATATTTATGGTTCTCTTCCACTGTCATACTCTGCCTTCCTTTCTTTGTTACTTTGTTTCTTTCTCTATCCTTCCTTCCTTTTTCCTTCCTTCATTCCTTCCTTTCTGTTTCCTAAATACTGCCTTTATAATATAGTAATTCTCAGTAAAATTCTGTCTCAGGCCTAATGCACACATCATTGTGACTAGTCATTGTTGGGAATCATACAGAATCTATAGGCTTATAATTGAACTATAAAATGTATTACTTATTTAAACTACTTCATAGCATTTTTAATTTTCTTTTTCTTTCAAAGATATATATATCTTATTATATTATTTTTTTTAATGTATATGAGTGCCCTGTCTGCATGTGCACCCGCATGCCAGAAGAGGACATTAGATCCCAGCATAGAAGGTTTGAGCCACCATGTGGCTGGTAGGAACTGAACTCAGGCCCTCTGGAAAAGCAGACAGTTCCCTGGATTGCTGAGCCCTCTCTCCAGCTCACGGCATTTTTTTCTTATCCCTAGTTTGGACAGTGTGGCGAACAGTGTTGCTTAGGTGAAACATGCTGCCACTGTGAACACAGGTAGAGATGTTACGCTTGAATATTTCAATCAGGAAACATCTCAGTGGTCCTTCTGCTGCCAGGGGCTGTGTTACCATTGTAGGCCATACGGATGTGGTGTGGTCTATGCTGCAGCCTGAAGCTGTATTGATGGCTGTGGACCATGCTAGACCATATTGATCTGAGTGGCCTGTGCTGCCACCTGAGGCCATGGTGATGTCTGTGTCTATGCTGCCACCAAGGACAGTGTCTGGGTCCATAGTCCTATTGCAGCTGGGGTCTGTTACCACTGAAGGCCGTGTGGATATCCATGTCCTATACTGCAGCCTGAAGCCATATTGATGTATGTGGACAATGCTGCCACAAAAAGCCTTGTTGATGAAAGTGGCCTGAGCTGCCTCCTGAAGCCGTGTATCAACACGTGGCCTTATGATGGTGTGTTTGGTCCATGCAGCCACAGAGAGGGTTCTATTGATGTCTGTCATCTGTACTGCCACCAGAGACCATTCTGAGGTCCGTGGCATGTGCTGATGCCGGAGACTATGTGGAAGTCTGTGCTCCATGCTGTATTCAGAAACTATGTGCAAGTCCATGATCCCTGCTCCTGCTGAAAGGGCAAGGAAGCTGCTTGCACCATGGTTTTGATGACTGCAGACTCACAGTTGAGAAAGAAGGACAGGGAAGGCTTCTGTGACAACCCTTACCCCTACCACACCCCTTTACAAAAGGAACAAACCTAGACAGAGAGCCACCAACAAGAACTGGAAAACATTGTGGTAAAGATGCTGAAGTGTAGCTCCCCACATCTGATGGCTGCTGGTGGAGGTTGGGGTGGCAAAGGACTCAGTTTTCTTTAGGGGGCTGGCCACTGGAAGGTTGAGCATGCTCCAGTGAGTAGTTGGGCAACACAAATTGGACTTGTTCCTCCCCACTTTTTCATTTCTCCCTTCTTTTTTTGCGGAGGGGGCAGGGTGGGAAGAAAGACCTTCGGAGGACCTGGAAGTGAGTGTGCTTGGGGTTCATGATGTGAAACTACCAAATAATGAATAAAAAAAATACAATGGAAAAGAGAAACATCTGTAAGATATTTTGTTTGGGATTATGCTTGCTTCCTGAAGTGCTAGCCCTGTTTACCTTTGATCCTTCCAGTGACCTCACAGAAAACCATGCATAGTGGTACGAAAAATTTATATGACATCATATATTTTGATCTCTGTGTGAGGCCATGCATTGCTGCCTCCGTCTTTCTTGTCATGTTTCTTGTCATGCCTCTCAGAAACAATGCTTGAAGTAGTTACCCTGTGACTCTGGAGTTCATCACATTGCTTTTTGTATCCAGTCTGTTCCGGTATGGCATCTTCTTTCTTAAGAGCACTAACAGTTCATACGCCAACAGCCCTCTTGACATTCATAGTCTCCGTGCCAGGGCATTCTCTCTCTTCAGTCAGCCTTTTGTCAGCATTACACACTGTTCATCCCTCTTAATTTCTTGGAGCCTTCTCTTTTCTCTGTTTTCTGCACCGCCTAGAATGAACTTAGAGTCCTCCTCCCCTGACTTCACTTCTTGATCCCCTTCCCTAGATACCCCCTACCATGGCCTCTTTTCTGTGACTCCTCCTTAGAGAGAACCCCTTCTCTTCAATGTGGCTCTCTTTTCTTCTACAGCTCAGCAACAAGAAGAGTTCCTTCATAGAACTAAACACTGACTAAAATAGGTTTGTGGATTTATAATCTCTTTTCTACATTTGCATCATGAGGAAGAGTTGTGGTCTTATTTTTCATTGCATCATAATGTCTGCCTTCCTTCCTGGTGATGACTGCCCAGTTCCAAGTCGGTGAATATATGTGCCGTATCACTTACATCTCCTTGTGTGTCTAAGGGAACCTATTTGTCTTCAGAACTTTGTCATCTACTGAAAGAAGAACTGAAGTGATCATTAGAGTAAATTTGAAGATGAGCTCTTCATCTCTGAGACCTTCATCCATAGTGAATACAAGGAGAGGAACTTATTTCCTGACTTAATGGTTCTCCAGCTTCCTGAGTCAGCCATGCTTTCCCACGCACGGCTTTCAGGGGATAGTGGAATGACACTGCTCATGGCCTCTTAAGGCCTGTAGTCATCTGAGGCATTAGGATGCCATGCTTTCTTATCATATAGGTACAAAGAAATGCTTTCACATTATAAATGTAAAATTACATTGACTGTTACTTTAAATTTATTAGATTTATTACAAAGAACTGCAAGAAAATAATGGGGTATTCAACAATGGAAATGAGTTATTTTTGCCTTGCATCTTGGACTTGAAAAGAGGAAAAGGCAATTGTTACTGTACCTGCCATTGTAGATTTAACTCCGCAGTCTTCATACTTCCATCTTGAGAAAGCAGTTTACAAAAAGTCCTTGGACAGTATATTTCGTTCAAAGGCAACACAGAAAGCATGACCAATTCTCCACCCTGACTTCTCCACTTGAATTTGAAAGTGATATATTTCTACTGTTCCAAGAAATGCCATTTTGAGATACTAGTATTCTTATCAACAAGATTTAGGAAATAGCCAACATTTTGTCATGTCTGTTTCAGATCATTTGTCTTAGAAAGGTCTTACTGTGTAGCTCTGAACGACCTGGAATTCACTATGTTGACCAGACTGGCCTCCAATTCACACAGATCCACTTGCCTCTGCCTTCCTAGTGCTGGGATTAAAGCACGCACCACCACACTCAGGTTTCTCCTCTTTTTATAAGAAATGATGTGTTATATGTAGCTGACACTTCTTTTACTATCTGTCATGTGAATTTCTTGCCCGTGATTCATTCTTTCTTCTCAGTCTATATAATATATTGAAAGCATAGAATATATGTTATATAAAACAAAGATTAAAAAATCTTGAATCTTTATAAAAAGAAGAGAAATATTTCCTGTTGCTAAGAAGTTGATAGTGATATGTTTTAAAGGCAAAAGCAGAGAAAGCTAAATTATTGAAAACAAAATTAGCTCATCGAGAGAATTTGCTTGCTATTTCAGCTGGAGGCAATAGCGGAGAGGTCAGTTTCGTCTCCTCTCATATTTGAGTTAAAGCAGAGATCACTAATAGTTAGAAAAACAAGCAGAAGAGCCTACACAGTAATAAATGTGTGTTTTTTAAAAAAGCAATTCTAGTAAAATAAAATTTAATGGAACAAAACTTTATATACATTTTGAGTACAAAGATCCAACATGTTAGAATAAAAAAAATCACATGCTTGAGGATAGACTGGTGAAGTCTCCTCTGTGTGCATGTGTGTCCATCCATGTGTGTGTCCGTGTGTGTGTGAGTATGTGTACGTGTGTGTGACTGTGAATGTGTGTGTATGCATGTGGAGTCTAGAGGTTAACTTCGTGTTCTTCTTTGGGAACTATCCACCCTGTCTTTTGAGACAGGCTCTCTCACTGGGCCATAGGCTTACTGATTCAACTAGACTGGCTGACCAGCATCGTTGCCTTTATAGTTTTGGGATTACATGCATATCCCTGTAGATCTAGTTTTAAAATGTTTCTCTTCCTTTATTTTTAGTTTTATTTGTATGGGCATTTTGCCTGTATATATGTCTCTGTACCATGTATGTGCAGTGCCCTAAGAGGGCAGAGAAATGCACTGGATCTCTGGGGGCCGGAGTTACAGATGGTTGTGAGTTACCGTGTGGGTGCTGAAAACCAGCGTGAGTCCTCTGGAAGAGCTGCCAGTGTTCCTAACTTCTGAGGCATCTCTGCAGCGCTGACATCAGGCTCTTTACTTGAATGCTGGGGATTGAGCTCAGCTCCTTATGCTTGTACAGCAAGTACAAGCTATTTTCTCTGCTGGTCACCTTCTCTCTAAAGCTCTTGCCATTAGGGAATGTCAGGAGGAGGAGGACTGAGAAACTAGCTAATTAGACAGTTGCTTTCAGGAGAATGTCCTTGGCTTCCACCCCTGTGATATTGTGTACTTTTACTACTTGTGTATGTACTCAAAAGCATTAATTATAACTATTGTTTATAGTATGTAAGTTTGCATCTAATATTTTATATATAGGTATGCACACATATATTAGAATCGACTACACAATCCTTTGATTTTATTTTTTGATACTTTTGTGCTTAAACCTCAGATACATGTAATTTGACATCATATTTTATCCATTCCAGATACTATCACCACATAATAATTATGGTTTATTTACCTGTCCGCCTTTCCTTTCCTCTCTGCTTTTTCTTTGTTTCAAACTTTGGATCTTTGTGGTTCTCAGGTAGTCATTGCTGAGAGTAATATTGGCATTTCCTGTTAGAGCGCGCTGAGAGCATTTCCACTGGACTGAGGGAGGAGACTTTGACCAGAGAGAATGCAGCTGCATTCTAGAGAGATCCCGATTGAGTGGGACAGTGACTTCGGGTTTGTCCATAAATCTGGAAGGCTTTCATTGTTTAGACTGGCTTCTGTCTGAGGAGAAGG
The DNA here is from genome assembly GCA_028658305.1 of Pachyuromys duprasi. Taxonomy (NCBI): domain Eukaryota; kingdom Metazoa; phylum Chordata; class Mammalia; order Rodentia; family Muridae; genus Pachyuromys; species Pachyuromys duprasi. The sequence continues at coordinate 85,426,030 of CM053744.1, read as the reverse complement.
TCCTGCTTCTCATCACTGGACTTGGCCCCAGATGGAACCAGATCAGAACAGTTTGTATAACTGAGAGTTCCTTGTGGGTCATTTAGTGATTTTTGTGCCCCCTGGTGTCTTTTCTGAACCTATTGCTTGTGTGACTTGGTATCCAGAGCTTCCCTGGATAGCTCATGGGGCACCAGTAGCAAAGTTTTGGTCTCAAGATGAACTTGTGAGTTATAGAGTATTCTTCTCCCCGATGGGAGACATTTGTTAACAGACAGATTGTTTCTTTTTAATTATGTTTTCTTGTTCAGTTTCTACTTGGAACAGCTACAGATGTACCTATGCTTCCAGCTCTTAGACATGCAGCCATGTCTGATTACCCATGCCCTCTGATGGTCTGTGGCAACCCCACAAGTTTTTTCCTTCATTGTCTACCCACCAGCCCTCGGATGGTCCTATTCTTTTGCTTTCTGGTCTAATTCCTCCTGTCTTCCTTCCACTCAGCAGTTTTTTTGTTTTTGTTTCTGTTTTTCTTTTGCGTGTGTTTGATGACTCCCCATGCTACTGTGTGAAGAGCTTACACTTCCCGACACAGCTTGGAAGACTTCCCTAATCTGCCTATAATCTGCTTACTCAATGTCATGTTTTTTTTCTTTCTTTTTGCCACATGGGCCTTGCTGTGGTTAATGACCACCCGTGTCCCCAGACATACTGTGCACCAGGCCACCCCATGATTCTGACTATGCAGTCACCTTTGTGCTTTGGAATGCTCCTCTCTTCAGGGCCCTTTCATACCCAAGGCACATGTTACCATCCCTGCAAGGCTTCCCGGCTTTCTGCTTCAATGGTTGGAGTGTTACCTTCCTCCAGGGTCCTTCTAGAACTTCCCATGATCCTTTCTGTCTTTGAGCTTTGTTTGCCAGGCATTTACCATTCATTTCCCACTAAGTACTAAGTTTCCTTAGAGGGAGGGACGATCCCTTAGCACCACCTGGAAGGTCTTGTATGTTTTAAGAACTGATGCTTGTCTCAGGAGGAATATTGCTTTGGAGTCTAGGGGTATATTGGCACCTTAGTCTCCGGACATGTAGGCATTGTACTAGCGTTATGAGGAAAAGGCTGAAATGTACTTACTGTTGCTCTCATTGTGGAACTCCTGTCCCCTCTTCTTTCATAGGATTCCCTCCACTCTGCCTAAAGTTTGTCTGAGTCTTAGCTTCTGCTTTGATACCTCATCAGTAGAGTCTTTCAGAGGCCGTCTGTGGTCCTGTTGCCTGTCTTCTCCTGCTTCCAATGTCTATTGCCTTTGTCCTTCTGAATGAGGACTGAGCATCTTCCTAGTGACTTCCTTGTTATTTGGCTTCCTTGGGAGTATAGATTTTAGTATGTTTATCCTATATTATATGGCTAATATCTACTTATGAGTGAGTGTATGCCATATGTGTCTTTCTGCTTCTTGGTTACCTTGGTTATAAAGATAACCTTCTTGGTTATCTTTTCCAGTTTATTTCTTGGGATTAAGTTCTAAGCAAGCACACTCTACCATTGAAATGTATCCTTAACTCCAAAAAATATTTACAAATATCTACAGCATTTTATATACATTCCATTCAACAATCTATAGTAAATGTACATAAATATAGTTTTTTTTCAGGATTGTTCAGTCATAGATGATTTTTCTTTCTCATTTATTCACTTCACTTCCATATGTTCCATATGTTATTTTCAAAGTAACAAGGAAACGCATTAAAGATCTAGCTCTGAAACACAGCCACATTTAAGGGAACAGGACAAAACAAAACAACAACAAAACCCAGATTAATATTGGGAACCCTGGACTGGTGGTCCTTATACTTGGGTTGCAGCAAAACCAGTTAGAGAGCATATAAAAATGACTTGATGAGCTCCCCAAGGAGATTTTGATTCATTGTTAGGCACTTTTCTATTGCTACAATCCAATACCCTGGCAAAAGCAACATAAGGAAGAAAGAGTTTATTTTGTCTTATAGTTCCAGGGATGTAGAGTCAATCATGGTAAGGAAGGCATGACAACAGTCAAAAGAAAGCCATGGTGGGAGGAACAGGAAGCTGGCTAATCACGTTTCCATCCATACACAGGAAGCAGAAAATGAAAACAGGAAGTAAGGTGAGGCTGTACAACTTTAAAGGTTGTCCCTGGTGACACACCTCTTCCACCTCCTAAAGGTTCTATTACCTTCCTGAACATGCACAATCTGGGGATCAAGTTTTCAAACACGGGGGCATACATGGGTAACCTTTCACTCAAGCCACCGCACTATATGTGTTTTTCAGAGATATCCCTCAATTGAGACCATTTCTCATTGTGCATAGGTACTACCTGTCTGCTCTATAGATGAGATCGTCACCCTAACCAGCTCATTGGTAGAACTGTAATCTATTCAGCTTTGTTTCAGGTAATTTCCTACAAGCTAACCACATAGCGCTACCCCTCTGTCTTAACTTCTGTTAATTATATTATTTTAACATTTTTCAAAACAGAACTTTATTGGGAAATGTGAGCGTTGTTTAGTTTTGTGCTTTTGAAATACAACTGTGACTGTTAAAAAAAGTGTTAGAGATGGTCCCTGGTCCTATTATTGGGGATCCTTCTTTGATACTGAGCTCCCTTTGGCTACTTCTGTGCAGGGATTCTAAGTTATCTTCATGCATGATCACTGTTTGGAGTAACAGTCTCGGAAAAGACCCCTGTGCCCAGATTTTTTGGTTCTGTTGCTCCATTTGTGGAACTCCTGTTCCCTCCAGGTCTTTCTATCTTCCCCTTCTTTTATAAGATTCCCTGCACTCTGCAAAAGTTTGGCTACGCATTTCAGCATCTGTTTTGATATCCCGCTAGGTGAAGTCTTTCAGAGGCCTTCTGTGATAGGCTCCTGTCCTGTTCCCTGTTTTCTCCCTCTTCCAATGTCCTTTTCATTTGCCTTTCTGAATGAAGATTGAGCATCTTACCCAGGGTCTTCCTTCTTGCTTAGCTTCCTGAGGTGTACAGATTTCTCTTGGATCACTTCCACCTGAGGAAGGGAGCAATCTTGCCAGGCCACAGAGGAAGACAAAGAAGTCAGTACTGATGAGACCTGATAGACTATGGTCAGATGGAAGGGGAGGAAGACCTCCCCTATCATTGGACTAGGGGAGGGGTATAGGAGAAGAAGAGAGAGGGAAGGATGGGATTGGGAGGGAATGAGGAGGGGGCTACAGCTGAGATATAAAGTGAATAAACTGTGATTAATAAAATTTTTAAAAAGTTAAAAAAAGATGAAAAACCTCAGAGGTTCAATATTACTTTAAAAAAGTATTAGTGTTTTCTTGTTGCATCTTAAAAAGTCTTAAGACCTTCAGTTTATAGTTTCTGAGCTATGAATTGTTCTTGCTGCACAGTAGTCTTCTGAGAACTGAAAAGGTTTGCAGGGGTTTACTGCCCTTTGTCCTCTTCTCTTGAGTGCGTGCGTTTCCGTGTTTTTTTGTGGTTATTAATAGTTTTCCTATTGATTTGCAGCTGTTGTTTTGATGCTAATAGCATTTTCTTTTGCAAGCAATATATTTGCTTTTGATTATGTTTCTGAGTAGAAATTCTGTTCTTTCATTAATCACAATCTACTGAAATGCTCCATTATAACTTCAACGCATCTAAGATGTTTGTAATCTTATAAAAGCTTCAGAAATATTTAATCTAGGTTTTTTTATAAACCAAGCATATATTTGATTTTTTTTTTTTGCCAATCTGGTTATATTCATTCTGCCTTGCTAAGTATCCCTCTCCATTTTCTGTTATTCTGTGTTGATGCCTGTCCAGACACTTTATTTTTCTCTCATCTGTGAGGTTCCCTCAAAATTTCAGCCTATTTCGAGTACAATGTCAACCTGCTTCATTTGTGCAGATGGCTTGTTACCCCACACAGCTGGGTGTCAGTCTGATTGCCCCTCCGCTCAGGTGACCCATGAATGTAAGGAACAGGAGGCCTTGGGTGCATTCTTCAGCACAGAGCTTTAGAATAAAGGAACAGTGCATTGTCATCTTTTATTCTTTTGTCTTCTGTATGTAGCCATCAGTATCTCAAAAAGTTCAACAGTTAACTCTGGCCAAGCATGAGGAAAAGCACTTTCCAACGTTAAACTGTCTATGTGTCATTCCCATTTTGACAATGATGTTTCCCCATTTATCTGCTGGTTTCTGATGGCTCTCTCACTTCATACGTTTCCCCTGTGGTTCTGTTTTCCTTTACTGCCTTGGTGTTTTCCCAGACTACCGTTCCCTTCCTGCCCATTCTTTCTTCTGACTGGCTATCTGCCTGCTGATGTCTTTGACCCATTTCCTGATGTCTGCTTCCTGCTCTCTGTGGGTTGATGTCAGGACATCCTGGCTGAATAGAAAAAAAACGTGTTTGGAGAAGTCAGGTTGGGATATTATCATCTGATATACTGACGTTTTGAAGAATGGAGTCCACAGCGGGAGGGGTGGGGATGACACCCGTAAGTCAGGGATGCCTGAGTGGCAGCTGCACCTCTCCGGTGACTTTAGCCAGCTCTAGAGGCTGGTGCTTAGTGGAGGGACTGAGAGCATGACCAGGCTGCTGTAGTTGGAGTTTTCCTCTATTAAGTTTCTGTCCTGTTATTGGCAATGTTTCAGTAGAGTTTTGAATCAACCTTTCTTTTGTGGTCAAATATTAGCAGGGGAGAAGTTATTTCCGAAAGTATGGTCTCCATGAAAACACAAACTTCTCAAAACATTGTATTATTTGAAGCCTGTTGCATTTCTTGCAACAGGTCCTTTTTAGTAAATGACATCATAGCTTGACTACCTTCAGAGGGTGTCTAGTGAAGATTCTTTAAGGAATCCAGATCATTAATATGGTTGCAAATAGTCTTATTTGCTGCAGTGTACAGAAATGCAAAGACATTTCTCTAGTATTTTTACCCCCTCTCATTCTCAATTTCACACATGGGTCATTTGGGGAAAGAAGGTCAGAGAGCAAATTTAGTATTACTGTGTTGCTTTTGCTCACTGAGGTGCAACACACAACAGAAGCAACTTAGACCAAGGAGGATTTTTTTTTTTGCAGTGATTTCATAACAGGGCAAACATGACAGAGTTCTTGGCAGTGGAAACATATGAAACAGCTTTCTCTCGTCTTGCTAGCTGATAAGAAACAGAGAGAAACTTAGACAGGAAGCTGAGTAAGCTCTTACCCTTAAGCCCAACTTTTTAGCATCCCACTTTCTCTAGGTAGGTTCTACATCCTCCAAAACGCTGTCACCAGCTAGGAACCAAGTACTCAAGCAATATGAGCCCAGGGGCACATTTTGCAAGGCAGAAGGATAGTATTTAAAAGAATTTGTCTGCACAAATCTATTGTAATTATGATAGGGCCTAGTGACTTTAAAACATTTGTATTGATTCTTTGTGAATTTTACAGCATGCACCCCAGCCCTACCCATCCCCATATCCCTTTGTGCCTGCCTTCCATCCTTGCAACCTCCCCCACAAAAGAAAGTAAAAATAAAACAATTAAAACAAAGCAGAACAAAACAAAATCTTGCCTTGGAAGCTGTAGGGTCACACAATATACCCTTTGTCCACACATCTTTACTTGCAAATGTTCATTGCAGTGAGCCATTTGTCTGTTTTGAGGCTTCTGGCTTCTGCTACACTGTCAATACTGGGACCTCATTGGGACTTCTCTCAGATATCCTGTTGTTGCTTTGTGTCATGGAGATCCTACAGCTTTGGATATTCTGGTCCAGCCCTTTCACGTGCTCCAGAAGTTCATAGATGAGGTAGATATTGGGGTTGGACAACTCAAAGCCCTGGATCTGGACCTGGGTGGTAGCTGAGTTGGTCAGTCCATCAGCTCTCCTGCTCCCACACCACCAAGGCGAGCTCCTCTGCACTGTCCAGTCTAGATCACTTAATGCTACAGCCAGCGAGGGGCAGGGCCAGCTCTCCTGCACTCCGGTCACCAGGGTCAGCCCTACTGTGCTGCCCAGGTGAGGCACATGGCCTGCTCTCCCAGGTGCTGCAGCTGGTGAATAGCATGGACAGCTCTCCTGCTCTTGTGACCTCAGAATCCCTATGAGTTATGCTATTTGTTTATTTTAAATATTTTCTCCCAATGAAATTCACTTTGAATAAATTCTTTTGATTGAATCCCCAGATCTCTCTTTGATTTCATACATTCTGATTTTCTTAAGACATTTAGAACAGGACCTTGCACATTATAAGTTCTCATGAAACATTTTCAGTTTTATCTCACTTTAAACTAGAGATATTTTAAGGAACCGGGAACACAGATGATGCCCAACAGCAATCAAACACTCTCCAGACATTAGAAAGTTGCCTGGAACACTTTACCCTTCGCTTCTCCCTGGAAATATGACCTTCTTCGTTGACTGTGTTAAAAGCTTTATACTTTCTGTGCTGTTCCTTTCCTGGGAAGCCGGGCCATATTGTGATGACTCCTTCCCCAGATGCTGCTGAACTTTGCTAGACAAAGGGGAACTTTAAGAAGTAAAGTTCAGAGAAGACATCTGTAAGGCTTTGGCTGCTCTCTCATGTGCCAAAGATAATATAAGAAACATATAAGAAGGAGAGAATTAACAAGACCACCTCTGCATGCTTCTTAAGGATTAGAGAGGAAGCAATATGATAGGAAAATAATCTTTTTGGTTTTAGAGCAGGTTTCACTCAGCCACATGAGCACCTTAAGGAAACATTATTTGTAGGGAAGTTAAAATACATATACACACACATGCACACAGATGCAAACACGCACACATACACATTTATCCACATACATACACACATATAAACACACATACACATTCATATGCACACTCACACATGCACACACATGTAAACATATGCACTCTTATACACTCATGCACACACATATACACAAAACCACACAGACATATACATTCATGTACACATACACACATATAAATCATCTTCATAGGGAAAATAAGTGTGTGCTATAGACAATTAAAGTGTGTTGTAGTCTGCTGTTTTTGTTGTGCCAGAGTACCTGGGGCAGAGTATTTTATAAGAAGAAAGGTTTGCTTTGTTTGGCCTTTGGCTTTGAAGACTGGTACACTGTGATGTAGGACTGTATCAGAAGAACTCAATGGTGCTTCAGTACATGCTAAATATGCTAGGGCAAGGAGCTATGTGTGGAAGGGATGAGGTGTAACGAGACCTGGAAGGCGAGGGGTGCTGTGTACACCTGTAATACTCAGCCCAAGAGAGCCAGAGGCAGGAGGATTGCCATGAGTTTAAGGCCATCCTAGGCTACTCTACAGGATGCCCACAATCCATATTCCAGGTGATTCTTCATCCTTTCTATTTGGAAATTCATACTAACTGTCTTGGAAGCTGTGGCAGGGCATCATCTCAGATGAGAGCAAATCGAGACTGTCCTGGGTCAGGCCTTTTTCACAGAGTTCTGGATTGAAGGTGACTTGTCATGGCAGCTGACTTTAATGGGAGGAACAGTAATGAATTGCTCACATTGTAAGGTTGGAGACAGGGGACCAAACACATGACCTACAATTTAAAACAATGGCTCACTTTCTCGCTTACTAATTAAACTACTAGAAATGGCCTTTGCTTTGTGGTTTTGTTGCTAGAATCTCAATTTGAAAAAATGCTATTCTCAAAACAGTACATTGAGTTTTAAAAGCAATTTGAAAAAGGATGTGAGTATCTGCTTTAAATTCTACTATTTTATGAGCATTTTTCAATAATGCGCTTTCATCTGGGGCTACCATGCCACATCTTCATCTTCACAATTCTTGTGTTTGAAGTTGTCCTTGAACACAGGCAGTTCAAAAGAGTAATATCATTTAACGCATGTTCTGTATTTCTGTTACAGACTGATATTTTTAGTATTGAAAGTTTTATGATAACTTGGTGTAGGGCTGAAGACCCTATTCAGGGAAACAGGGACTGTTTCAGTCATGATCTTGATGGCTGACTCTTTGACCCCCCCCTCCCCCCCATATAAGCCGGGGAGTGACAGACTGGCTAGATCCCAGGGGAGGACTTTGCAGCCAGCCCTGAGGAGACATGATAAGTCGTGGTTGGATGGAAGGGAAGGAGGTCCTCCCCTCTTGGTGGACTTGGAGGGGGCGGGGAAGAAGGAGATGAGGGAGGGAGTGGGAGGGTAGGAGGGAATGGGGGAGGGGGATAC
>CM053744.1:85377928-85417729 GCA_028658305.1 Pachyuromys duprasi | reverse complement strand
AAGTTTTAAAAAGTTGTATGTCAGGTAAGTCTTCCATTTCAGGACACTAAAATATGCTTGTAAGTTCCTAATTAGTCATTATTTGTCAGGAGTGTGCAAATCAAACTTGTTTTGATGACCTGAGCATTGTATTTCAGTTTATTAAGTCCAATTCTTGTTTTGTATTAGTAACTGTCAAAGGCGTGTGACCTTAGAGAGAGCAATGACGTTTGCTGACTTTCTGTTCCTTTTTGTAACTTGAGTACAATATTCCACTCAGTAGGAAAGAAGGAAAAGGAAAACCAGCAAGCATCCTCTCTTGTTTAAAGAACCATCTCATTAAAAGTGTCTACATTGGACATAGTGACACATGCCTTCAGTCCCAGTACTTGGGAGACAGGGTCAGGCAGATCTCTGTGAGTTTGAGTCCTAGTTTACATAGTGAGTTCCAGGCCAGCCAGGGCCTCCAAGGCCAAGTCAAGTGGCTGAAGGCATTTGTGGACTGCTAGTGATTGCAGAGCTTAGTCAGGCTGTGGGAGTTGGCGTGTGTGATATGCTGGTGGGCTAGGATATTGTGTCTGCTGTACAGGTCTAGTGGATACCCTTTAAGTTGTTAGTGCATGCCATATAAGGTCATGTGCAATGGCTTCTCTCCCTCCTGGCTCATTTCTCTGGAGGGGCTGGGGCATGATGTGGATTGTATTTCAAAGTTAATTCCTTATTAGTGTCATTCTATAAGTCCTGAAGGATCTATCATTCCCCTTCCAAATGTCTACATATTTGAAACAAAACTTTTGAGAAAGGACCAAAAGAAAGTGTTAGCATCCCTAGGGAAATTATCTTCCTTGAAAAGTCACTTTGATTTGAATTGATGATGTTGACATCTAGACACCAAGGGTTCATTTCAGTAGGTTTGGGGTGATGGATTTCATCCATTTGGGGTGATGAGCTCTATGGTTTAAAGCCCACTGCTCATCAATGTATTTGCAGTCATGTCAGTGTTGTTGAATTCTCATTCCTGGTTATGGTGGTAAATGTAATTAATCCCAGCACTCGGAAGCAAGTTCCAGGGCAGGCAGGGTGGCTACACAGAGGGATCCAGTCCCAAAAACATAACAGAACAAAAACCCATGAAGCATAGTTAGTATTGTTCCCTTCAGAGTTGACGTATTGGTACTTTAACAGTAAGAAAAATTGGAATATTCTAAAGTATAATTTTGTCCTTTTGGGCTGAAGATAATAAGTCATTATTAGTAAAAAACAAATAAGATACTAATCAATTTACATGTTCTATACTCATACCGGGGAACCATCCCCAATCTTTTTTTGTGATTTAATTTTACATTTAGTTCAGTTACCATTCTGAGAACTTTGAGTATGAAAAAAATTAACTGAGGAATGTTGGAGGACATTTTTTTTCTGATACTTTAGTTTTATTTTATTTTTTTTCTCTATTTCAGAACCGGCTGTGTTTTTTTTTTATCCTTCTTTCTTTTTTGCCTCTCTCTCTCTCTCTCTCTCTCTCTCTCTCTCTCTCTCGTGTATGTGAAGAAGTGACCACCAAACTCAGAAAAGGTGAATAAGCAGACAGAATTTGAGTCAGGAAAATTTTCACACTTAATTGGTTTTCAAACACATGGTAATGAACTAGATATATACAATATGAAATAAGGTAACTTTGAAGGAAATTCAGTACTTCCATAATGGAATGGAGGTTATTTTTCAGGGTGCCATGCTCCTCTCAGGAAATGGAGTTCTTATTGCAGGAGGGCCTCTGGACCTCTGCCTCTCCATTGTCACTTTGCCTGACCCTCTGTGAGCTCTCATCCTTGGCTTCTGATCAAATTTCATTTGAATGACAACAGAAGAAAGCCTGAAAACTATTTACTTGGTTGTAAGAATGAAGAGACTTTTGTTTGTTTGTTTGTTTGTTTTTTGTTTTTGCATTTCTCATTAAAATATCTTGCTGACTACAAATTTATGTACACTCATCACTAATTACCCAACAATATATTAAAATAAATGTCAAACAGGGCATGGTGGGATCCTGTCACCAAAGTACAGCAATGGAAACAGAGCTGAAATTGCATTGCCATGTGGCTCAATAGATAGCTGCTGCTAACCTGTCCCTGCGTGTCCTGTTTGGATATCCTGTTTATTGGAGGCACAGGCAGTCCCTGGCTGGGAATCCGGAGGGAAGCCAGGGAGATGGGGCCTTGTCAGCTCCTAGCTCGTCCTTCCTTTTTCTCTGTTTCTTCCTCTGCAAGCCGCAGGAAGGCCAAAGGCCTTCCTGAACGCTCTTTTGATGGAGGGACCTGGAGTAAATGCTGGGGAGATGATTTGGCAGTCAGGAGTGCTTGCTGCTCTTCCAAAAGGCCCAAGTTTAGTTCCCGGAACCCACAGTGTGTAGTTCACAACTGTCTGTGACTCCAGCTGAGGGGAATGTGCAACACGGCATGTACACATATCGATACACACATAAAATAAAGATAAAAACGAAGTCCTAAAACATAAGCTGACCTATGACTCCAGCCTCCATAGAAGTGTTCTGTATGGTGGTGTTCTTTTCAGACTTCTCATAAGGCTGTGAAAAAATGGCAGCAATGCCAGAATTGTGGGAGTCACTGGCTCCAACGAGCACAAGGGAATCCAGTCCACACAACCATTTGGTTGAAAGAGGCTTTCTAGTGAGTTGTACTGAAATAAAGTTTCAGAGAATTATTAGTCAGGTAGCAATAGAGAAGAGAGATATTGTAATATCTGAGGTGTTCAAAAAAATAGAACTTAAGAATAATTGTGTTTTTTTTTCCATGACATCTTTGTCATTGTTTCAGGTAAAAATTAGAGGATAGCCAATGAGTAGAAATAACTGATTACACTTAACTTTATTTTTTAAAGTTTTTTTTTTAAATTTTTTAAAAGATAGGGTCCTTATATCTAGTTAGAGGGCAACCTTTAGCTTACGGTGATACTTTTTCCTCGGCTTCTTGAGATATGTATCAGTGTGCTATTTTATTAAAATATTTTTATAAATTCCTGTAATATAAATTGCTCCATTGCAGACATTTAATCCTCTGTTTCTCCCCAACAAATTTACATTTAAAAAAAGGAACTGGAGCTCAGAAAGTTGGTGGCCACTGAGTATCGAGACATACATTGTTACAGAAAATTCTAGAACCTTTCCCTCATCATCTAAGAATCTGCAACCACATATATCAATGTATAGAGTATGGATGAGTATGGATACCCAAGCACATCAGCACCAGTGTGTGGCCTCGCTTCTCAAAGAACATATTCCTTAAAAATCCCAGCTGGTGAGACTGTGCCCTGTCGGCTCACTGGTGAGGCCCAGAGCTGTGGCCGCTTTGCTGGGTAGAGTTGAAGTTGGAAACCTGTAACTTTTCCTAGGACTCTTCTCCCTGGAGGTTCACTTGCTGGAGGCTTGTTCTTTGGTGTGGTGATGCGGGGGTGGCTGGGCCTTTAGGGGGCTGGGCTGAGGAGAAGTCGGTAGGTCGCTGGGGATGCCTGTTTGGGAGGGTGAGTGTGGTCTTATAGAGTGGGCTATCTGGTGAGTGGTTTGTTATTGAGGCTAGCCCAGGCTCTTGTCCTCTTTTATTCTTGTTTTAGTTGCAATTCACTGCCTTGTGTTGCATCCAGGGGAGCCCTCCCCAGACTCCAAAGAGTTGAGGTTGCCTGATGTTGGACTTCAGCTTCTAAGAATGTTTTGTAATACCCATCCTCTTCTATCCCCTTTCTACTCCCTCTCCTTTATTCCTTGACTCTCTGGGTGGTCTTGAACTCACAGGCTCCTTCTGTCTTAGCCTCTCAGGGACAGGGCTATAGATGACCACATTTGTGCCTAAGTTCTATACCTTTAAGCAAGGATCCAGCTTCAGCTATTTCATTAGGGCTGGCAGAAAGCTGATTATATAAGTTTCATTATCTGAAGCCACTATTTGTTGGAAAGGAGGGTTTGAGGCCCAGAGAAACCGAACCATGTTCTCATAACAAGGCACAGCTGTAGCCAGGATCCAGTGCACTGCTGATCATCTGATGTTTTGAGACAGCCATGTTGGCAAAGCTATTCTGTATAAGCCACTTCGATACAATATTTTATGACAAGAACTTTGTGTGGGGGTTTAGGGGGCCTGGAAAAATGCTATTAGGTTCTTCTGTTAGCTTTGCTTTGATTCAAATAATCAATTACCCAGTTATTGAGCTTTTGTTCTATATTCAACAATGAGAAGTATAATTTTGTGGGATGTGAGTTAGGCATCCTGTGAGGATCAAAGTGGGCAGGGGTTTGATGAATTTGGAGTAACTTTCAGTTCTTTCTTTCTTAATCAACACAATTGTTATTTTACTGGAACTCTCCAGTCTCTACTTTTCAATATCCAGCTCAGAAAGTCCCTCTTGCCAGATCACTAGGACATCAAGATCTAAGTTATATGCCTCACCTGGGGGCTGTTTTCGTCTGTTCAATTTGTCTTTTTCTGATGTCCTGAGTTTAGTCCTCTGAAACCACATGATGGAAAGAGAACCCACAAGTTCTCCACCCTCCACACCCACACTTTGGCATATGCCTGCCTACACATATACATAGAAACAGTAAAAAAATAGAAAAAAAGAAAACAGACAATCATACAAATAAAAAGACATAATACTAGACCACAGCATAGACTATGGAGTTGAAGTCAGTACACAATAGGTACAGTACCAAGTAGGTCCATCCTGCTTCTCTGTCCAAGGAATTTGTTTACTTACAATATATAAAAGTTTGCACAATATATAAAAGTTTGCAAATAAGCAGCATGGATGCTTTGAGCACCATCAGGGTAAGCATTTCAAGGGTGTGGCTAACTTAATAGCTTAGACGTGAGTTATCTCATGGCTTCATCTGTACACATGTGATTTCCCATGAAGAATTTTTGCCCCTTTCTTAGACTGTCCCTGGGAAGATGGAGCTGAATCTTGTCTGACTGAGACAAGGAGTATTAGGTGTGTCCAGTGTCAAAGTCCATCTTTACAAGAAGTTCCTCAGAGGCAGCTTTGGAAGACAGGAATGTTGTTTCACACCTTTTGTCATCTAAGTAAACTCTGCAGGTTCTTCCAGTCAGAACATCCCATCCAAGGTTGAGATGAATCAGACTATGAAATGAAACATTAAGTCAGAGGAAACAGTGGCCAAGGCTTCCCCGTTAATGTAGGCAGGCGATGTGCTCCCTCCCCTCAGTCCCGCAGCCTAAGCAATGAGCTACTTTTCTACATCCTCTGAGAGGATTATCTTCTCTGATCCAGTTCTTGGTAAATGCTCAGACCCTAAAGGAAATTCAGATTATCCCGGATTAATCACTCATACTCTGAGCGGCTAGTGACTAAAAAAGTGTTCCCCACTCACTGGAAAAGATCTGAGTTCAGCAAAAGAAGCCTTCTGGGAATCACAAGGAAACATCTCCCTGAGGATTTAAAGGTCACAGGTGACAGAGTTTTAAAGCCACAGATATTGTCACGCTGTTTAAAAAAAAAAATCCCTGTGTGCAATCCAGTGACAGTTACTTAGAGAGGGAAAATCAAAGATGTGGGATGGGAAAAAAGAAAAGGCACCGTGAAGTGCAGTTAAATAAGAGTAAAAGCTAACCTGCAGGTTTTGCATAAGTCACAATCCCAGAGAATTTTACAAAGCTGATTAAATGTAGTATGAAGTTGAAAGTGCGAGTCAGTATGATGAGGTACGGCCCCGAGGCAAGGCTGCCACTAAGAAAAGTGGAAAAACGAAAAAGTCGGTGGATTTTCCATGAAAATCCTGTTTTATTAGTATCCAGTTAGCTGCCTGGTGGATTGACTGAGTTTTTTTAAGTGGCATTTGTGGATGGGGAAAGTAGGCACTAGATATGTCCTGTACGGAGGGGTAGTTTCCTCCTCCTCACAGGGCTTGCTACCACCTTCGCAGATCTCTGTAGCCCTCCTCCTCTTCTATTGCAAAGGGCAGACTAAATCTGGAGTGATGAGTCTTGGTATGGGGTCTTTGGGGGTTTTCCTCTCTTCTCCTCACCGTGTGCGTGTGCGTGTGTGTGTGTGTGTGCGTGTGCATGTGCGTGTGCGCATGCGTGCGCGTGTCTGGTTTAGGTGCTGGGTATATGAACTAAGGTTCTCACACTTGCTCGCAAGCGCTTCAGCCACTGAGCCATGTCCCCAGCCTCCCAGCATGCTCCAGCACAGTCTTTTTGCGACTGGGGACGTGGTTTCCTTTCCCGACATGGTCTGAGCACTGTGACTATCTCTAGACCCCTCTTCTCCAGAACGGGAGCCACCAGCCGCCTGTGGCCACCGTGCTTAAGATGTAATTGATATGAGTTGAGATGACTACAATTTGTGTGTGAGATTTTGAAAATTGAATATGGAAAACATAACAATGTAAAAATGGCTTGAATTACATAGTGATGACCTATTGGAATACTATTTCAGAGAGATTGAATAAATGTTTGTAAAACATCAATCTTTAATTTTTTTAATGAAGCTTTTTAAAAAAATTTAAATTATGTACGTGGCTTACACGTTTGTGCTGACGTCTTTTGGTAGGGAAGCTACATGACAACGAATTAGTTTAACCTGAGTTTTAACAGATCAAGCACATATGAAAGCAAGCACTTTCCAGCAGGTTATAAAATGGCCAGTGTTAGCAATACAGCTAGAGGGCGGCTGATGTTTTACTCTTGTTCTGGCAGTCATCATTTCTGCTAGGTGGTTCGCAGGTGTCTGGTTCTTTACTCCGCTTAGGTACCCCTAGGCTGAGAGAGGGTGAGGCATCTCCCATTGCTGTTCAGTGCCACAGTCTTCTCCACTCGAGACCCCATCACTCCAGCATTGCTTTTCCTTTTTGGCAGTCTGAACGTCATACTTCAAGGGGGCCATTGTCACCGATGGCCACACTCAGGAAACGGTGTCCTTCCCGGCCAGTTGTATGACTTTAAAAGTGAGTTGGCTTTGCCCCACCTGTGAGATGGTTGGGCATCTATGAATATGTATTAAATTTCCCCAGTCCCTTTAGCCATACAGAACTTCCCCTCATTTCTCTCAGATCACATACCTGTGACCAGACAGTTATGCGTAGGCCTTGCCCCTGGGAAAGCGAGCCTGTGAGTCAGCAGCAGCGGGTAATGATATTGCTGCCATAGCCTCCATGGCTCTACTGCAGCCCTGCCGGGATGGGGGCTGAAGGAGATCCTGTTCCTCCCCCGATGTTCAGCTTAAGTCTCATCACCGAACTTGTCTAAAGCTGCTCTGTATTCTCTGTAGTTTGTGTCTCTACCCTGAGCTTAAAGGCAGGGCATGTGACTTGGAAATAAGATCACATTTGCCAAATGGTTTCTTTGCGAGTGGACAGTTGAGTTTCTTATTCAGGTTATCCTTGCAGGCATTTGGACCAACGTGATAGAACGCTATATTAAAAAAAGTTTCTCACAGTCTTTTAGTTGGTGTGAGAACATTGGCACTATTGGTCCCAGGGTTCTTCATTCTACCTTATCTTTTAGTAGGAGGCACTTAATTTTGAATGTTCCTGCTAAAATTTTAAGATTGAGAATATTATAATCCTTCATAATCTAAAGCAATGGTTCCCAAACTGTGGGTCACAACCCTTTTGGAGGTTGAACAACCCTTCACAGGGGTTGCTTAAGATCATCAGAAAACACAGATATTTACATTATGGTTCATACAGTAGCAACATTACAGTTATAAAGTAGCAACAAAAATGATTTTATAGTTGGGGGTCACCACAACGTGAGGAACTGTATTAAATGGTCGCAGCATTAGGCAGGTTGAGAACCACTGCTCTAAAGATAGGTTTCTGGGGCCTCCGTGGAGCATAGTAGGCAATGTGGCTGGGTCTGGCCTAGTATGGTACATATCAGGGGAGTGGGGGAGTGGGCTGGAGAGACAGAGAGGATAGGGACCCTGGAGTGTGCTGCTCAGCAGTTGCAGCTGTTTGCATGGGGGGCACAAGTGTGAACATTTGGGTAGGGGAGGGGGTGTGATGCTGACGATTTAGAAATGTCATTCAGCCTTTATGGTAGCCAGGTAGAAGGGGAATTTAATGAGAGATGAACTAGAAGACAGGGGCAAACTGGCAGTTATTCTAACACAAGAAATGAGACAGGTGGCCTATAGTGAGGGGGAGGCCCAGGGAGAGAGAGAGGAAGGGATTGGCTCTGAGGGAGGCTGACAGACAGACTGACAAGGCTTAGATGTGAGGCAGTCTTCTAAAAGGTCTTTTGATTGTCCAGAGTGGGATTTGGGGAGTTCAGTTGGAGAGGAAGTATGTTGTAAGGGAAAGATGCTCCTTTTGGGAGGTCTTCAGAGGTACAGGGCCAAGGCTGAGAAGGCACAGGGTAGGACCATAGCAGCCCGGAAGTGCCTCCTGAGACATGTGTGGACCCAGATTGCTTCACCTCACAACAGACTTGGTTCACAGCTAATGTTTTTCCTGAAATTCCACAGATGAAAGGGAACCAAATCTTTGTTCCATGTTAACCCAGTCAGTGGGAGGTAGAGGTTGAATTTGAACTAAGAAATTATCACCCCCAGTCTGCTTACACAACAAGCCAAGCACACACTATTCCCAAAAGAGGTAGTTGCTCTTGATAATTTCAATTATTGTGATTCAAAAAAGAAAAAAAATAATAATTTATATATTTGTGACCAGCACTGAGGGCCACACAGGCCGGGAATTTGACCCACTTAAGCTATATACACTGTTCCAGAGAACAATGGAAATTCATTTCCCATGGTTTGTAATCCTGATCAGAAAGGACACTTGCCTGTGTCCTCTGGCTACATTTCTTTATGTGGCACATGGAGATGGTGCTAGGAGTATTTTTTTTTTTCTGACAGCACCCTGCAGGACAAAGTGACAGATCAACAGCCAGTGTTCAAGGAAATCTCTGAAAACATGTGGCTGGAAGTGACGCTGAGCTGCAGTGTGTCCTAATGGGGTAATTTACTGTGTGAAATTGGAATTGCAAAGAAAATTAATGTAATGAGTTCTTTTGATTTCCTAGGAGACTGAAGGTGAAATATATTGCTAATCCGCAACCCGCCATCTGGCTGGGTTTAGAATTGGGCCTCATTGTCAGGAATCTGGAGTTGGGGGTAATATTCTTGTTCCCTTGGTTGACTTAGATCACAGCTGACCTCTCCTTCAAGGCCAGTGCTTTTGTCTGAATCTCCCAGACCAGCACCCTGAAGCCCCTGTTCGCAGTCACTTCCTTTAGATCTGTGTTTGTCTCTATTCCATGGGGCATTTGCTCGGAGCCTGAGGGAGCCTTGATACCACACCTGGGTCTCAAGCCACAGCTGCTCACATGGGCTGTGGCACTGTGACTCTGTGCAGCTCTCCCAAACCACCGAGCTGAGTTTTGCACTCGCTTTCTTCAGTGCCAGCAGTTACAATAGTGACAGTAATGTGCCAAGTAAGCAAAGGCTGGATCTTGTCAGCAGTCTCTTGAAGAGAATAGTAAAAAAAAAAATTGGGAAATTTGTATTCAGTAATGTGTTTTTGCTTTATGTAATAGCCTTTAAACTGACAAATTGGTGGTAAAAACAGTTTGTCAATGACAAAGAAAAGTCTTCGTCAAATGAAAAAGTACAGGGATTTCACCTACTGTTTGTTCTCTTTAGGGTTGAGGAGCTGGGTGACACTTTCCCATACCTAACATTAATATTTACTCTCAGTTGTAAATGTCATTTCTATGTTCTCAGAGGAGGGCATGAGATGAGAGCTGTTTCCAAGCCTTTCTAGCTCTTCCTGAACTCTCTCTGGCTGCTTCAATTCAGCTGTTCTGGCCCAAACTCCTCTCCAAGCTGACCAATTCAAACTGTCTTCTCTTGGCTTCTGATGAATTGCTCTGTCTGGCCTCAAACTAATTCTGGCAATATATTTTAATTTTCTGGCTCCTTCTCATTCTTTGGCTCAGTCTGTCTTCAACTAGGTCTAGCTTATTCCCTCTGCAGCCTGTCTCTGTAAAACTTCCCCAGTAAAAAACTCTCGGTAAAAATATTCTTCTTTTCTCTTGCTATGCTGTTCTTATGTAGCGTCTCCTGTCCGGATCTTGTGAGAATTGGGCATATTCTATCTCTGACTCATTCTGCCAAATCTTGCTCTGATCTCTCACTTTGTCTGTTCCTCAGTTAGATGCCAATTTTAAACGTGGCTACTTCTGTCTTTAAACTAACCTTACCTTCATTGTTTGGGATTAAAGGTGCATCCTAAGGGCATTTCTGCATGCCAGCCAGATCATACTGTAATTCAGAGCATGTCTGCATTCTAGCTGTATCACATAGACCTAGAAGGTCTTTGGATGTGATCTCTTGTCCGAGCAGCCATGTTTCAGGATTAAAATTCCCCGACAGTGAGTTACTTCTTCACCTGTTCATTATTTCCCTACTTGTGCCAGGTTAGCCCTTTACACATTCCAGTGACCTGCCTGGTCCAGGATCTTCACAGTGATGTTGGCAAGGCAGACATTACTCTTCCACCTATGGGGGAAACAGACAGTTTTTGTTCCACGGCTCTTATGAGACTTAAACAAGGAGGAAACACTTTGGATTGTTTGCCCTGAAGGTATTTTCAGTTGTTGGAGAGCAGACTAATTACCACTGGAATGCCTTGCTGCATTCCCACATGTCCCTCAAGAGTGTCTAAGTTCATGTAAGCAGTTTAAAGAATGTTCTTCATTGCTTCTCTCCCATTTTACTGTCCTTCCTGCAGCAGAACCTGCATATAATTGAACCAGCATCTGGCAAGGATGGTGAGTGCTGGCCTTGTAGCAGAATGCTGTAACCCACTTGCAGATGGGAAAATGGCAAAATCACTAGATTATTTACATATGTTGGAGTGTCACACAGCATTAAAATGGATAAAGTGCTTCTATGCATGGTAGCATGGTCGTGATTGATTGTTACTGATGAAGCCTGACTCGGAATGTTTTAGAAAAATCTTGGAAAGATTTTTAAAAAGAGCTTTATTATAAATCTGTTTTTTGAGACAGGATCACATTCTGTAATCTATATTTCCTTAGGACTCATTAAGTGGCACAGGTTACTCTTGAAGTTGTAGTAATTCTCCTGTCTCAGCTTCCGAAGTGCTAGGTTTACAGACATGAGACATCATGTCAAGCTAGGAACTCATTTATTAAATGGTGGAGGAGGAGGAGAAGGAGGAGGAAAAGGAAAACACAAAAAGAGCATGAAAGAGTTACAGCAGATTCTTGGCTGTGGTCCCCTCTGGATAGAGCTCAGAGGGGGGGAGGGGGACAGCTTTCATATGTCAGTAGTTTAACTTGAAAGAAATATCCTGAGTTCTTTTGAAAAATATTCAATACTGATTTTGAAAATGTTAAATAAACTGGTAATTGCTAGGGCAGAATTATAGCCATCATCTAAGAGAGGATGCATGAGACCCAGGCTTGGGAGAAGGGGCCTTGGAGGAGCCAGCAGCCTCGTGGAACTCTGGCCTCATCTGAACAAACATAGTTGGGACTTTAAAATAGGCTTTCCAGGTATATATCTGAATGGATTACTCTGTGTCGCTCAGAGTTCTCTTTCTTCCTGTGCCTTCACTGTGCTCAGCCACAGCTCCCAAGGACATCACAGTACTCACCTATGGCTCCCAAGGACACCTCACACCTTACTTTCAGTGGTACCACTGTGGCTGTTGGACCATTGAGAAAACCCCTTGGTGACTTTGGCTACTGGCTGCTGTTCCCCACAACTTCCTGTGCCCTCTGTTCACTCTGCTGAATTTTCTTTCCCCAACAGAATTAGCACTGTTCTCTGCTTTCCCAAATGCTCGCAACAATTCTGTTGCTTTAGGTATGTGGGCAGAGAGGCCTTACTCACTTTTCCCACCTGCCTGACACAGTAGGCCTAATTTATGTTGCCCTCAAATGTAGAGTTGACTTCTTTACAAATGCACTTCTTACCCGTGGGATAGAGGATGTGGCTACAGAGAAGAAGGTCAGGATGTGGAGTTAGTATAGCTTGTTGCAACATTCTTACGACCTCACCTTCCTTTTTTGGAAAGTGATGTCAGTAATTATATTGCAGTAACCTCTTAAAAATCAGCATATTTTATGGAATATACATGGCATTTTTTTAAGTGTCTCTCAGTATGTTTCCTTTGGTCGTTGTATGCTTCAGATGGGCAGGTCCGGGAATTTGTATAGGGGATTTTCGGATCTAGCACTGATTGGTGTACTTGTCTGCTTTCAACCTGTAAACACTGTCTTTATAAGATAGACGATGTTCCAACAACACCGCTTTGACTAAACAACCTTTAGTTGTTTTGGCTAAACCTAATATTAGAACGATGTGGAAATAGGACAGGCATAAAAGTGAGGGGTTTTACAGCCACTCATTCTAAGATCACCACACAATCTTTCCACCACACCCTCATGTATCATGAATTTATATCTATGTTATCTTCTAATATTGAATAGTAATAAATAACTTTCATTGAATCATAGGAGTTGCTTCAGCTAAATTTTCTAAGTGTGCTTAAAGGGTATCAGTGGAACTAAAGTAATAAACTATCGTCTGGCTCCCTCTGGTGGTGGATATGTACATGACAAACCAAGCTGGAAGTTGTTCAGCTTTCCCTCTGCAGCAAGGGGGAAGGCACATGGATGGGAAAAGATTGTAGTTCTGAGTCAGTAGCTTGCTCCCCTGGTCTCTGGGTCTCTGGCTTTTCCCCCCTTAGGAGCCATCCTAAAGCATCCTCTGTCCTTTGCTCTTGTTAAACATGTTGGAACACTTTTTGGTTTATTTTTAAGTTAACAGATCTCTATACATATTGCATCTAACATGTCGTTTTGAGCTATGTTTGCTGTAGAGTGCCTCCATTGAACTGATTGATATATGTGTCCTCTCTACTATTGCTAACAGGCCACGTGTATTTTTGCCATAGTTTTCAAGAACCCAGGACAACAGGTCATTGCTGTTTATAGTCAATATGTAACTACAATTTCCTATGTAGTTAATTCTATTTTATACAATAAAAAAGCCCACAAGCATTTGGTGAGCACTCTCGTTTTTTTTTTTTTCCAGTAACCTCATGCAGCAGTTAATTGGCTGTTCTTATCCATGTTTTATAGAGACTAGCAAAGGTGAGCTCACCTGAAAACTAGTGAACAAGGCTCCAGGTAGGCTCACATCTGCTCCAGGAGTTTTGAGACCCCATCCATGCGACTGGTCGCCTTTAGCAGCATCCTCTGAGGGCTGGCGACCTTTGCTCACTTTCCTGTCCTGGAGCTGAGGACTTTTAGATAACTGCTGGGCAGCCTCAGTCCAGACAGACCTGTTTTCTTCCACTTCCTCTCTTACTCAAAACAAATGCCATAGCAGAACCACCATTGTTGTGCATAATGTTGAGAATTTGAGCAATTATATTTATCATAAAAATGGTAAGTCTCAGCCAAAGATTATTTTAGGTACAAATGATTGAAAGAGGAGTAAAATTACCAGGTACAGATGTTAAAACTGTTAGCAGAGAACACTTGGACTTAGGCACTGAAGGTCTTCATGAGGAGTTTTTGAAATGCATAATCAAGAGTAATTTAGAGCAGAAAAATTCCTGAACACACTCAGAATTATAATGAAGCAATTTCTTTAAAATTGGTGATTATAAAGAATTGCTACCCCTTGAACCATTTTGCATGTACTGTGTTATTTAATCTTTACAGTAGTCTAAAGATCATTAGCTATTATTGGAAGCCCTCTCTAGAGGAAGAAACCAAAACTAGTGAATTTAGGTGGATGCTTAAAGTTCCCTGGCTAATGAATGGGAAACCTGGATTTGGGCTCCTGCCATCAGGCTCAAGCTCTGGCAATCTAAACCATTTTGTTGCTCAGAGAAGCCTGCTGTGATGTGGAAATAGCTGATATCTATGTGGTCCAAAATACACCAGAAACTGTGATGGCCGAGTACTCAAAATTTGGCTAGTATAGCATGGGAATGAAATTTATGATGTTTAAAAAACAAATTTTAACTTCAGTGTTGGTTATTAGTTTAGGAAGAGAGGGGTGGGAATAGAGGGACATGGAGGGACAGGAGCTCCACAAGGAGACCAACAAAACTAAAAGATCTGAGCCCAGAGGGTCCTGCAGGAACTGATATACCAATGTAGAACCATGTATGGAGAGGACCTAGACCCCCCCCCCCCCAGATTGGCAACCAAGTCTCCATGTGGATCTCTTCGTAAAGGGAGCAGGGGCTGCCTCTCTAATGAACTCAGTTGCCTGCTCTTTGATCACTCGCCCCTGCTGGCACTTGCCAGGCTGATGAGGAAGAGGATCCAGGCAGTCCTGATGAAACTTAACAAGCTATGGACAGATGGCAATGGTGGAGAATTCCCCTTTTCGGTGGACTAGGGGAAAGGAATAGGGGGAAAAGTAGGGAGGGTAGGACTTGGGGGAGGTGAGGGAGGGGGCTCCAGCTGAGATATGTAATGAATAAATTGTGAAGGAAAAAAAGTAAAAAAATTAAAAATTAAAAAAGCTTCATATATCTAGTGGGTGATATGCTGGGGAACACACACTTATGTGATCTTTAAGATTTTCAGTATAAGGTACTGGATATTTGGAGTTAATGTATTTAACTCCCTGTTTTGTTGGAAGAGGACTGCTACTCATGTGTATAAGTAAGTTGATTTAAGTCATAAAATTAAAAGAAAAGGAGCACAGGTATAATCCAGGCATTTAAGCGTCTCAGTCATGACTCCATTTTACCCTTTTGAATCTATAAATTTATGTTTTTCACCATTGTTATTATGGAATGGGGAAAGTGTTGCTTTTGAGAAAAGGGTTAGGTCTTATTAAGTTCATGCTCAATGGACATTCTCCTCTTTTTTACTTCAGGTTATAGAAACATTGTCTCGGTTATCCCGAACACCAATTGCTTTGGCCACAGGAATCAGGTGAGTCCATGCCTCTGTGCTTCCTGTCTCCCATGTCGTTCATTTCAATGCTATTTCTTGTCTGCAAGGCTCTTTATGCTTGGTACGCCTGTGCCACACACGCATTTGAGCATCACTGAGCAATTAAGAACCTAGTGATAGAATCGAATGAGACACAGTAGCTGAACATTGTTCTCAGTTTGCTGGCGGCTGTCACTGGTTATGGCCCCTTTAAAAAGTTCTTCTATGAAAGCCTTTAAAAGTTCTTTAAAAAGCCTTTCTATATGTATAACTCATTAAAACAAATGCAAATGTTTTAATACATAAATATTAAAAATGTAATATATG
Organism: Pachyuromys duprasi; assembly: GCA_028658305.1. Classification (NCBI taxonomy): domain Eukaryota; kingdom Metazoa; phylum Chordata; class Mammalia; order Rodentia; family Muridae; genus Pachyuromys; species Pachyuromys duprasi. The sequence continues at coordinate 85,402,454 of CM053744.1, read as the reverse complement.
TAGTTCCTGTAGAAGAGATCATTCCAATAACTTATGACTTTTATGAATTTAAGGAGCAATCAGACAAGCATTAAATGATGCATGTACAAGGGTGTGTGTTGAAGATTGGGTGAGACATGCAAAGCTCGGAAGTAGTCGTTTGTCTATATCATCTCCATGCAGTGGAGTGTGATACAGTTGGCAAGTGTGGAAGCAGAGAGGTGTTTGCTGTTCAAGCTTTTTCTGTCTGAGATTCTGTCTTCTTACTTAAGTTGGAGCAGTCAGTAAAGAATATAAGATACAGGAGATGAAGATATAGCCAGGCTGCCTGGAAACAGAAATGGTCTTTTTTTTCAAGGCTTTGTGTGTAGTCTCCATCCACGAAAGGGCTTTGTGTGCCTCTATCTCTGCCTTTCGGCTTCATTTTTTCTTTGATAAGCTCATATCATATTCTGAGAAAGGGGATCCACCGGTGTATGAAAGAAGTGTTCATCACTGGCTCTGCAGCTCAGCTCCTGGATACAACCACAGTGGTCTCAGAGAGGACCTCCTGAAGAAATGGGCCATGGTTTTATCCATTTCCTATAGAAATAGCTTCTAAGCTGATTGATTCTTCAGTTCCTTTTAATTTGCTCTCCAACAATGAGAGCTGGCCATGCCTGTATGTATTTTGCATCATTAGACGTAAGGAGTAGATTTTTAAGCAGTCACGCCCTGCGTTGTATATAGTTTTGATTAAGGATACCTATTAGAAGTCTTTTTTCCTTTTGAGGTTTTGTCATGTGTATTTCCTCTAGTGCGCTATCATTTTCTGTAGTGAACCTATATAGTATGAAAGTCTGATAAAATATGCCTATGTTAAAAAAGAACAACCCTGAAAGCCTGTTACAAATATTCACTTATTTGAAAAAAAATGTAGGTCCCTTTGCTATGTTAAGAATTAAATTAATTTATAATTTAAAGTTAAATTGTTTCAAAATATAAAAATATAGCAAAAATATGACTTTCAATGAAACTCTTTAGTCACTATTTGAAACTTACTGTTTTGATAGATTCTTGTTATAAACATGAAACATGCTTACTATCAAAGAATAGAGCGTTTGTTATTACAGTATAATTACCATGGTAATTTTGTTAAGCATTATTTTGGTCATAACAAGACAGGAGCCAAAAAACAGTGCCAAATGTTAGGAGTGGGGAAAATATGATTTTATTTTTAAACAGGGGGCAAAAGCAACTCCCAGTCTATTTAAAGGGTACTATGTTCGTTTCTTCAACACTGGAAAAAAAAAACTTAAATACTCTGATGTTTGAATAGGAAAATCTGCCGGGGTCAAAATCACATGCATGATGTCTTTGTTTTCTAATAATCTTCATCTTTACACGTGAGCAGAGCCACAAAAACAAAATAAAACAAGTTTACTGCCATTCTTTCAGCTGGAGTGAGGGTGGGTGCCGAAGGCAAGGGCATGGGTAAGGCTGCTTGGGCCCTGAACTAGGCTCTGGAGGGGGCGGTGCCATGGGGTAACCCTGCAGGTATGTGGCAGGTGGGAGATCAGATAATCACGATGACATGTCCCTAGCTGCACAGGTGTCTTCCGGGTGTAATGCTGGAGATGATTTAGGGCAGCAGGTGTTACAGTCTCCCCAGGGGGACCCCAGGCACATCTGCTGGGCAACTGCTTTGGGGGAAACCCTAGAAATCATTAAATACAATGACTTGTTTGAGTGGCAGCAAATTTGACTATTTAATTAGAGGTAAATGCTCACTCTGGATTGCTTACTCTGCCATGTATTTCCTTCCTTCCTAGGCCCTTCCCCACAGAAGAAAGTGTAAATGATGAAGACATCTACAAAGGCCTTCCTGACTTAATAGAGTATGTTAAACATTTTCGGTAAAATTAAGCCATTGTACAAATGTGCTCTTAGCACAGATGTGAACTATAACGAGCTCTCTGCAGGGTAACGGTGATGTGATGGTTAAGACACAATAAGAATTATCTTTAAAGTGACGATAGGACATTTCACAGAAAATATGCTCCAATTGGCTTTTGGTCTTGTTTTGTGTTCCTATGAAGAGAAACTTACTGTAGAGAAGTAAAAAAAAAAAAGCTTGAAATTTCTCAAAGGCATAATAGAGAGGTAGATAAAACTGGAATTATGTAATTAGGGAATAATAAAAAAAGAAATAAAGTTTACTTCTGGAGTTGCAGGACGGACAGTGTGTGCGTCTTTGTCAGCACCAGGAAGGATGCTGCAGCTGGAGTTATTCGGGGAAATGTCAGCAGGAGGAGCTTATCCCGAGCAGAGGATCCTCTGTGCTTTATTATTTAATAGTCAGAAGAGGCAGAAGGTCTTGCGGCTGATTATCTTCTGCTGATTGAGTGGCTTGTGTAGATTACGAATGAATATAAAGCATGATCCCCCTCTCTTCGAAGACTTTATGATATAGATCAGGCATGTTTGCGCAGAATTATAAGAAATGGATTATGCTCCAAGGGCAATTCTTGGAATCAGTGGGAATCCAGTTCTTCTTCCGTTAAACACTGACCATCTGCTTGCATTAGGGGCTCTTCACCAGTCTTTCTTTGGCATTTTTTCACAGAGAAACTTTTCCTGGTGAAAATAGTCATCACGCCCTTAACTTACCCTGTGTCTTTAGAGTGTTTATTTCTGGCTAAGACAATGTTGGCTTGCTGCACTTACTGTCTGTGTCTTCATCCCAAGGCACTGACGCCAGGAACTCTGTGCATAACTGTATTCTAAGAACCTTAAACTACAATGAGCTGGAGAGATGGCTCAGTGGTTAAGCAGCTGTGCCAGAAAAAGGTTCTGAATTTGGATTCCCAGGACCCTTTTGAAGTAGTAGGAAGGCGCAGTAGCTTACCTGTAATTCTAACTTGAGACAGCAGAGACAGTGGGTTCCACTAGGTAAGCTGGATAATGACACCAGCCATATGAGTGAGCTCTAGATTTGATTCAGAGGCCCTCCCCCCATGAATAAGGTGTTGGAGCAATCAAGGAAGATTTCAGACATCAACTTCATCCCTGTATGTACACTTGCATATAGTCACCTGTACACTTATACCCACATACTTACACCCTTCCACATGCAAGAATGCATATGAGTGTGCAGCTATACCACATACACCTATACATGAAAAAGAAACAAAGAAGAGGTTAAGCTGTGTCTGGTGTGTAGACATGAATGCCAGAAGAACATTAAACATCTACTCTTTGCCAGGCCTTATGCGTTAGGGTTATGCTATCTAATCATTTAATAATAAGAGTATGTTCTGTCCATTACCTCATGTAACTACTGTGTTAAATTCCCATTGTTGTAATCTGATGAAAAAAAAATTTGTATAGCAAACTAACTTTTAAGAGATGATATCAGTATCACAAACTGTAGTCTTTGAACCCAGATGTCTCAGACCCTGAAATCAGAGGCTCCTAATCATTGTCCTGGGACCAGATGTATGGTGACTTGCTATTCTGGGAGCTCTTAATAGAAGAGCAGGTGAGGCTAGTTCTGATAGAAGCCAATACTGGGCAGTCAGCAACTCTTTCTATTTTAAGGGGCATTTGGAGTAACCTTGAAGTCAAATACTTTAAATGTCCTTTGAGGATAGTTTCTTACTGCTTCTAAACTTCTAAGAGCGCACTGCCATTAAGTAAGATAGATGCTGATTGTCCGATTAATTTGAAACCAGTCTTTTATAAAGTGACTGTAAGGTTACTGGCCGTGGTCAGATTCTTAGGAAGGGTATATTATGTCTAGAGTTGTGGTGATGTTCCTTTTAAAGCCCCACGTGGTCATTGGACCCCATTGATGGTCACTAATTCCTACTACTTTTTAAAGTATCCTTTGCCCACCTTGTTCTGCCAAGCAGTATTGTTAGGTATGATTTCATTTGGAGCAAATGTTAGGTGTCAAGTAGGAGGAGGCCTTCAATTCAAAGTGACAGGGAATGGATGTTACAGCCCATTTGGCTTCTGGCCAGCCTCTTCCTCAGTTCAATTATCTTAGTTAACTCTACCATGATCTCTGGTGATTTCCCTGCATTTTCATGGGTTTACACAAGATGCCCAGACACAGGACTGCCAGGACTGCATAGCAAGACTCCATCTCAACCCTCACCCAAGACATAATGAAACAAAATGCTTAGACCAACTTAACTGTCCCACGGTTTCCCAGCCAGAGTCCATCAAATGCCCAGCTATGGAAATCACAGCTGCCAATATGGCCTGACTCCTCAGTGCTGACCTTAAAAGACATCTTTCACTCTTTCTCCTCTCTCCCCATAATTCCAAATGGTCTCCGTATCTGTCACAGTCCAGACTTTCCCTGTCTCCCTCCTCACCAGCCTTCACCTTAGTTGCCACTCTCAGCCTCATGGTTCTTGGCTTCCCGTTCCCTGTCTGTCTTCTCCTTCCCACCTTCTTTCTGCTGTAAAGCCCTTTATGGTTCTTAGATAGCCAGCTAAGGTTGAGCTCACCATGACTCTGTATAGTTTTGTTTCAGGGCTTCCCTCCAGTGGTTCAGCCCACTGCCCTGAGGGGGAGAATATTGCCAAGCTCAGCATCCCCAGATTCTCTGAACTCCATCTTTCATGTTAGTGCCCTTTTCAGGAGTACTGCCTCTGTCTTCACTTGACGTGGGTGTGTGCTACTCCCGTTGGTCTTGAAGTTCCATTAAGACAGTATTTCTAACGCAGGGATCTACTGAATAAGCTAACACATTCATAATCTAGCTCAGCCGTAATAGCTCTTTGAAGCCTTCTCTGGCTTTCTTCAGTTACTTTTCCTCTTCCCTGCTCTTTAGTTTGTGCTCCTTTTCCTTATTGCATATATAGAAATATGTATTTATGGGCTGTTCTCCATATAAGCCAGTTTATGTGTGTTTGTGTGTTGTGTATGATGTGTGTGTGCATCATATGCGGGTGTGCACTCGTGTGTGTGTGTGTGTGTGTGTGTGTGTGTGTGTGAGTGCATGGGGGCCATGTGTGTGTGCTTGGAGATCAGACAGCAACCCTGCCTCCCACTTTATTTGAGACTGAATTTAACAGGATAGCTAGATGGCCCCCAGACCTCCAAGGATTTTCTCGTCTCTGCTTCCCATCTCACTGTAGAGCCCTGGGATCACAGATTTGCTAACATGCTAGGCTTTGTGCAGGTTGTAGGAATATTCAAACTCAGATAGTTACACTTACATGAGTTTACACTTTGGTCCAGATCCTCAATGAGAGAGTTTTTGATCTGTATATCTTAAGTCTTACAGAGCGTGGAATTCAGTCAGCTTTTTATAAATACCACTGGGTGGATGAGCAGATGGGTTGGTGGGTGGACAAGTATTTCTGAAGTGAATTTTTCTCAGAGCACACTTCTCTTAAGCTTTGGCTCCCGCTTTTAATGTACCTTCCTTTTCTCTGGGTTTTGACAGTTCGCTTCTGTCAAATGCCTCCAAATAATCTTTCATGACAAACACAAACAGGCTGTGATTGTACCAGCTTTGAAAAATGTTCCAAGTTGTTGAGTGGCACAGTTACAGTGTTCTTACTTTTGTTCCTGTCAGTTTATAACATTCATCCTGTACAGGCTGAGGAGAGGTGCTCAGGGCTGGCCATATGAAAGGGCTGGATCCCTTTCTCAGAGAGAACAATGCTTCATTGCAACATCTTTGTGTTGTTTAAGGCCGTTCTTTAGGGTTGTGTTAGGAGAAGGCATTTATAGAAGCTTTGAACTGGGAGGGAAAACTGGAGAGTGTAGCAGTACTGGCAATGCCGTGATTGGCAATGCTAAGAGTTTCACAGGAGGGGCTTGGGACCAGTGCCCTGGCCAGCCCCGTTAATGTCCAGTTGCTCACGGGAGTCTGGAAAATACAAATATTTTCAAGAAACCAATATTTAACATGTAATGGCTTTAAAAGAGATTTTAAATATTTATGGATTTTTGCCTGCCTCCCTTTTAAAAATAAAATACAAACAGTTAACTCAGATAAAGACAGTTTAGTTGTGGAAAGATGTATACGTATCTTTTATGTGGGCTTCTAGGAGCATGTTTTGAAAAGAACCGGATTAGTTATAATAACGTTACAGAAGCTGAGGCTGTTATCAAGCATATTTTTACTATGTCAGCTATTCCTTAACGCTCCTGCCCTATCCACACTGTTCCCTTTCATAACATAATGAGGCTGAGGCTACAGAATACTGAAATGGAGAGGCAGCGTGATGAGGCCATTAAAATTAGCTCAGCGTAAACCAAACATGTTTTTGAGCTCAAGGCTCTGCTGTAGACTAGACTCTGCCTTTGGCAAGTCTGGTAGCTTTCTGGTTCCCCAAATTCACTGTTTGTTTGTTTGTTTTCATAGATCATATGGCAGATAGTACTCAGAGAGTTAGAGCTGTGACTAGGTGCAATATGAACATTAATATGGTTCTATGAAAGTATATATCCAGTTAGGCCTTAACCAGCACTGTCCTCCTTGCTAGATTCTGCTGTTTGTCATTGAGATAGTTGAGAGGGACAGAGGTATATAATGGGAGCCTCTTGACTCTCTCTACTAATTCCATTTTCCCTCTTGTCTGGGTTTTCTGCTAAAATCAGTGGGGGAATTTCAGTCTGTTTTGAGCTGAACCCTGTAGGCCATGTCTCGGTGTTGCATCCACTGTGTAACAGCACAGCCCTTACGCTGCCTTCCTTGTTTCAGCGAAACCCGCGTGGAGGATGAAGAGGACCTCTATGACTGTGTGTACGGAGAAGATGAAGGTGGAGAAGTCTACGAGGACTTGATGAAGGCGGAGGAAGCTCAGCAGCCTGTAGGGCGTTTGCTTGTTTTTCTCAAGTAACTCTGAGTAGTTGATTAGGAAGATGATTAGTTAGAGGACTAATTAGTGCAATTATTTAACTTCTGTTGGAATATTAAATAAAAACTCCTTGCTTGCTTATAACTTATATAAAGAGCACTTATTTGGAGATGCAAGCATGTTTTTTTTCTTTTTCTCTTCCTTCCTTTTTTTTTTTTTTTTCAAGATGCCCATAGGACTTTCTGGCTCAATCTCTTCCTTCGCTAGTGAGGAAATTGAGTCGTAGAGGCCAGTGCCCTGCTAGCTGGGTGAATAATGGCAGTGACAATGGGGTATAACCTTACCGAATCATGAGACTGTAATTGTGAAAATCACAATTGTGATTGTGTAATTGTGAAAGCATATCTTTTTCTAAAACACACATATTTTTCATTTTAAATTTAACAGATTATTTCAGGGCCTGTTTCTTTCCACTCATTAGCTCTTCTTACAAGTGACTTTCCCCTCTTGTCTTGTTTTGTTTTCTTTTTTTTTTTTTATTCTTCTCTCATACATTGCATCCCAACTGCAGTTCCCCTCCCTCTACTCTGCCTAGTGCCCTCCCCTTTTCCCCCAGATCCTCTGCTTCTGTGTTTCCCTTCAGAAAAGAACAGCCCTCCCAGGGATATCAACCAAAACGGCATAGGTATAACAAGATACAATAGGACTAGACACAGACCTAGGCCAAACAAGGCGATAAGCCTTTTTTTTTTTTTTAACTTCTCCAGATACTAGCATAACGAGTACGTGCTCAAAGTTTCTGTGTTGTGCATATATCTAGATCATCCAGAAAGAACTGCTTTGAATTGTCTTCTCATCTATAATTTGAAAATGTTAAATGTCAGTCACTTAGGCATTTATTAGCATATTCTTTTATCCTAAAGACTTCTTCATGAGCTGGGTGGTGACTTAGCTTCTTCAGGGATTTCTTGAGTCAGCTCAGCTGTCTGTGCTCTGGCTTCTAATGAAGGACTGAGGGAGGCTGGTGGGTTCCACATTGGGGAGCGGAGGCACAGAAGTGGGGTGGGAATAAGTCACTCCATCTATATTTAGGGAATATAATAACTGTGTTTAGCTTGATGCATGAGAGGTACGCTACTCTGGCAGCACCATCGAGGGTGCGTTCAGCTGTATCTCTTTGCTGTGCCTGGAGTCATCAGCTGCTTTGATAGCAGATCTTCAGGGTCTCTTCTACCCTAAGACAGTCTTCCTGACCACACAGCTCTGGGCAGTTGCTATGAGCTATAATTAACAACAATAATAATTTAGACTCCTTGGCAAGGTGCAGAATGCTTTACATGGCTTCAGTCACTTGGGACTCTTTAGGTTCGATGCTGTATTTCTGTTTTACAGAAGTGAAAACCAAGTCACAGAGAAACCTAGTAACTTATCTGTAGTTAGAAAGCTAATGACAAAACCATTGTCAGAGCTGTATTCTGTTTTGTCTGTGATTCTCTGACTTTAGTGTACTTCAAAGTACTTGAGTGTACTTTAACACTCAATGAAAGAACCAAGTAGTATGCTAATGTGCAAAAACAATGTTTGGAGGATTTTACTTATAAATGTTTGTGTGTGTGTATGTGTGTGTGGTGTGTTGTTGATAATTAACACATTGGCCTGATATATCTTGGGCATGTACCCTGCCACTGAGCTGCATCAGCTCTCATATTCCTTTTAAGTATTTAATAAATAATTTTAACATTTTGTAGTCATTTCTGCAGTTCATGTGAAATCTGCAGTCTGTGAATGAAGTGCCCAGACTACGTGCGTTACTAGATTCATTAACATTTGAATAAAAGAAGTACATTTATTTAAGTAGCATATCTATTTTAGAAGCTTATCTTAATCACTTGAAACTTTTATTTATAGCATTGGAAAAGAAAAGCTCCAACTAAATATGACACAAATGCAGCCAAGTGTGTCTTTTGGTTATGTTTTGTTAGAATGGAAAGCGTAAGGGAATCAGCAGTGATTTTGATCTTTCCTAGATAAATTGTATGAATTCAACTAAATAGTTTTAATGTTATCTTCCTATCTGCAGAAATCACAAGAAAATGACATACGGAGTTGTTGCCTAGCAGAAATTAAACAGACAGAGGAAAAATATACAGAGACTTTGGAGTCAATAGAAAAAGTAAGTCATCAGGTATTGAAGCCCCAAGGTTGTCTTGCATAATCTATGTACTAGACCAACTCCCTTTGCAGTGTATATATATGAATGTATATTCTAAGATTTGCATTGAATGCTGGGTTCAGGAAAGCATATACCACATGAACTTACTTACAGATATAATCTAAAAACACTGAAGTCATACAAGTAGCAAGTAGAATTTGGATTAGTACAGCCTTTGGTGGTAGGAATTGTAGTTAAAAGATTTATGCTTATGTTTGAGAGGAAGAATATTTAAACATCTATATATCCAGAATAGGCACACACAAAAACAGTTTCCTGGAACTTTAGGGAAGAGTAGTGTATCTATGGATTGAGGAGGGTGGGTTGCCTGGGAGGAGAAATGGTGTATGACCAGTAACTAAAGTTTGTGGGATGTTTTATGTGACAAACACTTTTAAAATTGATTGTGATGGCTGCAAAGCTCTGAACATCTAAGAACCATTGGACTGAAAACTAAATAGCTGAGTTGTGAGAGCCATGAATTATGTCTCAATAAAAGCCTCCCAAATAAATATAAAGATATCAAAGCAGATTTATTTATTCTACAGCTATTTATTGCTATCTTGACCTCCAAATGGCACTGTTTTAGGAACTGGTGATAAGCTGCAAAGACAGGAAGACTGTAGATTCTTCTGGTACTTTCTGCATTGTGGCAAAATTTAGGCTGAAGCAAATAAGAATGCCAATTGGGTAGGGAGTTACCTGAAGAAAATCAGGATGAGAGAATGGCTGTGCACGGGTTAGAGGTATCATACAGAGGTTGATAATAGAAGACCTCTATGTAAGAACATGGCACTTAGTTCATCAGCCGAGAAAGGTGAGGTACAAGCCATGTAAATGTTCTACTGAAGAGAGTTCCAGGAGAAGGGCTGTCTGGAGGGGGTTCGCTGGGAACATCACATGGGGGCAGTACTTAACTTATGCTTTATGAAATAGCAGGGGCCCAGTAAAGTAGACAGAAGGGGTGAGGGAGATTGAGAAAGAGGCCATATAGAACTGGTGGGCTACCAAGTCATATAGGGACAAAAGCTAGAGCCTTTGAGCAGCTGTGATGCAAAGGTTTTTAAGCCTTTGTCACTGCACTCTTGTGAAGCAAGAGTGGGAAGTAGGAGAAAGTAGAAGGGTGTTATAATAATCAGGATGACAAGAAATTGTGATACAAAAGGAGATTATAGGGGAAAGTCAGACTTTGGAATAATTTGTCAAGTTAGACCCAGCATCGGATTGTGAAAGAAGGAATAAGCAAAGATGGCTTCTCAAATTTGACCTGTGTGAATGCATGAATAGTAATGCTATTTAACAAGATGGAGAGAAGTCATGAATCTCTTGGACATTTAAACTTAGACTTCCACTGAGATATATTGAGGCAGATATTAAAGATGCAAGTCTTATGCTGATAGGAAAGTTTGATGACTTATACAGATAGGGCCTTTAGTCTGTAGTACTAAATAAGGTCATGTCAGGAAAGGCATGATCTTAGGGAGTAAGTTTGAGGCCACCCCTAGTGACACCCATATTTATAGGTTAGCAAAATGAGAACCAGGTGAAAGTTTCTTAGCTATAGGAAAAGGGACAGCGTAGAAGAGTTGCTTAGGACAGTGAAAGAGTCAGTTAATTAGGAAAACTGTATGGACATGTAGCATTACTGAGCCCATTGTACTTCATGGTTTTATTTAAAATTAAACTATCCATATAGTCTATGGATCTGTAAAATACATGGCAAGCTAGATATAGCCAATGGTGGTTTGCTTTTCTAGAAAAATATAGTTAGAAGAAGAAAGAGGAAGAGGAAGAAGGAGAGGAAGAAGAGAGGGGGAAAGAGAGGCAGAGAGGGGGGACAAAAAGTCATTCTGACAGTGGGCTGTAAACCAGGTAGGGAGAGGAGCAAGGCCATGAAGGATGTGAGACCTGACAGACTGGACAGAGTAGGGTTAGAGAATTTCTTTAAAAAAAGAAGCCTTAAAGCTTTATGTAGGGCTCAGAGAGAGCACACACAACAGTTGATAGTGACAGTATCTTGAGGTGTGACAATGAGATTTGGGAGTTAAACCCGCAGTGATTGGAAAGAACAGAACTGACAAGTGGGGTTCCTGAAAGGGTCATCTAGACAGGTAAGAAGTTTACTCAAAATGAAGGAAAGGTGCAAGCTGGATGCTAACATCTCAAGTGATGAATGGAAACGGTGTACAGACTGCAGGAACAGATGGATCGTCTTGGGAACCTGCGGCCTCAAGCACATCTCCAGATGTTGCCATTGTCTACCTGCTCGGTCAACAGTGTTCTTTCTCACTTTCAGAAGCATTTTGTCTTAAATTTTCAATGTCTCGGCTTGCTTTTATGTCTTTGTTTGCATGTATATATGAGCGTGATACGAATGCACACGTGTACGTGTCTTTACATGTATGTGCACATGTGTACATGTGAATGGAGGCGTGAAGTTGTTGTTAGGTGTCTTCCTGTGTTGTTCTCCACTTCCTTTATTGAGCCAGGGTCTCTTGCAGAATCCTGAGATCACTGATTGCAGTAGTCTAGCTGTCTGCTTGCTCCAAGAATCCCTGACTTATCTTCTAAGTGCTGTGTTTATAGGTACCTGCCACATCTATACAGCATTTTTCACGGATTCTGGGGATCTGAACTCAGATATTCATGCTTGTGTGGCAAGTGCTTTAGTCACAGAATGTGCTCTTAGCTATTTAATGCAAAGTTTTTAATATAGAGAAAATGTTTTCTACTATTTGTATTTATAATGCAATAAATAACTGACCTTTAATAAATTTTGCTGGTTGATAAAAAAAGTCATCATGTAGAGTAGGCAAACTTATGCTTAGTTAAAGTGACTTTTCTCTTGTCTCCTGATAGTATTTCATGGCACCATTGAAAAGATTTCTGTCGGCAGCAGAATTTGATTCAGTATTTATCAACATTCCTGTAAGTAAAGTTGTGACAGGTGATGTATGTTTCTAAGAAGTCTTCAGTTTTTAGTGGGCTCACAATCCTTACTTTATCACTTTACTTGTGGTTTCAATGAATCTTGGCTTCCCAAGTTCTCATATCCTTGCCCTTTTGAAAAACTGACATGGTATCTTTAACCCAAGGTCATGTAGGAATGCATGCTGTGCACAGATGGATAGGTAAGGTTTGTGTATCATCCCTGCCATGTTGTTATGCAGTGGCTCTCTCAATTAAGTCATTGTGATAGTACTGTCTGGCTGTTTGTCTCAGTATTCCCTGCCGTAGCCCCTGGAATGCCATAATACCTTCCTCCATCCCTTCTTTTTGCCCTTTGCCCACTGGCAGTTAGATCTGCCTGTGCTTGTGCCTACCCCAACTTATATTGAGATTCACAGTTTTCTTTCTTTTTCTTTATTATTGTCTTATAACTGGAAAAAAATGCTCACAGTAGCAAATGGAGGCACAGCGTTAAAAACCCAAACCTGCACATTCTAGGAAGTAGGAACCTCTCTGAACCCCCACAGTATGCACACTCACCTAGTTCGATAGTCCCCGTTCTTACGGCTGTTACCCAGCACAATACTAGAGATGACACAGTCATCTTCAGTTTTCAGCCTACAAAGAACAAACTGGCTGTCATGGTTCTCTGTGCTCTGAGGTATACAGAAAGAGATAATGGAGAATTGAGAACATGATTTAAATGTCCTCGTTTCCACACTATGCCACATTCCCTGGCTGCTGAAAATGACTTGCTTATCAGAATAAAAGTGAAATTCAGACTTTTGAGTTGCTCCAGTCAACTGTCTAGCACAATTTCTTTGCTACATTTTTGTGTCATTAGTTGTCTGGTTTCAAGCAATTTAGTCTGATTGTTGTTAGCTTAGCACTAGGACACTGCTAATTGACCAAAGGAGAGATCTGTGTCTCTGTCCCAAGAACATGAGTCATTACTTTAGTCCATCAGTAAAAGAGTAAGTACTTGATTAGTTTTGTTTTAAAAATTTGCAGTGATTATAAAATTAAACAGCTGTGTATATTTTTATTCAAAGACTAAATTGGCCTATAACAGCAAGTGAGATCGTTTGTTTTCATTGCACACTGATATTTCCAGTCCTACCTAAAATTAGTGTTTACCATGCCCATATCTTTCTTTCTCCTCTCCTGCTTCCTCCTACCTTTTGCCTCTACCCTCTTCATCCTTCTTCTCTCTGAGTGACAAGTCTGGCCACAGCGGGAGCTCTGGTTGGGGTGTGGTTTCTGCTTCTGATTTTTACTTTTCTTTCACAATGTTTTCTTTTCTAAGGACCTTGTAAAAGTTCATCGGAGCTTGATGCAAGAGATTCATGATTCCATTGTAAATAAAGATGACCAGAACTTGTATCAAGTTTTTATTAACTACAAGGAAAGGTAACTTTTACTTTTAAACATGTGTGGGTATTGGTTTGGAATTAGAGTGAATGTTAGTATTAAAATGTAAATATGTATTTCTTTTGTTGATTAAAACACTTCTAGGCAGAAATTAGAACATAGCATAGTTTATCTCAGGGAAATAGTTTGAGTTTAGATATTGATGATGATGATGAAGATGATATAATACTAGGCTGGCAAGATGTTCAGCAGTTCAGAGTGCTGGCTGTTCTTGTAGAAATTCAGTTCCCAGTATCCGTATGTCTGCTTACAACTATATTTAACTCCAGTTCCAGGTGGTCTAATGTCCTCTTCGGCTTCTAGGCACCAAATCTATATGCAGTGCACATATATACATGCAGAAAAACACTTATCCACACAGAATAAAAGTTTTAAAAGCATACCCAATATAGCATTTAAATAATTGCTTGGCAGAGCAACAAACAGGCCGAGATCCTTCCTTGGGGCTCATTCCTCCTGAGTGATGTAATCTTCACTAACATATTGATGATCAGGCTCTTCCCTTTCCTCTCTGTAGTAATGGGAAAGAGTAATGCTACTATAATATTTTACATTTTTAAAAGAATTTTGGAACATAAGATTTATAGTCAAAGGCAATGAATTCTTGATCTGGGAAACAAACTTGATAAAACGTTTACCATGTGAATGAGAGAAGTCTTCGGAACCCTTATAAAAATTTACATTCCCAACGCTGGGCATGGGGGTAGGGAGGGAGCAGACACAGATCCTTAAGGCTTACTGGTCATCCAGCTTAGCTCCAGACAAATATGTGACACATACACAAACACACACAAATGCACACATACAGAGACACAGATAGACACAATTACATACAACACAAACACACCACAAATATACATATACATGCACACATACATATATATACACACACACATACGCACAGACACACATATATATACACCACAAATGCATATAGACATGCACACACAAATACATATACAAATATATACACACAAACACACATATATAAAATGAAAAGATAAGTATACACACACACACACACACACAGAAACAGAGAGACAAATCTGTCTGTATTTCCCCTAACATGGAATATGTTTTTTTTTTTTTTTGGCTTCAAATATACTGCTCTTTCATTTTAAATGAAGCAACGTATTTCCTAACACTCCGCAGTGGCTAATGAATTGCTTTGTGTCAGCTCTTGATAAACATTAACAGTTTGTTAGTACTTTTAGCCAGCGGAGAGATAAAAGGAACAACAAAGCTGATAGCCTCTTTGCAGAATATCTGTAATGCGGAGATGTCCTTGGTGGGCAGACGCCATGCAGTGTGAGTTATCTTCCATGCGAGGGGCTCAGGCTTCTCTTCCCACTTCTTGGATGATGTATGATCCTTAATTAAATGCAGTAAGGAGTGGAAGGCTTATTAATGGGTGGAGTCCTGGCGACTGTAATAAAATTGTTGTAGAAAATATAACTGTCTTGAGTATTAGTAAACAGTAAAAAGTTTATCTTCAATAAAAGCTTAAAGAATTTTTTGATATATATTCAAATAACATTAGCAGTCATTAAGCTGTGTTGTAAAATCTGTCTTCTGTAAAACATACATGGAATCAGTCTTATTGTAATTTGGAACCAAAATTGCCCTTTCGCTACTGTCAATGTGAGTGGCCCTCACTCTGCATGAAGTGTGTGTTAGAAAGAGCCTCGGGGCCGGAGAGAATGCTCATGGGTGGAGAACACTTGACGCCTTTGCAGAGGACTGAGGTTCCGTTCCCAGAGTCCCACATTAGAGCTGTTAGTAACTTCAGTTCCTGGGACCCCAGCATGCTTTTATGGCCTCTTTGGGCACCTGTGTAGATGTGGTACACATACAAGTGCAAGTGTGTGTGTATGTGTGAGTGCATGTACTGATAAAATGAAAAAAAAATCTTTTAAAAATCCTGTTACTGCTTTGGCAGCCCTGAGTATGGCTTTAAAGAGCTGGGCATTCCCTGTTTCCGACTCCGCTTGTTTGCTTTGGCCTAACGGGTTTATCTTCTTCCTTTCAGATTGGTTATTTATGGGCAGTACTGCAGTGGCGTGGAGTCGGCCATCTCTAACCTAGACTACATCTCTAAGACAAAAGAAGACGTCAAACTGAAGCTGGAGGTACCTGCTCATTCCTATTATTTATGGCTTAAAGATGAAGTTAAACAGTGTATCCCTCTACCTCATGAGTACAACAGCACATTTCCTATGTGTACTAAATATAACCTCACTCTAGTGTTATAAACTATTTCAAAAGATGGCCATGTTAGTCAAAGCTATGATGGTAATTGTAGCAGGAGCAGAGCCTGACTTTGTGGCTGTGGGTTTTATAGGACATTCTTTCCTTAGGTCCTCTTTACTGTGATGTGTATTCTAGTAACTCCCTTATTCTGTGGTTGAAAAGGCTGGGTGTAGGGAGGCCCTGAGTGAGTTACCTCGGTAGTGAGAGGTACAGGATAAATAGGGTTTCTCTCTCTGTCTTTCTCTGTCTCCCTCCCTCTCTTTCTCTGTGTATTTCAAGGGTTTTTGCATTGCATAAGGTATTTGCACATGTATAAAATACATAGGATTGCCCATAAGAAAGAAGAGTAGACAGACAGATGTAAAAAAAAAAAAAGTTCTGTGTGACTGTGAGAAGGCTCTCTCAATAAGTTGGAACAGTCACTTCAGAGGTATAGATGGAAAGATAGTAAGACCGGAGGCTTATGCTAAGTCATGGTCTGGGAGGTGAGGATGGTAATAAACATCTACAATTCCATCACTTGAGGGGCCAAGGCAGGATGATTGCAAGTTTGAGGCCAGTGTGGGCCATACTCAAACACAGACACACACAGACACACACAGACACACACATACATACACATCCAGACACACACACATAGACACAGACAAAGACACAAACCTGCCTATCCAAATATGTGCATGTATGTTTCTCAGGACACCTCCTCTCCCCCAAAGTTATACTTTATATGTATTAATTATATTCCATAAGGGTTCAGATGGTCAAAGAACTTCTGAAAACTGATTGTTACATGGAATAGTATCTTTAGGGATATTTTTCTTTGGTTGCTTGTTCAGTATCTCGGTTCTCCCTTTCTTTGTTTAGTTTATCCATGATGAACAGAAAAGAGGGAAAAGCCTTTCAAATCATAACCCTTTCTTGTTTAAGCACAGCGAGCATGATTTCATCACTTCCATCTTACACAGAAAGGCGTTATTGCTTAGGAGGCACAATAGCAGGGTACCGCGAGTATTTTATAGTGTCTCTTGATGACGGAGACCTTATATCTAGAGACAGTTTAGTCACCAGTACATGACAAACTTAAAGTATCATTAGTACCAAGGGTTAATGCTCTTCATAGAGAAAGGACACTCATAAGTGTAGAGGTCTAGGCTACCTTGACTCAAATAGATATGATGATAAAATAAAACTTTACAGCTCATGTTATTAGTTCGGAGTGGAGCAGTAGTAGTTAAAGCAGCTCCCGCCTTTTTTTTTCTTCCTTAAATGAACGTATAAAACTGTGGTTCGAGGCGGGAGTCAGCATGCTGTCTGTCAGACTTCCGTGGTGCTCAGCCCTGTCGAATGGCTGCTCCTCTCTCAGAATTAGTTCAAAGCTCCGCACAGGACATGCACCCCAGGACTGTTTCAGGCTGTCCGTGTTCTGCCTGTCTCGGGAGAGGAGAGGCCTCAGGCGGAGTTGAAAGGCTGCAAGTGAGAGGCAGCAACTCGGCATGCTGCCTCTTGCTGGGCTCAGATGTCCCGCTTTTGAACAGGGCCTGACTTGGGAGAATTTAATGAGAACGTGTGACACGGACACCCCGCAGGATGTTATGAAAGCTGTCTTCCTCTTGACCCCCGTTGTTCCCATTTTCTTTCGTTGGTGCTTATGTGTGTGTTTTCTGGTTGAGTGTGTTTTTCTTATGCATGAGTATGTGTGTCTTTTCTACTTTGGAATCAAGGTAACATAGGGAATGGGGTAAGAGACAACCTTTTCTTTTGAGTCTGAGCTTAAACTCAATGATAGTGCTTTTGGTGAAGATTGGGTTTAGGCCAAGTGTGTGATGGGTTATTTCAGAAGCGTTGTCTATTTTTTTTTTGATTTTTTGTTTTTTTTTTTTATTTTCTATGATACAGATTTATACCCCAGTCTCCAGCTACAGTATAGTTGATGCCAATAATGTGTTTTTCCCGTGAACTTGGAACTTAAACAAACTGTTTCCAGATCCCCCCTCCCCATCACTTTAAGTGAATTTCTGTGATTTTACATGTTTAAATTTCCATTCCTTACACTGATGGCCTACATGCCAATGGAAATACAGAGTTACAAGAACTCTGCCCTCCTAAGGAGCTTAAAATGCAATGGAGAGAGAAGACCTGGTCCTTATAGTAATGATTTGACCTCCTAGTTGAGAGTCATGATCTGGAATAGTCCTAATGTGTGGATACAGGGAAGCTGTTGAGCTGGGGAGATAGCACAGTCAGTAAAGAGCTTTCTGTGCAAGCACGAGCCCCTCAGATCAATCTCCGGAAGCCGCAATGAAAAGCTGGATGTGATGGCGTATGAATATGCTTTTACCTGTGGGAGTGGAAGATGGGAAGATCCCATCTATCCCCGGGGTTTGCTGGCTAGCTGATATAGCCTTCTTGCTGAGTGCCAGACCAATGAGAGACCCCAAAACCAAGGCAGGCGGCTCCAGAGAACCAACACCTGCAGTTGTCTTTTGGCTTCCAAACACATGTTCATCCATGTACATACAGGAACTCTATTGAAACAGTTATCTTCCAAATTAACTGTGTTAACTAAGACATGGGTAACTAGTCAGCATATTTTTTTCTAGCTCAGTTTCCCCTAGGTCTGTAGTCAAACACACTCATGAAGTCATCAAGGTTATTAGAATTACTGGCATTAATGTCCTAGCTCCTGATAATGTCTTTGAATGTGCTAGAGTGGGCAGAGGAGCAAATTGATAGCCCACTTATTATCATAAGTAGTTGTATATACTGAAGAAGCCCTTAGTCTGGCATATGAAGAATATTGAACTCATGAGGTTTTTCTCTAGCAATATTCTTTGATATTTTGGCATCTTTTGGAAGAATACCATTCATATGTTTTAGTCAGGGTTCTCTAGAGGAACAGAATTGATAGAATGAATCTATTTCCCATTCCTGGCATTAAAATCTGTATTACTTATTACTCAGGGTTCTGTAAACCTATCTAGAAACCTATATAAAAAGGGAATTTATTAGAATGGCTTACAGATGGTGGTCCAGCTAGTTCAACAGTGGCTGGCTTCCAGTGGAAAGTCTAAGAATCCAGGAGCTCTTTAGTCTCTGAAGATGAAGATCTCAGATGCTCTACAGTATATACTCAAATCCTGAAGAAGTAGGCTCTAATTCCAGTGAAAGAATGGACTAGTTGGCAAGAGAGGGCAATCAGGCAAAGAGCAAAAGCTTCCCTTTTCCATGTCCTTTATATAGGCTTCCACCAGAAGCTTCCACCAGAAGCTGTGGCCTAGATTAAAGGTGGACCTTTCTACCTCAGAAGGTCAGGATTAAAGATGGGTCTTCCCACTTCAAATTATTTAATCAAGAAAAATCCCTCTCAAGTATAGTTACCTAACCACGACTTGCCCAAGTCACATAGCCAGGGAGTTGTATGTTAATACTTCAAATTAAAATTATTTACCTCAAGGTCACAGCTGCAATCAAGAGTGAAGAAGTCAGTATTACTTTAAAGTACACTTTTTGTTTGTTTTATAACAAGGTTTACTAGGTAGCTTCACACTTAGGTCAATCCTCCTGCATCAGGCTCTTGGGTGCTAGAAGTATAGACATGTACCACACGCCCAGATTAAAGTGTTTTTTGAGAGGATTAAGTGTGTAAAATCCGAGACTTTAAAATATTAACGATGGCAGCACATTTATATTTTAATGTTCAACCAAATATTCCAGCTCATTTAATTCAATAAATATTTATTGAGCAAACAGAATTGTTGTTGTTGTTTAGAGGCTTAGGGGACATGTCTTTAATCCAAAAGGTTTTCTGGGACAGATACTCTTTACAATGATAATTAAGTGGCTACATGGTATACATGTACACAGCCCAAAAGAGAGAAGACAGGAGGGAGGGAAGAAGAGATAAATAAAGTGGTTTAGCCTGAAATTCTTCATAGAGCCTTGTGGAGTGCTTTGAAAGGGGATGGCAGTTTCTTCTGGAGACTGGAAAGAGTGTTTGGATAGAACTGATGCGGCCGAAGCATGATGGTAGATAAGCCCACAGGGCTTTAATGAGTGAAGGTCTTGCACTATTTGCTTTGTAAGCCTGCGGGGAATGTGGGAGGCAGAGCTCTAAAGGAAAACTGGATTGGATTATGTGCTATAAAAATAAAACTTCTATTTGATCCAACTTATGATTTGAAATACTATAAGTGCTTAAAAACTGACTATATTGTTTGAACATAAGTATCACTAAGGAAAAGAGCAAAAATATTTTGTAAGGATCATACTTGTGGACTTTGCAATTTGTAGTGTTTTCTGATTCCTTTGAGTAAACTAACAAAAATTTGAAATCCATTGCATTAGGAATGTTCAAAAAGAGCAAATAATGGGAAATTCACTCTGCGCGATTTGCTGGTCGTCCCCATGCAGCGGGTGCTGAAGTACCACCTCCTCCTTCAGGTCTGTATTGTAGCAACTCTGCGGTGCATCTGTTCATCCCACAGAACACCATGGGCATCCACCGTGCTGCAGATTGTCCAGACAGTCAAGGCTAAGTGTGAGATGCCTATGACAGCTAGGCATCTTATTTTCCTTTTAGCAAAAACAAAACAAACAAACAAACAAAAAACAAACACAGATTCTGTATTCATTAAAAAGACACATTTTGTGTTCCTTAAACAGGATAAGGAAAAAAAAAGAGTGAAACAAGTATAAATATGCCTCCCATGGCATCTTCCAGAGTTAGCCATAATCATTTGCCAGTGAGTCCATATACTAATTTGATCAGATTACCCACATTAGACTCTCCGGCTTACCACAATAATTAAGTGAAGATTGTGTCACGGGCTGTATGGCTTTTTCACTGCACTAAATATAATAAGGCGACATCTATTGTGAGGAGATTCTTACTATAACCCACAAAGTTTATGGTTTCCACGGTTAGTTCTCTAATGAGGGTGGAGAGTCTTATAAATTTAATTTGATAGCTATACCAGGAGGCTCATTAGTTCTGCTCCAAAGAAATGTCTTATTGTATTAGTCTGCCAGCCCAGACGATGCATGTGGAATGTCATTTTAAAAAGATCTACTACCTGTATGTGAAATAGAATTCTGAGTCGTCTTCACTTTGTACATCTTATATATTCAATTTCTTGAACTGTAGCCATGCAATTATTAGTCATTTCTATTTTGGTTCTACTGAGAAATCAGAAAAATTCAAACCTTGATTATTCCTTAAAAAATGCATTAAAACATTTATGAGACATAAACTCAAAGCAACTTAATCAAATTGGATTTTATGAAAAAATAATAAGGGCGACTCAGGCAATCAGCTTTCAAGGCATCACGGAGCTAAAAATGGGTCCAAAATAAGATAATAATTTATTTTGTTACTTTGATGTAGTGAAGCACTGATTGAAGAATTTAGAAGATTCAGATCAAGAAAAAGACACTTTGGATCCTTGTAAGATTTTGTATAGACTCAGAAACTAAGAAATACAATTATATGTTTTTGAAACTTCTGGCTTATCCTGCTATTTTTCTTCTGCTGTTTTGTAATTTAGATTTCAAGAATACGTGTTATTCCATGATTTTTTTTAACAGGAAACTTTATTTTGGGTACTCTATGTTGATAAAAATTTTAGAATTTTTTGTTTTGTTTTGTTTTTTACTTTTAAAGCATTTTGCGTTTGTCTGGTGTCTAGGAATTTACTGAACAACTACGGTTATTAACATGTAGATTTTTCTCCTCACTATTGCACTTTCATGATTTCTCAATGAATTCACTTCTGGATGCTGGCTGATTTTATGACAGAATTTAAAATATTTCTAACAACCAGAGAACTTGCATGGGTCTGACCTAAGGCCCTCTGCATATATGTTACACTTGTGTTGCTTGGTCTTCGTGTGCGACTCCTAACAGCAGGGGCAGGGGATATCTCTGACCCTTCTCCCTGCTTTTTGGGACCCCTTCCTCCCACTATCCAGCCTAAATACAGGGGGAGGTACCTAGTCTTACTGCCACTTAATAAGCCATGTTTGGTTGATCTCCATGGGAGGCCTGCCATTTTCTGCAGAGAAACGAAGAATGGAGAGGGTGGCGGACGTGCTAGTGGCGGGACGGGACTAGGAGGGGGGAGGGGAAACTGCAGTCAGGATATAATATGTGAGAGAAGAAGAAATAAAAAAAATTAAAATATTTTATATGGGGAGTTTGGGAAACTTTAAGAGTGATTTACTATTCTGTTTAACAAAGTGAGAATAAAAATAGAATTTTGGTGGATTTTTATACTTGGCAGCCCTCTCTCTCTGCAGGTCCTATTTGCAATGAGAAACAGAACCGGTACTGGGGCCTTTAGAGAATTTCAAGTGGGCTCTTTTTTTTTTCCCCCTTCCTTTTTAAATGTATCTAGCAGTGTTAGGAACGCATTGTATGATAGAACTCACCGCAATAAGGCTCGCAATTTAGAAGAACAAACCAACGCAACCTTTGAAGTATAACACAATGTGATGGGTACTCAGAAGAGACAAAGGAAGGACTCAATAACTGCACCTCAGTTTGCTGGGAACCCAACCACAGGCTTTATCTCCTCATTTTAGAGAGGGTTGACCTGTGGGTAGACAAGATGAGGAACTTTCTAAAAGAAAACACCATGTCCTGTGAGTTACATATGAATACCCTTGAGAACTATAGATTATTTAGTGTGGGCAGAAAGTAGATCTTCTGGGTGGGAGCTGAGGAAAAGGAATTAAGAGCCATTTGGAGACTCCAGATCCAGAGCGTGACTCCTAGGAAGTATTGGGTGACAGCTGAAGCATCTGGAGATGTCACAGAAGTCTAACCCGGTGCTAGAGACAAGACCTTGCTTGGTGTCAGAGGTGTGGACAGATTATTAGAAGGAGAGACTCTAGGTCTGAAGTCTTGTTCAAAACAGGTAGGAATAAACATTTTGAAAAGGCGGCAAGGAGCCGGTGTTAGGGAACCACCAGGAAGGTGCTCTCCGGGGCAGAATCAAAGTTACTATCAGTGAGACATAGGGAAGAAAAAGGGAGGACAGAGCCTGGTACATACCATTCAGGTTTTAGCTTCAGTTGTTACACCAACAGAAATGCTGCTATTTAATCAAGCACCGTCAGTTGCCACTTCAGCCTGGATGAGGTTGGAGCAAGTTTGGGACTTATTAAGCTTAGGGATTTGTGAGACTGTTATTTAGTTGGACATGTGAGTCGGGTATTGGTTGCGATATCAGAGTTGAGCAGATATACTGCAGAGAGATGGCCTCATTAGCTGACAATTGATATGACAGTGGTTGGGATCAAATTTGTGGAATATGTAAAATAAGGACAAAAGGGTGAACATGTGGGTGAGAGCAACTCTCTAACGAGAAAAGAAACCATATGAAACTGAAGAGGATGCAGGAATTTAGGATATATGAGCAAAACAGTAACAGCAATAACCCACAAGGCATCCTCTTGTTCCTGAAACGGAGATGTGGCATTAGAATAAACAGTCTTAGAGAAGTGGTATGTGAGAGGGAATAGGAAGTATCCATTCATCCTGAGCTCAGGCTGTTCATCATAACATCTGGGAACCAGCACAGTTATAATGGTGATGGTAGAGTTCAGCTGAGAAAAGAGTTTGCAAACCTGAAAATTTTCACTCTGTGCGGAGAGTGATACGGTGTCTGAAGCATTTTGTTTGCTTGTCTCTTCGGTGTTGGTTTCAAATTTAAAGAACACATTGCTTGCTAACCTGTGTCTTCCAAACAGGAACTGGTGAAACACACCCATGATCCCACCAAGAAGGCAAACCTGAGGCTAGCTCTGGATGCAATGAAGGTGAGGCGGCTGGAGTGGGAACTGGCTTATGTCTTATATTCCTGCCTGGAAACGATGGGATCCAAGCTGCCAGCATGTGTATGTGATACCCTGACCTGAACACACAGTCACTCAAAGCTGTTAACATTCTCACTTTTTATTGGTGAGGAGAGCGAACGGACTTACTGAAATAGTGAAATATTCACTATTGCCTGGTTTTCTGAGATTGAGACTTCCTGGTACTTGGCTATGTAACCCAAACTGGCCTCAAACTTGTGGGCACTCTTCCTTTATTGGCCTCTGAAATGGAATTCTTACAGGGATTTAAGTGCCAGCCAAAAATGTCATAAAACCAGGAGAGATGCTAAAACTACTTTTGTGTTGTTTGCCTACTTGCATAGCTTCCCAGAGTGACTCCAGAGAGCAACTGTGTTTCATACTCTTTTCGTTGCTACTTCTATAACTCTTGGCTTGGAGAAGCAGAGGGCCACGGCTGACTTGAGATCACTAGTGTGCTTCATTTTCCTCAGAAAGATCCTCTGTTGGGTTGCACATAGTGGATGCTGCACTTTGGGTTTTTGTTTCCAGTTAAACCTGAAAGTCAAGAAGGCAGATGGATAGATAATAGATGTAGGCTTGTCAAGGAATGTCTGTCTGAAAGCCCATTCCACATTTGACTCTGAGCTGTAACTGAAACAGAGTTGAGTATTTGTTTTTGAAAGGAAGTGACAGGGCATTGTCTAGTTATTTAACTGTGCTCTGAACCAGACTCAGCATTGGCTCTACTGTTTGGATGATCATGGTGGGAGTGTTGTGACCATTACTTGGCCATTTACTGTGATGAGAAGAACAACAAATTTTGTGTTCTTAGAGAAGTCTTGGAGAGGGGCATGGAAGAAGATGAGGGAAGGAGGGAATGAGGGAGGGGCTACAGCTGGGATACAAAGTGAATAAACTGTAATTAATATAAAAATAAAAATTAAAATTAAAAAAAGAAATCATCTGTGCCGAGCTTCCACTGAGAACATAGTTAAGAATTGCTATTTGCAGACTTGTGTTCCTGTTGCAGATGCGTTAAAGAGGCTAAAGGGCGGGGGGGGGG
>CM053744.1:85338997-85377428 GCA_028658305.1 Pachyuromys duprasi | reverse complement strand
TCATCCAAACGAGCATTGATCATACCCACCTGGGTCCTCCTTCCTGTATATCCTCCCTAGGTGTGTAGATTTCAGCATGACCTTCCTATCCTATAAGTCTATATAAGTGAGTATATACCATATGTTTCTTTCTGCTTTTAATCCCTCACTTTTGATGAACCTTTAACAACAGGACAGAACTTGGTCACATGATTATACATGACAAGCAATGTTGAGATTATCATTCCTGATTCGTGGGGGTTTGTGTCTGGCTTTGAATCAAGCTTCTGTGGCTGTGAAAGAAGGGAGGGAAGTAGCGTTTTAGATGCAGTCAGCTAGCAGTCACACCTTTGCAGGGCACACAGGGTGTAGATGGACCTGAGTTGCTTCTCTGTGCACACAGTGGCTTCTGCAATTCAGGGAATCAGGCATTCTATGTGTCTGAATTATTTTGACGTATCTCACTAATATAGTGAAGCCTGAGTGGGCGTCACATTTGTACTATGGAGTTCTGCTGGCAGCTTATGTGGCACAGTAGAAGGCGGACAAGCTTTTCTGCAGAATTGCTCAGAGTTTAACCTGAGGAGGTCTGTAAGCAAAAGTTAAAATATGTGAGGCAAAATAAAACCAGGATTTCATTAAGGTATCAGGCTTATCTTAACTTATTATCTTAACTTCCTCCCTTCCTTTTGAAGCTAGCTATACCAGGAAGCTCTGATATCCATGCTGCCAGCTTCCTAAGACAGGTCTTACCTCACTCTTCATGAAGTAGAATAATCTGGGTAAATCCTGATGCTTAAGATTTTGCCCTAGGGTCAGATTTATTGCATTTTGTCCATTATCTCCAATCACTGTGCTTTTCTGAGTCATGGAGAACAACGAAGACCAAGAACCATGAGGTGTATTAACAATGTAGAGAATGCAGCCAGACGTCTGGGCCTCTGCGGGTCAGCTCTTCCCAGTATCCTTAGCCTCAGCTTTGAGTCTTATCTTTCTGGAACTCTATGGATTATGACTTAGAGGAACATTAAGGAGGATGATGGTGGCTGAACAGTGGACTTGATCTTTTTAAGACTGACGAAATGTTTTCTAGTTTTATTTACAGAAGATGACAGTCCTGCTTATAGGATGATCAGGCTGTTTTTGTTTAGAATAATTGCAGACACCTCTAAGACAATTAAATCCTGGTTTTAATTTGGTACATTAGAGAAAAGGGCATAGAATGCACGTACTCCTTTAAACAACAATGTACTGGGCACAAGTCATCTCTTAGGACGACCTAGATCTCAGCCTCTGTCTTTCCCAGGCACACCCCAAATCCTTGCCCAGCAGCGTGCCCTCTGACCTTTTTTTGGCTACAGCCACGCTCAGCATTTAGAATTGGCAGTGAACCACAGCAGAATTTGGCAACATCCTAAGAAAAAGCTGAATGGAGAGAGACAGCAGTAACACCCTTGGATGGGGAAGGAGAAAGGAGTTTTCTCTCTTTTTCCCAACTGAAAGGGGTGGTAGTACTGATTGTTGTTGAGGTTGTAGGAGAGATCATGGAGCTTAATGATGCTGAAGAACTGAAGTGCTGGGTGCCTCCTTTAAGCATCCCTTTTAATGCCTAAGTGGGTCATTTGTTCTGAGGCATTGCTTGCTTTTGTTTATTCCAGAAATGATTTTTGTTGCCAGTTGTCTTCCATAATTCCATTTAGTATCTGAGAAATAGGATGACAAGTATTTGTATTCAGTTAAGCTGGCTTTTGAGTAGATGCGAGTACCTATAGCCCACTGTGCTCAGCCTTTAAGGAGATCATCAGTGTAACCAGTGATCACAGGATCATGTCAGCAATGTTGAACACTGCTGGTACTTTGCCATTGCAACCGAGTGTGTTATCTCAGTGCACAGGGTTGTCTTTATCCAGGAGGGTAGGAAATATTCAACTGCATTCAGATTTTGTTATCCAAAGTTGGACATTTAAAAATTTCTTTATTTTGCTTGTTTTTTCTGTGACTAATACACAGGGATCATTCATACATACATATATATATACATATATATATGTATAAATTGATGTTTATGTTGCAGGAATAAGTCCAAACTGTATAAAATTTGAAATAAATGGAATCAAAGGACAACAAAGTTTTAATGGTGATTCTTTTTTTGAGACAGTTTCTCATATAGCGCAGGTTGACTTTAATCTCATTAATAGCCAACATTGACCTTCAACTTCTGATTCTGTTACCTCCGAGTTCCTAAGTGCTGGGATTGCAGATGTACAGCTGTGTGCTACATGCCCGGTCTTAAAGGTTTTTAAAGGAAGAGCTGGAAAGAGAAAGAAAAGATAAAATTGGGAAGAGAAGGAGATACAGTAGGGAAGTGGTAGCTTCAGAATTGGCCTGTGTAGCATTTATTGAGGAAAATGAAAGGATCCTGTTGCTTTGGGTTTCTCCTGACCAGCCCAACTCAATTCTTGAAAATTAAAAAAAAAGTATTTTTATTTTTATTAATTACAGTTATTCACTTTGTATCCCAACTGTAGCACCCTCCTCCGTCCCCTCCTAATCCCACCTTCCCTCCCTCTTCTCCTATGCCCTTCCACCAGTCCTATGATAGGGTAGGTCTTCCTCCCCTTCCATTTGAACTCAGTCTATCAGATCTCATCAGGACTGGCTTCTTTGTCTTCCTCTCTGGGCTGGTAAGGCTGCTCCCCCTCAGGTGGAGGTGATCAAAGAGCCAGCTCATGAGTTCATGTCAGAGATGGTCCCTATTCCTATTATTGGGGAACACTCTTGGACACTGCGCTATCATGTGCTACTTCTGTTCAGGGGTTCTAAGTTATCTTGATGCATGGTTCTTGTTTGGAGTATCAGTCTCAGAAATGACCCCTTGGCCCAGATTTTTTGGTTCTGTTGCTCTCCTTGTGGAGCTCCTGTCCCCTTCAGGTCTTTCTATCTCCCCCTTCTTTCATAAGATTCCCTGCACTCTGCAAAAAGTTTGGCTATGAATCTCAGCATATGTTTTGATGGGTAGAGTTTTTCAGAGATCCTCTATGATAGACTTCTGTCCTATTCCCTGTTTTCTCCCTCTTCTGATGTCCATCTCGTTTGCCTTTCTGAATGAAGATTGAGCCTCTTCATCCCTGATCTCAAGCTGTACTATAGAGCAACAGTAATAAAAACCACATGGTACTGGCATAGAAACAGAATGATGGATCAATGGAATTGAATAGAAGACCCAGAAATAAACCCACAAACGTATGGACACCTGATTTTTGACAAAATGCCAAAACCATACAATGGAAAAAAGGTAGCGTCTTCAACAAATGGTGCTTGCTGGTCTAACTGGATGTCTACTTGTAGAAAAATGCGAATAGACCCATACTTATCACCCTTCACAAAACTAAAATCCAAGTGGATCAAAGACCTCAATATAAAAATGGACACACTAAACTTGTTAGAAGAAAAAGTGGGGAAGAGTCTGGAACTCATTGGCACAGAAGATAACCTCGTGAACAGAACAGCAACAGCACAGGCTCTACAATCAGCAATCAGTAAATGGGACCTCATGAAACTGAAAAGCTGCTCTAAAGCAAAGGACACTGTCATCAGAACAAAACGACAGCCTACAGACAGGAAAAGGTACTTCACCAATTCTTTAAATTGTAACAGTTCTCATTTACTTCCTTGAAGATATACAAGGCCCATTTATCACAGGCGCCATCTCAGATTTCTTAACTGTCCTGGCTGGCTGGCACAGTGCTGAGGGGCTTGCCTAAGGAAAAGAAGCACAGAGGTCAATCAGTCTCTGTTTAGACATTATTGCTTCACTAACTAGCAGGACCGATGATCTTGGCAAGAAGAGACTCAGACTGCAGATGGAGAGCATGGAGTTGGGGAAGGGCGTGGGCTACGGTACTGTCTCACACCAGTCATCTAGACAGGTGGCTCCTGAACTTTGAGTCTCCCCGGAGGGGCTCACAGAAAATTGCTGCCATGAAGGTGGATGGCTGAAGAGGTAGCCACAAAGCTCCATAAGTCTGAGGACCATTTAGCATGAGATCCAGTGTACCTTCTTAATTTATTCACTCTCTCTTTCCCAAAGGAATTGAAGTCACATACACACACACACACACACACACACACACACACACACACACGAAGAGCACACATGCCACAGAATTAAAACGAAAACTTTAAATATCAAAGGTCAAATAAATAGGATTTCCTTCAAACTCACACTCTACTAGGGAAGAATGTTTTCTTGAAACTTAGTTTCTGTATAGATTATATAAATGTGTGTTCTTTCACATGTCAAGCTCAAAATTATTTTTATGTAAATCCAAAACTTTTACTTTTATGATTTTATGACAACTAATAAAGGCAAAAAGCAGGACTTGAATGGCTTGTGGAATTTTAGTATATTAAAAAGTTTCCTGGATAAAGAGACTTCTTTAATGTATTAGGAAGCTGTCTACTGCTGATTTTTCATCATTAATTTATTTCTGTAACTTGAGGAGTTGACGTCATTTTGTCTTATGTCATGATTAGCTTTAAAATATGACCCTGACTTTCTTCCAAAGCATTTGTATGGACAGGTAACCTGATATTAGATAGGTTCCTTTGTGACAGTCTGAGTAGATGCTTGGGGCAGATGTGTGCAACAAAGCGGGATGGATAATTTTCACATTATCCAGGCTGCCTTTTAAGTAGCATTGATCTCATCCTCACATGAGCTAAAAACTGCAGAAATAATTTGCAGCTTATGCTACGTGCAGCCTCTTTTTCCCTGGGAGATTTAAACAGAGCTTCACCCAAATTGTATTCTAGAGCTGGGATGCTCAGGGCCCTCGGCTTTCTCATACATGTCTCTCTCTCCACATTCCTGATTTATTTTGGCATCACTTTTTTTTTTCTACCTGTCAAATTCAGAAGAAAAGCTTTACCTCTTCTCTGTTAATCACATATAGTCCATGTGCTTTAGATTTTGTGTGCTGACCATGTCATGTCCTGCTACCCTCCCTTTTCACTATTCAGCAGGTTTCCTTAATGCCCTCATCAGCACCAATGGTGTGACTACTCTCTGCTCCCTTGTAGTGACCAGTGCTCCTCACCTCATCCTTTCTGAGGTGGTCTAAAAGAGCACCTCTCTGTCCATCCTAAGGTTAGAGCATTAAAGCCATGTCATGTGTCAGTTCAACTCCAAAGAAAGTTCTAGAAGCCTCAAAAGAACATGAACTTGTTACTGCCTGATGAAAGACCCAGCCTTATGGTAGCTGATCCACTCATCATTTTTACAGATTCTATTTCAGATTTCTAGACTGTGTACTGGGTGACAGGGACAGTCCTAGAGTGACTCCCTAAAAAGAAAGGAGCATAAAAGCCAATCTCTGTTGTGATGCTACCCCCGAGTATTCATTTATTAAACAGGGGTGACCTTTAGTGATGAAGGAGAGAATGAGAATGGGTGTGGGGTTTATAGAGCTGGGGAGCCTCATTTTGACAAGGCGAAAGACTGACTGTGTTTATACTTTCACATGGATGAACTTGCCTCCCTATACATACATGAAGCTCTGCGAGAGATTTCTGTAGCCTGACATTTCAAAAGCTCCTTTGGTGAATTTTCCTTCTCCTGCATCACCACCTTCTTTCTTCATCATTGTCTTCATCAGGAAGCCTGGGTGGCTTGAATCTTCTCAAGTGTATGAATGGGTATGTATAATTTTAGCTCTTAGAGCAGAAGGCAGACAACATTTTATGGGAAGCCAGAGAGTAAATGTGCTACTTAAGTGTCTTCAGAACCATTTGATTTTGTTATCATTAAGTACTAATGCAGCAACAGGTAATATGGAAGTGAATGATTATGTGTTCCAATTAAGTGGTTGGGGGTTGCTTATTTGGTTCCTAGAGTGTATTTACTGATTCTTGTCTCAGCACAACTAAAATGCTTTACACTTTGGGAATGCAGTACATGTGTGTCGACAGTCAACGATCTCAACTCTCATGGACCAAAGTATAGTCAAACTTTTGTAGGACTTTGTGGTTTTGTTGTTATTTGTTTGTTTAATATAGTAGGGGTGATTCAGCTCAGGAATGTTCTTCACTCCAACAAAACAAAAACAAACCTAAATGAATTGTCCATTTGGCATTATTTTTACTATACAATTGAATAGCACAAATGCCTGCTCAAAGAGCCAAGGTCACTTGTTTAGGTAACCAGTTAAGTAATATTTGTGGGTTTTTGGAAAGGAGGATATGGGCGAGCCCCACAGAATCCAGGCTAAGCATAGTAGCTCACTGAGCTTTTGTCTGAGCAGCAGACAGACAGACCAATCAAAGATCTTAATTGGTGATGATTTTTGTATTATTGAAGCATTGTCTTCCTAGCTTGAATGGCTTTGCACCTGTTTTTTTATCCTGAAATGTTCTTTTGGGCACTCATTGAGGAAAACTGGAAAGTACAGAGGACATCAGTACTGTAGCATTGGCTAGAAAACGAGCCTCCTCGGGTAACTCTGTTTCTGGGTGATGGAAGCACTGGCATTTCCAATGTGATGGTACCTGCTTTAGTCTCTTCTGGATACCCAATGCCTGTCAGCATCTTCATGGGAAGTGTTAGGCTTACTGGCATAATGACCGAAATACCGACTTAAAAGCTTTCTCAACTTTCACCTCTCCATATTTATGTGTTGGTTAGTTTGAGCAATCAACTTCTACAACATAGAATCACCTGTGAAGATTCTTAACGAGGCATTATCTAGAAATGTGTGTGTGAGGACTTTTCTTGATTATTGATGTAGCAGACCCAGCCCACTGTGGGGAGCACTATTCACTGTGCTGTACCCGGAACGAGGAGGGTCAATGAGTTTGTTGCTCTCTGCTCTTGAGTGCATTTCAGATATTAATGCAACTTGTTAGTTGAGTTCCTTTTACTTTCCTGAATTGACTGGCTGTAACCTAGAATTGTAAATCAAGTAAACACTTCCTTTC
This sequence comes from Pachyuromys duprasi, assembly GCA_028658305.1. NCBI lineage: Eukaryota > Metazoa > Chordata > Mammalia > Rodentia > Muridae > Pachyuromys > Pachyuromys duprasi. Next base: position 85,370,474 of record CM053744.1, on the reverse strand, counting down.
CTAAATAGCTTTTGATCAGGGTACTTTGTCAGAGCAACAACAACAACAACAAAAATTTTAAGCAAATATATATGTTATTATAATATTACATATTATATATCATAATAGATAATAAATATATTATATATTTATATGATATATTATATTAAGATATAATATATTAATATAATATCTTATTTCCTTAAAGAAACTAATTTCCTCTAGTTCCTCGTATTTTTATTCCATCTCCTGAAAAGGCTCTCATGGGCCAGTGAGATGATTCAGATGTTAAAGTTGTTTCCTACCAAGCCTGACAACTTGAGAATTGATTCCCTGGACCTATCTGTTGAAAGGAGGGAAGCAGTCCCAAGTTCTTCTCTACATACATCTACATACATGTGCATATGCGTGCATGCAAATATACACAATAAGTAAATGCACTTAAAAATAAAACTTAGAAGGCTTTCATGACCAGTTTTAGTATGAAGATCAGGTATGGAATTCAGGCTGGCACAATTTGCTGCCACTAGTTGGTGCTAAGTCTCATAGAGATGACCCATACACATTCATCTCCCATGTGAAAGCCAGTTCAACCTCACTGAATCTAATGTATTATCTATAGTCTTTCAAACTTGACAGTTAAGTTAGTATAGGGAATTTTACCAGCAGCAACAAAAAGAAGCAAGCCATGACAATGCGCAGAATAATCTTAGCTGTCATAAAGTGGAGTTTTTTAGTACTCTTTTTTTGTCCAGAAACATGGGAAAGTAGTTCATGCATATCAGACGATTAGTCAATATTAAACATTACTCTACTTCTGTTTCTGCTGGGTGGGGATGAACTTCTCTTTCTCTGGTTGCATTCAATGACTTTTTGACATTTTTCTGGCCTTGGCTGAACATACTTAGAAGGGATTGGAAGTCACAGGCAGGGGGAGAAGTGAAGGATTGCTATCAAAACTTCCATCAGCAAATGAGCCTTACTCTGGTTAAGCTGAAATACAAATAATGTTATTAAGCTGAATTAGTGTTGCTTCCCTGAGTCTTTGTAACAGAGCCTTTGATCTGCTGATTTTCTTTCACTAATGGACAATAGTAACACAACCAGGAGAGGTTGCCCTGCTCCCTCCGGCGACTGTGCCTTCTCCAGCCTGTCTGGAGACAGCACAAAGAATAAGTGTGCAACGAAACTGGTTGTTGTACTGTCTCAGCTTGGTGTATGGTTTCCTCGAGGAAAATGACATAATTGTCACTTGGTGAATTTGACAATATTAAGCATGATTAAACCAGGAAAGTCTCAACTAAACAGCACTACTTTTAGAGTATTGATTCATAAAAAGTGAGAAGATCACTATCTGTATGATACAAATAAAGGGGCATTTGGAAAGTGCCAACTTTGGCTGTGGTAATGGGAGAGACTTTGTTTCTTTCTGTGCGTGGTGGAGTAGGTAAGTTCAGGTTGGCTAGAGAGATTGGAAGGCTGTATTTGAAACAGCTTTCAAATATCAGTTTGAACTTTACACCTCTGAGCATTAGTTGTTGTCAGGTGTTTCAAGTATTGCATGAGTCCTCAGGAAACACTCCAGGCACTGGGTATGTTCGTGGAAAGTTCTCTCTAATGGAATCCATGTGGTAATTATATAATTCACATCCATGGATACTATTTTCGCGTCAGTGTTATAATGTGATGACATTACAAAATAGTGATGAATTGCAAAACCCAGGTTCCCCTCTGCTATCTTGATGTAGGGAGAATGGCAATTAAAAAAAAAGAAAAAGTCCCACGCTTGTGATGGTGGTGGGTGCACTCATCTGTAATTGTAGATTTTTGCTTTTCAAACAATTGTGCTTTGTGCCTCTTTCCAAGTTCAGTGTGTACTCGCATGCCTTGTGTGATGAGAAGGAGTCTGGAGGAATTATTTGCTTCATCTTCGGCCAGCTCTCATTGTAGAAAATGCTTCCTTGCAAGATGCCAGTGGCCCTATACTCAGTTATAACTTCTCGTTGTCATAGTTCTTGTTGTTTGGAGACAGAGTCTCTAACAGCTCATGCTAGCCTTGAACTTGCCAGGGATGACAAAGACCCCTGATCCTCCTGTCTCTACCTCCAAAGTGCTGTGATTCCACATTTTCACTATCACACCTAATTAGTGTCACTTCTTGAATCCAAGCAGAACACTTCTAGCCCTCTCCCAGATGGCTGCCTTTAGGATATTTGAGGGTAGATATTTTTCCAAGTCTGTGCTTAATACATATATTCAAAGAAACTTAATTTGAAACTTTCCTTAATTCCTCCAATTAAATGCTGAGTGATATCAAAGGAAAAACATAAATGAATTGTTTAATTTCTGTCCACTACAATGGGCAGGTTACAAGGAATGCTAGATGCTACCATTGCAGAAAATTGCAGATTTGATACAGTTGAGATGTTTATGAACAAAGTTTGGGATTTTTGATTGAGTTTCTCACAAGCATTGCATTATCTCGATTCTTAGCATGTTAGGAAGGATTCCGATTTTAAATCTTTAAGGTAGAATATTTAGACGCTAGTAGCATATAGTGATAATTCCTTGCTATTACACAGTGCTTTAAATTTCTAAAGTGTTTTGGGATAATACCTCATTTGATGCTTAAAGAGTCCTGCGAGGTAGCTGGAAAAGTATTAGCCCTTTAAGAAAAAGCAGGAATTAGAGGAAAGATTAAGTATTTTGCTTGTGGTTTTCATTCCTCTCCACACCCCTCAGTTAATAAATGGCAGAGGCAGAGCTTAATCTTAGTCTAGGTGTTTTCTGCTCTCCATGCTGCCTCATTCACAGCAAGAATAGCTACTGCCATTCTCCGGGGAAGGAAGTTGCTCTGAATCCGTTTCATAAGCACAAGGTGCTCTCTAGTGATATACTCATTCACTAGATCAACAACAAGATTTATAATTTAAATATGCCAACTTTTCAGTGATGCTCGCGGAGAAGAATTTGGTATTTTTCTGAAATCAAATAATAGCTAACATTGTGCAGATCAACAGCAATTGGTAAAGATGACTTTGGCTTCAAGGAATTTGCTTCGAGCAAAGGAAATAAAATATTAACTTGCAAGTTAATGAGGATCGTGATTTTGAGTTGCTGTATTTTAACCACAGGGTTGAGCCTAATAGGAACTGCAAATCATTTTTTTTTGTTTGTTTGATAGTGTTTTTATTCTTCCACTTGTTTCTGTAATGAAATTTTAAGTCTTGGAGAAAAGGAATTAGGAAGGAAAGACCACATGGTATAAGAATAAAGCCTGGCCAGCTAGCAGGGCAGATTAATATGAGTCTGGAGTAAATATGTATCTTTTTCATGTAGTACTTAGGTAACACCGGGTGCCCACCACACTTGCTGATGAAGGGAGGAACAGCATGGTGCACCATCATTTACCTTCAGGATAAACCTGGGACTAAGCATTGAAAGGGCTCTCCTTGGTGGGGAGCTTGATTGGACGTAGACCTCCCAACCATATGTCTGCCCTGCTTTGCCAAGTGTTTGAAAAGTGGCATCTCTTCCAGCCATCTTCCTCAGGGAAAATTCTGGGGCTTGGGGACTTATATTACCTATTTCAGAAGTAGCTAGAATATTCCAGGTATCAGTGTTCTATGATTCCATAGTCCTTGTATTTCATCCATCTTTACAATTATACCATTCTCTGTCTGCATAAAACAGCCAGCTCTTTGAATAAATGAGGTCACAAACAGCATACATTGGGCTTTGTAAATAATTTTTTATTAAATATAGTACTACCTTATTTTTATCAAGTTTGTATAGCAAATAAAAAAACCTTCTATATTATTCTTCCCACCTTTTCTTGTATCAAACTAATGAGATTGTGTGCATTCACTACCATTAATATTCTATTCCAAGGATTAATGCTTCACCAGTTTATGGTAGGGCCAGTTTGTCTGTTTTTACAACAAGCAGACAGAAGATGTAAAGTTATCTGAGCCATGGCTCTCCTTTGAGCAGAATCTGATCTTGTATCCTTCCCACTTCTTAACACAGGTTCTCATTCTTTTCTCTAGAGATTCTCACCCAAATTGTAAGTGAGGAATGAACCTGATGTTTGGGGAGCTGTGAAAGTAGAGCAATGTTTACAGTGCAAGTGTGGGGACCTGAGTTTGGAAATCCAGCATTCAGCACAAGGCAAAAAACAAAACAAAACAAAACAAAACAGAAAAACCTGACTGCAGCATACCCTGTCTAAAGTGCAGATTCCCCCCCCCCACACACACACACAGCCAAAGAATGCAGCATCTTTTCTCTGTCACTCCAGAGCTAGGGAGGGAGAGACAGGAAGATCCTGGAGCTCCTGGCCCAATCAGTGAGCTCCAGGTTCAGCGAGATATCCTGTTTCAAAGATTGAGGTGTGTCAAGCCTGCAGGATGACTTAGCAAGTAAAAGTGTCTGCTACACAAGCTTGACAACCTGAGTTGGATACCTAGGACCTAAAGTGGAAGGAGCAAATCTGACTCCCAGAAATTGTACTCTGTACTCTAACTGCATTAGAATATGTCCCAAGCGAACACACAGTAGTGATAAACAAAATTAAGTAAAAACAACAGCATGGAGATTGATCAAGGTAGACACTGATGTGAACCTTTGGTTTCCACACATGTGTGAACATCCATATGAACATATACACACAGCACACATACAATAAGCCTGAGGTTTCTATCCCCGAACTCCAAACTGTGACCCCAAAGTGGAAGGAGCAAACTATGGATTTCCTATATTCTGTTTCTTTCCCTTGCCTAACAAGACCATCTGTCATGAAGCCCCCTTCCTTGCCTATATCCACCAAATTTAATTCTTGTGGCTTTGGCTGATGAATCATTGGACAGAATCAACTTGGGGTCTGTTCTTTGGTAGTACATTAGTAATATATTATTGTTAATAATATATATTAACAATATATATATATATGCGCTAAAGCCTCTTCTTAGAGAATGTTTGAGCTTTGACACATTGAGCAGTAGCATTTTAAATTAAATCTGCTGCTGTCAGCACATTTAAAAAGCTGGATAAGCTTGGAAATAATGTTTCATACTTCACAAATTAAACCTGAGGTCACATGTGGTTTGCTAAAGCAGAATATGCCTATATGCCTGGCCTGTTTAATTATAGTAGGGGCTTGAATTAAGTTTTCCAGTTATCACAGCCTGGATGTCTTTTAGAGCAACACAAAAAATTAAACTGTTTATCCCCACATCCAGGGCTTCGGTTTGCTAGAAAAACAGAAATAGCATAGACTAACCTAATGGATTCTTTTCATTCCATGAGGGTTAGTAACGATGAATTACAGATTCATCTGAGTTCTTCAAGTTAGGAGGGCATCAAGATTAGAGGAATGCTTCACACAATAATGACTGCCTGATTGAGCCCTAAGCTGTGTTATCCCTTCTTATCTTACTGATACTGTTGTATTTGGTTATACCAGCTAATCATTCATTCTCACTTGCATAGTCTTGTTAAATATCTTCTCTGTGTAGAAGAAGGGGCATAGTACATGTTTTCACACATGTACGGGAGAATCGAAGAACTTTTTTCTAGGGAAGTGTAATGAAAGTGCTGGGTTTGGAATCACAGTGGTCAAGCAGATTGCCACCTTCCTCTTCCCTCAGCTTGTTTGTAGCTTGTTTGGTTAACAGCTTGTTTTCCCCCCTGAAGTATCTATATCTTAGATGACCCCAGACTTACGTCTCATTTAGACTCAGGACGGGTTCATGTGAAGGACAGCTTCCCCAGAGTCATACAGTATCAAATACTACATGCCAGCCCTGTCGTCCATTTTCCCCTCTTCCCTTAAGGCCAGCTTATGCTAGAAAGTATCCTTTCTTTAGAGTTGGGGCTACCTATTACTCTATATCCCTTTCAGGAAAAATTTCTAGTTCCTGTCCAGAAACCAATGGATGAATGTAAGACTCAGCCTCAGTGGAGATTAGCAACATTACATGTCACCCACCCTCTGGTTGACATCAACATAGGGCTTGCTTAGACAGGGCAGACCTATATTCAGCAGGGCATTCCTGACCCCAGAATACTTGGCTGTAGCACAAAACATTCTAATTGCAGAGTACAATGAAATGTAAAGTGAACTAGAACTTTAATTAAATTGCTTGTGTGTTTAATTGCATAACACATTGCACATTCCAAGTTTCAATTTCTTATTCAATTATAATGAAACTCCCTTTTGATTGAGTTTGTTTTGGGGGTTTAAAAACTAACTCTAAAAGAGTATTGATGCTTTAAGAGAATCCGTGGTCTTATAGAATTTCACCCTAAGAGATGGAATGTTTTAGTATTAGGTTTGTATTGACTCTTGATATTGACATGAGTCTAGATGTGCAAAGCCCACAAAGGCTAGCTCCCAGGGGCTTATGTTTAATTTAAAATATGGCTAGCTGTCCATTGTGAACAGAACTGGTAGCTTGAAAATCTGAAAATATGACTGGTTGGGGAAATGATCAAATATTAATTTTAAATGTTTATTAGTAGACTGTTTGCAGTTGGTTTTTAAATTCATTTGGAAAGTGAGGATTCACAGTTATTTAAAATTTCCAATAAACCCAATTTCATAAAGGTGTTTGGAGGTTAAACGCCTAATGATTAATTTATGCATAAGTAATATTCTTAATAATTTGGAAGAAAGGTAAGGCAGCTGAGGATAATGTTAGCGATGAATAGTAATGAGAATAGAAAGACTCCAAGATTTAAATGTGGAGCTCATATTCATTAGCCTAAAAGCAGGATAGGAAACTGGATAGAAAAGATATTTTGAAATACTGGAGTTCAAAGAGTAGACAAGGAGAAAGAAAAGGTTAAAGAAAGATGTGAGCCCAGGACTTGGCCCTGAAATTTCACTCATTCATCACCTAAAGAATGTTGAAAATTATTTGTGACCTATCTTCGTCCTGTGTGGCAAGAGAAAGCAGAAGGAGTATAGAAGTTAATTGGGACATAGAAGTAATACTGTAAGTGAATATTTTATTTTCAGTTTCTACCTAGAAGCTGCAATGTGTTTCTCTTGGTCTGGTTTTCTGAGTGTCTTTGGGTATACATTAGGTGATTCCTATTCAGTGTGTATAACAGGGATGTTTAAACATATGTGTGTGCATGGACACACTGAACAATTTGCCTGTAATAGTTAAAACTCGTTGTAAGCTTGACTGGACTTAGAATCCCAGTGAAGCCACACACTGGCTGTGTCTAGGAGGATTTCTTCCATAAAAGTTTACCTGAGGAGGGAAGAGCCTACCCACAGTATGGGCAACACTGTTCCCAAGGGCTGAGGTACCAGACTCAATAAAAAGGGGTGAGACGAGACTGACATTTACCTCATTCTTCCTCTTAAATGTTGGCACAGTGTGCCAGCTACCTGGTACTTCTGCTGCCATCATTTTCCCTCCATGATGGACTGTACCACCAAATTGTTATCTTAAATAAGCCTTTCTTCCCTCAAGTTGCTTCTTGGCAGGTATTTGTCACAGCCCTGAGAAAAGCAACTAATTCAGGTCTGTTTGAAGGCTTTCACGTCCTAGCCCTGATTCTCTGCTTCAAATTCTCTGTATTGAATAGGCTTTATTTCATCCTTGGAAATACACCCAATGATAATGTAATAATCAGGATGAGTTTCATCAGTTTAATTATAAATGAAGGTACTGTTAGCATTCAGAATCTTCTAGAGGAAATAAGACTGACAATGTGTGCTGATTCAACAGGGTGCATCCTCTTGTAAAGCTCAGGGCATTAACTATGAACCCTTGATCAAAAAGTCTGTGTGTGATCCAGGGAGCTCAATTACTAGATTTTTGGAGGAAGCCTTCTGATTTTAAAAGCATGAGAAGCTGGAGAATTACTGGGTAGAGAACTGATTGATAATCACTGTCTTTCTCAATGGCAGTTTTGAGACACGCCCTGGGCAGTGGAAAGGAGCTGGCCAGCCTTTAATGGCCAGCACTGTCCCATGAGGAGCACTGCCTTGAAGCCAGCGCTCTTCTGTGGGAATTCTTATTGTGTGTTGCCTTGTGAGGAGCAGAGCTAAGTACAGTTTAATAAAATTCTGCTCCGGAGTGATTTGTTTGTCTTCTGTGAGCAGTTTTTCCCTCTTTCCTTTCTGATTGATTTATGTATCTGTTTGTGTACTCCTTTCATGCCTCCCTTCCCCCTTCTGAACCCAAAGCACTTTGCAAATATCAGAGCTCAAATTGTAGAAGATCATCGATTTCCCCCCACAGCCCTGAGGTAAGATGTCACATATCATCATTTATTTCTGAGACTGGGATATTGATAGCATAATATTACATTCTTTCATTAGAGATTTTTTTTTGTCTAGGAATAACCTAAATTTGAAACCTTTTGTGTTCACCTTCATCTACCAGAATTGCTATTTATAAGTACATACATCCCAGGACTGTGCAGTTACCTTGTTCAAGTTATCAGGAAAAGGGATTGTATTTCTATATTTTTTTCCCCATTGGCTTAAAACTTCTTTGCCAAATTGTTACTCGGGAGACCCACAAAGCAGGCCTCTAACTGCCTATTGAGGCTCACCCAGCTTTAGAGTTTGTTCAGTGTTGGATAAACACAGAGTATCTCCCGGACTTACTGTCGGGAACCACACCCCTTTCTTCACTTCTGTTTATCCCATGTCATCCTTGGAGAAAGATCAATTCTGGGTTATCTAGCTTTTCCACTCAGATGACCATTGGCCCCTACCTATGATGACATGTTTCATGCAGAAGCAGTCAGGAAGAGGGAAAATATGAACAGTCTGTTATATCTCATTAGACTAGTTTGCCTCTTTCATGGTCTTTCTGATGTCAGGGTAGGCCCTGTGAGCACTCGGCTGATACCAACCTCCAGGTACTTGTGACTCTTTTGGTTGTTTGTGTCTTTAATTTCTGAATGTTTTCATTCCCAATGTCATTGTCTTAGTTTAGGTCTTAGTTTAGGTCCATCTACTCTGATGATGACTTCTGGGAGTTTTCTATCTAGTATGTAAATGAGATCTGCCTGCCTCCCTGGAACCCCTGATGTTCATTCATGGCCCTCAGAACAAGATTAAAGATTCCTGGACAAGGCTAGAAATCTGGCTTTACCCAGCAGCACTGTCACATTTATGGCATTTCTGAGGCTGTAACCAGACTGAATTCCTGAGGGCCCTTTAGACCCCTGAACCTTCGATCAGTTTCACTGACTTGGCATCTCTTCTCCCTGGAGGTGCTAGGGAAGGCTTCCTTATTATTCAAGATTTAGAATAAAACTGGGCATATACTTTAAGATCTAGATATAGATAAGAACTTGGTGAACAAAAGTTCACTAGCTCAAGAACTATCTCCCAGAATCAACAAAAGGGACTACATACAACATAAACATTTTTTTTTTACCCCTGTAGGAAGTGAAACTATTAGCAGAGCTGACAGCCCTCAGAAAGGGAGAAAATTTTGCCATCTCTGCTTCATTCAGGGGGTTAATATACTGGACATATTAACTGTGTGTGTTTATGTGTATGAACTATAAACTTACACACCCCAAGCCCCTGAAAATTAACAAATGGACTAATGAGATGGGACTTGAACTACAGAGATTGATAGCATTTAAAGTGGTAGAGAAGAAAGAGAATATTCATTACCAGGAATGGTGGTTTGGAGCAAAGTGGGGTGAGCACTTCAGGGTGCCTTGAAGCAAATGGGTCTCTTTTGAGCCTATGATGGGATGATAATAATAGGGATATAATTTTCCTACTTAAACCGTGTTTTTCTTCATGACCCACATTATTATCTCCAAAGTACTCAGTATTGTGAAGTGAATAAGAACAGAGTGTATTAATTGCTTAATGAACTTGGGCAAGTTGCTTGTCTTCACTGAGCTATAATTTGGGAATCACAAAATAGAGATAAAGTATCTCACGGTGTGCTTTGTAACATGCAAACAGGATAATACTGTTCACTATTAATTTATCGCTTCCTGCCTTCTGCTAGGTGCAATGTAGAACATTTCATGTTTTATTCATTTAGGCTTAATATAGGCTCCGTGTTGATTAAGAATTATATTTGCTTTCATTTTCTAACATTGGTAAAATAGTTATATCACCAATAGAAGTACCAAATATGAAAGACAACATTAATTGTCCTGAGGGTTGGGCAGTACAAGCAACCTGTGTATAGTGACTGATAGCAACATTTAATTACACCAGTGTATCAGGAGACTCCAGAGAGAGTTGGGTCTGCTAAACTGTGGCTGCTTTAGGAAGCTGCACATTCTAATATAGCTTCACCTCACCAGCCAGAAACATGGCCCCAAGAATCCTTGTCATATTGGATGCCTTTCAGGGAACGGGTGTGGAACTGTGATGGGAGGTTAGAATGAGGTATCCTGTGGTTACAGCTGAGGGCAACTGGTTAGTGTGAGCATAGGTCTCAACATTCTGTGGTATGTTCTCATGGGATCGGGGATGCTATTCTGCTCATTGTCTTAGCAATGGACTCCAAAACATAGATCTTTTAAAGTTCTCTTTTATTAAACTCAAGGTCATAGAAAGGTTGAAAGCATTAACTTTGGAATTTAATAAGAAACAACTGAGTCATTAAACTTGGATTTTCTAGTCTAGTGACCCCTAAAAAGTTATTGAAGCCTGCTAAGCACTGGATCTTTAATCTGTAAATGAAGTTAACAGTGATTACTGTGCTGCTGGTAAAGTTACATGAGAAAAGTCATGTAAAGCAGTAGTCAGAGTGTTCTAGATATCCTCAGTGCTTAGTGATGGCTGATGTTGGGAGATTTGTCTTTCTTATGATTTGTGTTGGTTTGAGAGAAAATAGCATCCATAGGCTCACAGGGAGTGAGACTATTAGGAGGTGTGGCCTGGTTGGAGTAGAGGTGGCCTTGTTGGAGTCGGAAGGGTGTCACTGGGCTTTGAGGTCTCAGATGCTCAAGCCATGCCTAGAGAATACCAGTGTAGTATTCTCTTTCTGTTGCCTGCTGATCTGGATGTAGAACTCTTCCCTTCTTCTCCAGCACCATGTCTGGCTGCATGCCACCATGCTTCCTGCCATGACATCAGATAATGGACTAAACCTGTGAACTGTAAACCAGCCCCAATTAACTATTTTTTATGAGAGATGTGACCTCAACTCTCATAAAAAGGTTCCCTTCACAGAAGTAAAACCTTAACCAAAATAGTGTTGGCCCAGGATTCTGGCCAATATTCCTGTACAATGTCTGGGACCCTGTTTGGGTTATTTCTTACAGGTTATTATTCCTGAGGCCAAAAGGCATCATCTTAGGACTATCAGGATATCAAACAATACTAAGGGCTCCATATATGATAGAAAATAAATGAAGAATGTTCCTCTATTATCAAACACAACTTAGTGCAAAGTATTTTACTGATAGGCGCTAAAATGCAAGGGACTCCCCACACCTACAACCAGTGTCTTAGTTTGATTAGCTTTGCCAGAAAATTTGAGAATCTGGGTACTTTATAACAAGAGTAAGTTTAATTTTTTAATTTTAATTTTTAATATTAATTACAGTTTATTCACTTTGTATTCCAGCTGTAGCACCCTCCTTCATTCCCTCCCAATCCTGTCCTCACTCCTCCATCTCCTCCCATGAGCCTCTCCTAGTCCACTGATAGGGGAGGTCCTCCTCCCCTTCCATCTGACCCTAGTATATCAGGTCTCTTCAGGACTGGCTGCATTGTCCTTCTTTGTGGCCTGGTAAGGCTGCTTCCCCCTCAGGAGGAGGTAATCAAAGGGCCAGCCACTGAGTTCATGTCAGAGACAGTCCCTGTTCCCCTTACTAAGGAACCTACTTGGACACTGAGCTGCCATGCGCTGCATCTGAGCAGGGGTTCTAGGTTATCTCCATGCATTGTCCTTGGTTGGAGTATCAAAATCTGGGCCCAGATTTTTTTGGTTCTGTTGTTCTCCTTGTGGAGCTCCTGTCCTCTCCAGGTCTTTCATCTCCCCCTTCTTTCATAAGATTCCCTGCACTCTGCCCAGAGGTTGGCTATGGGTCTCAGCATCTGCTTTGATACCTGATGGGTAGAGTCTTTCAGAGGCCCTCTGTGGTAGGCTCCTGTCCTGTTTTCTCCCTCTTCCAATGTCCATCCCGTTTGCCTTTCTGAGTGAGGATTGATCATTTTACCGAGTGTCCTCCAATTCTGGAGTTTCAGGAGCATGGTGCTGGTACCTGCTTAGCTGTCAGACATCTAATGGTAAGTAGGAAAAGAGCAGCATGGGATCTTTGATTTGTCAGTCATTCAGATACATAGGTGACAATCTATCACTTGCAAACGATGTCTGGAACAGGACCAGTGTCCTAAGACCTAACCCTGAATCAGGAATGTGTGTGGAAGAGATAGCAGTGTGAGACAAGATGCTGGAGGGATTCAGGAGAGCTTCTAGGTTTGTTTACCACACCTCTTTCCCATGGGACTTCCCATGGGCAAGAGAGCACTCTTATTATTATTCCCTTTTAAATACCCAATGACCTCCCACTAGGTCCCATCTCTTAAAGGTCCCTCCCCTTTTACACTGCCTCACTGGGACCAATCCTTTAGCACGTGAATGTCTAAGGGACAAACATAAAACCACAGCATCAAGTGACCCTCTCTCAGACACTGTCCTCTAATTCAGTTCTTACATTATCTGCTTGGAACTTGGCTCTGATCCTGTAGGTTCTGGGCTTAGTCCCACAAGACTGGCCCCGCTGCCCGACGCATCAGAGATACCATCTACAAGTGGTAGACTGTCACCTGTTTGTCTCACTGACCTACTGCTGTCAGCTAAGGTCCATGACCTTGTCTTTACCCTTGTTTCAGTTGCTAGGAGAGCTCTCAGAATTTCAGGAAAACATCTTTACTGGTTTATTAGGAATAAAGGCATATTATAAATGATAGAGGTGAAAAAGCAGTTGAAAGATGCACGAGACAGAGGGCATAGGAAGGGATGTTGGAACCTCCTTGACTTTTCCTTCTGTGATATCTTCTAGGAATCCTCATGTATTAAGCATCCTGGAACTTCCCTAATCCTAACCCTTTCAAATATTCGTTGATGTTGCTGCGTTTACATTAGTGAGCAAGTTATTTTTCAGCAACTCTTTCTTTTCTGGATCTTGGGGGTAGAATTCTAACCCTGTAGTCACATTGTTGGCAGCAGGCCCCCAATTCTGAAGCTGGCTTGTATGGCCTTAAAGACTAATCTCATTAGAACAAATGATGCTCATTTCAGGATATCACAGACACGTGGAAACCTTGCTCAGCAGTATTATTATAACAAAAGATTTTTCTAGGAATGTAATCTGTAATTGAGGCAGAGACTCTGTCAGGAGTAAGTCACAAAGAGCACCGTGTTTTATTATTCCACCACCAACTCTCTCTGAGCCAGCTGTCTTTGAAGAGACCCAGGCCCAAAAGAATTCATTTGCAGACTGATAAGAACAAGAGTGATCTAAGTGGGAGCTGGTAGGTCACAGGGGAGGGTTTGCATAAGGGTGGAGTGTGACTGCAGCATTTGTGTTTGTGTGGTAGGGGAAATGAACGTGTGTGTGTGTGTGTGTGCGTGCGCGCGTGCGCGCACGCATGCTTCAGTGCATGTGTGTATGTGCATGTACACGTATGTGCATGTGTGTCAGGCCGGAGAGTTAAGCATGTGCCTGTAGGCCTGAGGAGGAATTTGGTGTCTGGCTCTGTCAATCTCTGCCTTATTTATTCCTTCCACTAAACAGAAGCCCAGAAGCCTGTTTCTCTCCCTCAGGCATGATACCAACCATGCTGAGCTTTTCTTCCCAACTAGGTGCTGGGGTTCAAACTCAAGTTCTAATACCTCTCAACAGGCCCTCTTACCCATGAAGCTGGGTCTCCTGCTGAGCCATAGGACTCTTATGGGCTGTTTGTTACTTGATTGGGGAAAAAAATGCCCCAGGAGCACTATATGTCATAGACACAAGTCAGGAATGAACCCCGAAGGTCAAATTGGAACATATGAGATCTGTGCTGGGGAGAGAGCAAGACCTTGTGGGAGCCCCTACAGTGGGTGGGCACAGCCTGAGGCTCTCCTTCAGCACTCAGCCCCTCTTATCGCTGGTGCTTAGAAGGCTGTGAGGACTTGATGGAGCCCTCTTGGAACACCACCTTCTGAGGGCACAGGCTTAATCCTATTTCTGTTGTATGCCATCCAGTGCATAGCAGGGTAAATAGTTTTGAAGTCCATTTGCTGGGATGGCTTGGGAACACTTTTGAGATTTTTTTTTTTTTTTGGTAGATTATCATGATGCCAGTCAGCCTGTTGTGAGTTTTGCTTTAGGAGTAACCACCTGAGCTCCGCTCTTCTGTGTGCTTTTTTGTCTCATTTGGGACTTTAAATTATTTCAGAATGGATAGACACTGTAGAAGAGGAAGTCCCAAATCACAAGACAATTTGAAGTTCATTGACAAGGATGGTGAGAAAAGTGTGCTTTGCAGAATATTTCAGTCTGAGTTTCTCTAATGTAATTAGTTTTGAGGGGGTAAAAAGCAACATTCAGCAGAATGACTGGCATGGAGGATCAATCCAATACTTCGTGGTAGGGAGTGAGGCTGGCTTGTGCATCTGCACAGTCTGAATGTCTTATGCACAACTAACTCTGCAGAAAATTGACTGCCTTGAAATACCCTTTTCCTACTCATTCTTTTTGGCATACATATAGGAACCTCACTGGAATCGTATGCCTAATTGAAACACAAGGTTTGTGGTTCACAGTACTAACTTGCCTTCATGTCCCAAGTAGACATTATTTGCAATCAAGGTTCAATCTCAGGTTGGAATTAATGTTCCTTAGTCGTATTTGGAAAGTTTCACCACACTATTTTGTAGGATGTAGACAGAAAGAAACAGTTTGGATGTCCCAAGTCTCTCCATCACCCTGGGGTTAAAGGGAGTAAAGGTTGGCTGAGACTCCAGCTTGAGGATGTGTGGTTGTTGTTGGCTCAGGAACATTGCACAGAAGCTTCCCGGTCCCCTTTCTCTAGGCTGCCTTCATGCAGTCACAAGGGCATGCACATAGCTCTGTCTGCATCTGTTTTGGACTCACCTGCTCTTAATTTGAAAGCACTGTTTGCATTGCTTCTCTCCTTTTTCTACTCTTTCTGTGGGTCTCATATTCCTTCTTTGTCCAACCTCATGCCCCTTCACGTCTGCTGGCTCTGTAGAATGGAGTGATCTGGTTTCTCAGCAATTTTCTACACATTCTACGTTGCTCCTCCTCTGGACCCTTTTCAGACTGTGGTTGGATCATTGGCCATTGGTTTTTACATTCACCTGTTGTCAGTTACTTTTCTATTGCTGTGAAGAGACACCATGACCAAGGCATATTAGAGAAGAAAGTGTTAAATTGGCTATCTCTTCAGAGGCTGAGTCCATGACTGTCATGGCAGGGAACATGGGAGCAGACAGGCAGACATAGCATTGAAGCAGTAGCTGAGAGCTTAAATATGATTCACAAGTGAGAGTCAGAAAGAAAGAGCTAACTGCAAATGGTATGGGCTTTTGATATGTCAAAGCCCATCCCTGGTTCCACCTGCATACACATGGTGTTGTGCAAGTATGCTTGCACACACACTCATAACAAAATTAAAATAAACAAATTTTAAATCTTTTAAAAGTACAGCTACTGGCCATTTGATCTGGTAAGCTTAAAAAATTACTATACTTATAGTTACTATCCTTTAATAATGGATTTAATCCTTTAAAATGGATTTAACATTTTAAAGCTCTCCTGTTAAAGAATGATTTTGGTTTTTTGTGGGTTATAGTAGCCTTAAGTAGTAAACTTCTGTACACTGTATCCATACACACATATGTATACATCTATATGTATCTATATACATATATGTAGCAGAAATAGTTAAAGAAGTGAATTTGGGATGTGGGTACAGGAAGAGTGGAGGAGAGGGAAGGTGGAAATAATATAAATTCAGTGCTCATGTATAAAATCCTTTAAAAAAGTAAGTTAGAATAATAAAACAAAACAGACTTTGTATATAAAAGATGAAATGTTGATTAAGATATTTTTCATACATAATTATTTTAGACGTTTAAAGAGAAGCCATAGAAAGCCTGTCACTACTTTTGTTCCTTTTGTAACGATATCAATTTCTTTCTCAAACACATCATTTTAATAGGCAACTTCATATTAGCCATAGTTTGAATTTTACTGCAGTTTAACCTTACTGTGCCAGCTAAGCATTTCTCATTTTATCATTTGTGTTTGAATTACATAACTGGTCTGTTGGGTCAGAGAATATGGGAATTCTCAAAAATCTTTAGAAGCCACTCCTTACCTAGACAGCAAGTTAAGGACATCTTGTTTAAACATGAACACTGAGATACCTCTCTGTGTATTTTCCTTCCTCTCTTGTGTTCACTGACATGAGAATAGATGATATATTTTCCTGGGAAAATGGAAATATAGCAGTATAATCTAGCTCAACTGGAAATCTATGATTATATCTGTCAGATAGATATTCAGTGTTGTATTCCCAGAGTTCTAAAATGATTGGCTCATAACAAATTCTCAGTTAACTTGTTGACTGTATGAGTAAATGAACTGTATTATTAGGAAGAAGAAATTTTAGTATGCTATTACAAGAAAAAACTTTATTCTCATAGATTCATTTTATAAGGTGGTAGATATGACCTTATGTATATCCCTCTACCTTGATGAGGTCTCTAAATTTTCCACTCTTTGTCAATTATGATGACAAAAATAATAAAAAAATCAGCATCCAGCATATAGATAGTGTTTCCATCATTTTATCAATAGAATGTATTTATGAAAATGTACATATGTAGCTGGGTACGGTGGTACATGCTCTAATCCCAGCCCTCAGGGAGGCGGAGGCACGCAGATGTCTGTGAGTTCAAGGCCTGCCTGATTGACAAAGTTAGTTCAGGACAGCTAAGGCTTGAAAAACAAAAACAAAACAAAACAAAGACAAAAATTTTAATAATTATACATGTGTATACTTTTATTTGTCCTCAATAATTTGAGTGACAAGATGGATACCAACAAAGGGGGTCCCTGTTATTTCTCCCACTCCTGAATGTCGGTCTTTTACCTCAGCAATGACAGATCTTAGTGTTTAATTGGGAGAGTAAAAATACAAGAAACGTGTTAGATGCCAAAAACTCATATCAAGTCTATAAAAAATATAACCCAAATTACCTATAATCTGACATTTTTCCACTGTAAATTTATTATAGGCTTAACTGAGTTTACATTTCATTCAGTAATTTTCTTGAAATGTCACTGAAACACAATGATGGATGTATATGTGAAATTACTACAAAAGCATCTTTGAATGAAAGGAAGGAATGTAATATATAATAGATAGGAAAATACTATTTTTCAGAACCAAACATTATCTTCTTTTTACTGGTATTTTTTAACATCTTTATTAATTTTCTTAGTGAAGAGAGTGCATGATTTAGAATATAAGCAATTAAACTTGTTTGTGATTCATACATCTTTTTTTTTTCGTTTATTCCTTTTATTGATCCTTAGGAATCAGTTCTTCCCGAACTCTGTTATTTTTAATTGTCTTTTTGAAGGACTTGATTGTTTTTTTTTAAATTTTCTTTGTTCTTGCAAATAACAAGTAGCATAATTAGCCTTCCATGTTGTTAACAGAATGCATTGTGAAGAAAACAAGCAAGAACTGAGCATTGTTCACTGAGAGATCATGTGGATGTCTTTTGGTATTATCTATTATGTATTGGTATTATGTATTACCTGTTACTGACTTGGGGGTTTCAATTTCAGTTTCACGGAGTAAGCCATTTTTAAATATTTAGATTTTTTTTGGAAGTTTTCAGTTAGTGAAAGGAATTATCAGAATTTAACGATCCTCTGAGTGTTTTATGTGTATGTATATGTATGTGTAACTATATTATAGAAAAACATACATTTGGGGTATAAAATGATTGGTTTAATTTTGAGCCTTAGGATAAGAATTACTATGTACTACATACCTGGAGATTTTAGAAGTGCTTCTGATATGACAACCTGGGTCAGCTCTTGTGATCTTTAAAAGCTAAACGCATAATTGTGCATACATGTATATGTGTATACTCACACACATACCAAGGTGTGCACACAAGGACAGCTTTCAGTCAGTACTCTCCTTCTACCATGGGTTCCAGAGGCTGACCTCGGGTGGTCAGGTTTGGGCCATAAGCGTTCTACCCACTGAACCATCTTCCTGGTCCTCTTCTGGTGTTCTTCCCATTTAGCTGGTGGTTCTAAAAGTATATGAAACATTTTAATAAGCATAATCATTGGTCCAGCTGGCTCAGTGCTGTGTTGAGCAGTTGGGGTCGTGTGGGGAATGAGGGATCTTGTATGTCAGGCTCTATCTCAGACAACTTTAGGTCTTCTTTGGCCTTTAGTTCCTGTCTGCATCTGATCTACCTTTAATCTTTTGGAGAATCCTGCTATTACTCATATAAGTGAACACCTTTACACTCATAATGGCCCTGTTTGTTTTAGAGGTAATCTGTAGTAGGCACTCACTTTCCTTTTGGCTGATCATGTAGAGAAGAACATTACCAGTTCTACTCCACCCTTAAATATGTGTAATCTGCAGGAGTTTTGCTGGAGACATTGAATATACTTATTCTATTTTGAGCTGATAAATACTGGATACTTACATGTAGCTTTCTCCACATGCCATTTTGAGGAATCTTGTCACTCCTTAGTTTTTTTTTTTCTTTTATTATTTATTTATTTTTACAATTTATTCATTTTATATCCTGATTGTATCCCACTCCCTCATCTCCTCCTAGTCCTACCCTCTCTCCCTTCCTCTCTATACCCCTCTCCTAGTCCACTGAAAGCGGGGTTCCTCCTCCCCTACTATCAGACTCTATCCTGTCAAGTCTCATCAGGACTGTCTGCATCCTCTTCTTCTGTGAGCTGGCAAGGCCACCCCACCAGGAGGAAGTAATTAAAGAGCAGGCAATCAAGTTCATGTCAGAGACAGCCCTTCCTCCTCTTAGTAGAAAACCCACTTGGAGACTGAGCTGCCTATGGGCTCCATCTGAGCAGGAGGTCCAGGTCTTCTCCATGTATGATCCTTGCTTGATGCATCAGTCTCTGCTGGCCCCTCTGGGCCCAGATTGTTTGGGTGTATTGGTTTCCTTGTGGAGCTTCTGTCCCCTCTGTGTCCTTCTATCTGCCCACTCTTCCATAAGACTCTCTGTACTCTGCCCAAAGTTTGGCTCTGAGGTTCTAGATCTGCTTTGATTCCCTACTGGGCAGAGTCTTTCAGAGAACATCTATGGTAGGCTCCTATCCTGTTCCTTCTCTTCCTCTTCTGCACTTCTGATGTCTGTTTGCCTTTTGAATGAGAATTAAACGTCCTTCTTAGGGTCCTCCTTGTTGTTTAACTTGTTTAGGTCTGTGGATTTTAGCAAGTTTATTCTATATTACACGGCTATTGTCCTCTTATAAGTGAGTATATACCGTGCATGTCTTTCTGGTTCTGGGTTATCTCATTCAGTATGATCTTTTCTAGTTCTATCCATTTGCCTGCAAATTTCATGATTTCGTTGTTCTTAATAGCTGAGTAGTATTCCATTGTGTACCACAGTTTCTGTATCCATTCTTCGATTGAGGGACATCTAGATTGTTTTCAAATTCTGGCTATTACAAATAAAGCTCCCCCTGATGGGGGAAGAAGCCTTACCAGGCCAAAGAGGAAGACATTGCAGCCACTCCTGATGAGACCTGATAGGGTAGGGTCAGAGGGAAGGGGAGGAGGTCCTCCCTTATCAGTGGACTTGGGGAGGGGCATGGGAGGAAATGAGGGAGGGAGAGTAGGGTTGGGAGGGGACATGGGAGGGGGCTACAGCTGGGATACAAAGTGAATAAAGTGCAATTAATAAAAAATAAATTTAAAAAGAAAACAGCAAAAAAGATGACAATTTTGAGCTATCTGAAAAAAAAAACAAATAAAACTGCTATAAACATAGTTGAGCAAATGCCCTTGTTGTATGGTGGGGGGTCTTTCAGGTATATATTGAGGAGTGGTATCATTGGGTCTTGAGGTAGCATTATTCCTAATTTTCTGAGAAAGTGCCAGATTGATTTCTAAAGTGGTTGTACAAGTTTACATTCCCACCAGCAATGGAAGAGTGTTCTCCTTTCTCCACATCTTCTCCAGCATGTGTTGTCACTTGAGTTTTTTATTTTAGCCATTCTGATACGTATCAGATGGAATTTCAGAATCATTTTGATTTGCATTTCCCTGACGACTAAAGACATTGAGCATTTCTTTAAGTGTTTCTCTGACATTCACTATTCCTCTGTTGAGAATTCTGTTTAGCTCTGTACCCCAATTTTTAATTGAGTTATTTGGTTTGTTGGTGTTTAACTTCTTAAGTTCTTCATATATTCTGGATTTTAGCCCTCTGGTGAAGATCTTTTCCCAGTCTGTAGGCTGGTTATTTTGTCCTGTTGACAGTGTCCTTTGCTTTACAGAAGCTCTTCAGTTTCATGAGATCCCATTTATTAATTGTTGATCTTAGAGCCTAAGCTATTGATGTAGTGCTTAGGAAGTTGTCTCCTGTGCCAATGAGTTCAAGGCTTTTCCCTACTTTTTCTTCTAACAGATTTAGCATGTCTGAGTTTTTTTATTAACATTTTTATTTTATATTAATCACAGGTTATGTACTTTGTATCCCAGCTGTAGCCCCCTCCCGCATTCCTTCCCTGTCCTCCCCATCCCTCTGTCATCTCCTCCCTGCTCCTTTCTAAGTCCACTGATAGGGAAGGACCTTCTCCCCTTCCATCTAACTCTAGCTTATCGTGTCTGATTTTTGTTGTTGTTGTTGTTGAAGGCTTTGATCTACCTTGGACTTTAGTTTTGTTCAAGGTAATAAATATGGGTCTATGTGCATTTTTTCTACATATAGATAGACCAGCACCATTTGTTAAAGATGCAGTCTTTTTTCAATGGTATGATTTTGGCTTCTTTGTCAAAAATCATGTGTTTGTAGGTGTGTTGATTTACTTCTGGGTCTTCAGTTCAATTCCATTGCTTTACTAGTCTGTTTGTATGCCAGTACCATGCAGTTTTTATTACTGTTACTCCATAGTACAGCTTGATATGCTGGTATACTTGAGTGACCCCAAAAATTCTACCAGGGAACTCATACAACTGATAAACACCTTCAGCAAAGTGGCTGGATACAGAACTAACTCAAAATAATCAGAAGCTTTCCTATATGCAAAAGACAAATGGGCTGAGAAAGAAATTATGGAAACAACACCCTTCACAATAGCCACAAAAGACATAAAGTATTTTGGTGTAACTCTAATGAAGCAAGGGAAAGATTTGTAAGAAGAAAACTTCAAGTCTCTGAAGAAAGAAATTGAAGAAGATATCAGAAGATGGAAAGATCCCTCTGCTTATGGATCAGTAGGATTAACAGGGTAAAAATGACCATCCTACCAAAAGCAATCTACAGATTCAATGCAATTCCCATCAAAATAGCATCACATTTCTTTACAGACCTTGAAAGAACAATTCTCAACTTCATATGGAAAAACAAAAAACCTAGAATAGCTAAAACAATCCTGTACAATAAAAGATCTTTTGGAGGTATCTCCACCCCTGGTCTATTCTTAGTTTCAGTAGTATTCAGTTTCTTTTCTTGAACTTCCCTAGCCATCCCATAATGTCATTTCCAAATAGGAATTTTGGATATTCTGTGTATTTTAAAAACATCTTTCCTTCATATCTTGCCATATTGTATTGATTAGCTCATTTGGAACAATATTGAGTAATACAGCGATCAAGAACTTTGCTTAATTTATATTAATTGAAATATTCATATTTTTATATTAAGTATGCTCTTGTCCTCCATCCCTGATTTGGAAACAGAAGCAGCTATCTAGCACTGATTTGCATGGTGTTTGCTAGTAGCCCAGGCTAGTCTTAAGCATATGATAACCCTGCCTCTGCTTCATTAGTGTTAGGATTACAGGCATGCACCACTGCACCTGGCTATCTTGCTTGCTTGCTTGCTTTGTTTCCTTGTTTCTTTCTCTCTCTCTCTTTCTCTCTCTCTCTTTTCCTTCCTTCCTTCTTTCCTCCCTCCTGTCCTTCCATCCTTTCTTTCTTGATATCTATTATCATATTGTAGAACTATCTGTAACATCTAGTTTATTGTCATGTTTTTCAGAAGCATGTAAGACCTCATTGCTGTGTCTTGTGGAGCAGGGTTTCTTGTTGTAGCCCAGGATGCCCTTGATCTCACTGTCCACCTCGCTAGCTTTCTGATTGTGGTCATCACGGGTGTACTTCCACACCCTGTGTATGATAGCATTTGGTTTAAATTCTTCCTTGGAATTTGTGAAATGAACAGTGCTTTTTACTTCCTTTTTAGTAAGGTAATTTCAAAATAGACATATTTTTTAAAGTTTTGAGGAGTCACAGGTAAAGATATATCCCAAAGCTAAAATACAATTTGTAAAACATCTTCTGGAAGGTAGGTTATTTCAGTAGTATTGCTTAGAACAATTTATTGCTGCGTAAGTAACAGAGATTAAATAAAGGGTAATAGAAGGATTGTAGAAGCATCTGTTTTATTATTTTGAGAGTAAAATATTTTAGTAGAATAAATATGATTGATCAACATTTTTAAAAGAGTAATTGTAATGTAAGTTTTCTGAATTTGAAGAATAAAAATACCTGTATCTACTCAAGCATTTTTACATATCTGTATACTTTGGGTAGACAAGCCAATTGTATTCAGGGTTTTTGTTTTTTGAATCACCAACATCTGCTTTTCTCTCTCACTTTTAGTACAGTGATGGAACCATTACTTTATATATTTTGGATAATTGTCAAACTACACTAGGGAGATTTAAATATTCATAACATTTGTAGTGTAGGAGATAAAAATGTTATAAACTGAGCATCATATTTCCTGTGTAACTAACTGGTTATGACCATTTAATATGATTTCCTTTTGCCAGTATTTGCTTTCTGTATTCTAAAACTATTTTACTATTACAGTGGTTTATAAATAAGTCGATGACAAAATGGAGAAAAATGTTAATTTTAAACATAAAGTTGTTTGTGCCTGAGTGTGTGAATGTGCACATGTGTGCATGCATTTACAAGGGCGTGAGCAGAGGAGGACATGAGATGGGTCCTGCTCTATCACTTTCTGTTTTATTCTCTTGGGTCAGTGTTTCTCAGGGAACCTGGAGTTCTCAATGTTTGGTGAGTCTGAGTGGCCAGCAAGGTCCTTCCCTTCCATCTGTGTTGGGGTTATAGATGCTCTTTCTTGGCTGCACATGCTTTCACACGGTTGGCTGCACATGCTCTCACACGGGTCTGGGAGTCAAAACTCAGGTCTTCGTGCTTACACTGCAAATGCTATTAGAGCACACTGTGCCATCTCCACCGCCTGTGAAAGTGTTTTTTAATGACTTTATTCATAACTATACTATTTAAAATACATTTGTGAGTGAAACTACAGGCTTTGTACGTGAGGATATTACTTTGTCACGAAGAAGAAAGGGTTTAGAAAAATAAATATCAAGTATAAGAGCGAACTGAAATTTACTTCATTGTTTTGTTTTTCTTTTGTGTCTTGCATTATGACAAAAGGCAGGCTTTTGAAGACAAATGCAGGAAATGTTACTGTATAGGCACGTTTTTACATTGTAGTATATGTAAATACCCAGCGATGGGCTCTTTTAGTCGAATGTTTGCTGACTCTAAAGAAGAGACAAGTTGAAAAGGAGACCTCAGCTGTCCTTAGTAACGTCATGAGCAGGCAGGAATACAAACAGTTAGTGTTGTATGGCAATGTCTTTTAGAGGTGCACAGTTTGAAAACCCCTCAGAAGTCTTCTTGAGTTGCCATTGGGTATCAAGACATTGTAGAAGCCCAAGTACCTGCACTTAATCATTGGTAACTAGCCATTCTAACCTATGTGATTGACTTCACCAAATTCTCCAGGCTTTTTCATACATGTCTATTGAGGAATTATTGTACATAAATAGTTTCTTCTAGGCTGGCGATGTAGCTAAGTTGGAAGGGTGCTAGTCCTGTGTGAGTGAAGTCTGGGCTTGATTCCCAGTACCACATGTAATGGGCTTAAAGGCACGTGTCTGTTAGCCACTTGAGAGGTACAGGCAGAAAGTCAGAAACCCAAGATCATCCTCATCCTCAAACCACTTCAAGGCAAACATGAGCTACCTTGCCTCCTATAACATTAATAAATAATAACAATAATAATTATATTTGGCTTTGAGCTCCAAAGGACATTATTGAATAGCAGCCTCCTGAATAGCAAGTCTTAGGAGAAGGAAGATTCTTTGGGAAGTTGATTGGGACAATCCGTGAAACTTTACCAGCCAGGAAGCATTATCCTGACCACACTGCTATCCTGTGAACTTGATATCACCACTTCATTAGTGATAGCCCACACTCAATACCAGCCCTGACTCAGACAATGTCCTGAGCACTTTATGTACATTGCTTTGCTTTTGAGGTGATTCTATTAGTATTCCTGTTTAAACTTACCAACTCACCTGAGGTCACTCTGTTCTGATTTGCAAGTGAGGATTTAAGCCCAGGTGGTCTAATTTCAGATTCCTCCCCTTGACTGAGCTTTTATATTCAACAGTGCCTCCATAGCAGTTCCAGGGTCACGGAGTTAACGTTTATTCTTTAATGTTTGATTTGAAACTTTGAAAAAATAATATTCAGCTTTAGTTTAAAAAAAAGTCACAGTTTCTCCCTACCATTCTATTCTACCACTTCAAATTTCTTTTCCCTTAAGGCAACTACTGCTAACAATATTTTCAGAGTTCTTTTTTTTAATCGTAAGATTAAAAAAAAAAAACCACCCATGGTGTATCTGCAGCTTCCCCTTCAGCTTTTTGTCTTCCAAAAAGGTAGCCTATTCCCAGTTGGTAAAAGTTTTAAATACTAATGACTAAGACAAAACTATGGTACACGTACATGTTCTTATGTGTACCTATATACACATGCACAGAAATGTATACTATGTAGAGCTTGGATTGATTCTAAGGGAAAGGTGTGCCACCACGTCCAAGGAAGACTGATTAAAACTCTTACCTGTTTGGAGATCTATTTGCACAATTTTCTGCCTGATGGAGACCTACATTGATTTGAAAACTCCAGGTGGATGAATTTTTCAAGTTCTCGGGGATAGAAATTTTATTTTCTTCACTTTAGAACAAGCATCACTTCAGAATAAATTTGACAATGTATATTTGACTGAGTCATTTTGATGCTTAGAGAAAAATGAACAGTAACTGTTGTCAGCTACGGAAATAGGTTTTGATGTTCAATACCCAGCTTTCTGGAGTCAGTGTGAGAGTTTTGTTTCTAGATTATTTTATGAAGAAAGACACCATTATTTCTAATCAGCAACACACACATGCACACACACATGCACACACGCGTGCACACACACACACAAACACACACAACACCTTAGTCAAAATAGCTATACTTATTGTCATGCACTGGAACATTTTCCTAAAGAGAGAGGTCACCAGAAACACGGAGCAGAGAACTCCCAGCTGGCACCCAGATTTGATTTCCTTTTCAGCAGCTCTTATTCAGCAGATGGATGGGAAGGCTGACCTCTCTGACACTTCTGCATCACTGCGTGCTATTCCAATTGCCTTGGCGAATGTTTTTTCATAAGGCTTCTCCTGGTACCTCAGAGATTGATGCCTGACTGCCCGCCTGTGTTATGCTTCATTACGCCGCGACTCTCTGAGCTTGAGAGATGCTGTATTGTATAAAAGGGGAAATCCTAGCTCATCGGAATCTCAAACATAGCTTACAGCCTCTCAAGTTGTGTGTAATGTTTCAGAAAATATTATCTTTCTAGGTCTACCTCTAATTCATATCCATTTAAAGCTTACCTTACTCTAGTCTGTGCTATGCCTAGATTAAAAACTGCTAACAATATTATAGAAATGTCTGCATGCTGCTGTTCCCTATGTACGTGTCAAGCCTCAAAGCCCTAGTAATTTGAATGTAGATATTGCTGAGCTTCTTCTTTCACTGGAGCTTTAGTGGCTGGGAACACACACTTCGTTTGCCATTTCTATCACTTTAGGCGAAGCCGTTGCTTTAGGAAAAGCTTGTTTCCCTATTTGTGAGCTAGTGCTGTTATTTGTGCCAGGTATTCAAGACTAACGTGAACGTTAAACAAGCCGTGGCCGCCAGGTTGCCTCCAGGTCAGGTGTATGCTGAGTGAACACTGAAGGGTTTTTTTGAGGTACACATGGTAGTTTTGGGTGCCTGTGTGTATACCCCGAGTACAATTCCAAACACGAAGCAGTGTAGTGTAAAGCAAGCAAATTGTGAAGGAAGATGTACTTTCCTGATCATATCAATGCATTGCTGGCAAACCTATGTGACGACTTCAGCCTTTTCTGGAGACCCGCGTACAGTCCATGCAGTTCCTTAGGTTTGAGCTCTGGAAACACACTGCACTCTGCCTTACCCCACATCTCAACAGCTAGTTTCTATTCCCATGACATGGTAAATGAAAAAAAAAAACAAAAAACAAGAATATCCAGCTGGTTCTGGTTTCCAACAGGCTGACGAAGGCAGCGTGCCGCAGAGTCCTCAGTGACTCGAAGTTCTGAGAAGTATAGGGTTGCTGTCCTCTCCTGGGCCACAGGTCTCCGCACAGCCAGCCTTCAGTGAAAGTTCTAATGCTAGCAGACTTCTGGCTTGGAAGCCAGCACACACTTGCTCACCTCTCAGCTTGAGTCCCGTCTCTTCTTGATGCAGTTCGAATGCACTTTGCTCTTAGGTGCTTAGACGGCCGCTCTGTTGTGAAACTTTGTTCAGGAAGTGACTTTTCCTTTTTCACAGATCTAACATAAGGCCAGACTACGCAGACTCCAATTTCCATGACTTCAAGATGCACACCTTCACTCGGGTGACGTCCTGCAGAGTCTGCCAGATGCTCCTGAGGTGAGCTTTCTCAGGCCTGTCTTCCAGTTTACACAGACTGTTACAGTTGCCTAGCAGCGTTCTGAAGTGGAAGTGTTTTTCCCACTGGCTAGCCTTGGGCCTGTTCTGTTCCCTCAAGACTCCCATAGTGACCCTCTGCCCTGTCATGGCACTTTGGACAGCATCATGATTTCCTTTTTCTTGGACTAGTCATTTTACATATAAAAACTTAGCACTTTTTTTTTTCTGAGACAGGGTTTTTCTTTGTGGTCTTAAACTTAGCACTTTTTAATACACCGTCCTCAAATTTTTCCTTGCAGGGGAACATTTTATCAAGGCTACTTATGTTTTAAGTGCGGAGCAAAAGCACACAAAGAATGTCTGGGAAGAGTAGACAACTGTGGCAGAGTTAATCCTGTTGGTAAGTCATGCTTACTGTGGGGTTCTGTTTCTAATGAGGACATAAAACTTGCCTAATATAATTAAGGCCCAATCTACCCTTAATATGTGTTTATTAGAACATATCTTTTTTGAATACATCATTAATAAGCACAATTAGAAAACCGTTTAAGTTCTGCGTGACTTTGCTACATGACTTGGTTTTAAACTATCTCATATTTATTTGACTTTCGTTTGTACTTGGAAGCAGAGGTCTCCTGGACACACTTGGACGGTTTCGTGGCACTCCTGTAATGGCCGCTGTATGGCCAAATTATTTGAAGACTACCAATCCAACTAGTAATAGAGCCTAGAAGAAAAACAAAATATTCTTCTATTTTGAGCTCTTAAACTTTTTCTTTCTTCCCTTAAATATTTAGATCAGATTCGTTATTGGTTCCAGAAGCAAACATTACACAGACTAATTCAAGAATTCATGAATTGAATGCATTATCATTTTCCACATTGAACAAAGCATATATCCTTTGGATTTATGTAAACATTTTTCTGCTTGCTTGTTAAAAATAGCGCTCTATGCTTGTTGTATGAGCTCTTGCAAATTATGCATTCAGTAGCCTGTGCCTCTCTCTGCTCCTCTCAGGCTGTCTCCCTTCTCTTTCTTTTCTGGCCTCTTTCTTCTTTCTCTTTCTTCTTCTCTCTCTTTGTCCTTTTCCCCCGAGTTCCTCTGTGTTTTATCAATAAGACCTTTCAAAATCAGGAAGAGTTTTTGAACACAAGAAAGGATCTTTAACAGCTTGAGTTCAAAAGGTAGCCATGTCAACCTTTGATTTTCCCAGAGGAGAAGGTGGACATTGAATTATTTCGGATAGTATGAAGAAGAGCAGAACAGAGAATATCTTATTTCAGGGCTGAGTTCAGTGAATGGACACTTGTAGAGAGAGGTGACGCCTTTTAGAGGGCTGAGATCACAGCCCTGTCCCTCTGCCCTTTCAGAAGACACCTTCAGAGGTCCCTGTGTGCCGTTCTCTGTGCTAGGTAAGGACAACCACGCTGACAAAGATGTTGACAGCTGCTGAGTTCCTCCACTGTGTTAGGTACGGTCATATCGTACAGAAACTCTTTAGTTTTTAGAACAGCCCTTCCCATAGCCAGTAGTAAGTTTAAAGGGCCTCAGCTACTTGCTGAAGATGGTTCAGTGAAACAGGGTTACCGTTTTCATCAGTCTGAAGGTCAGAACATTTTACAAAGTGGTGAAACAAACAGTAACATTATGTGTTATGGCTGTAACTCTTCAACCATCAACCTGGTAACCACTTAGAGTGTTATTGTTTTATCCTTACAGTCTCACTCTTCAGTGAACATGCTCTTTGCTTATGATGGGCTAGCGTGCTTTCAAAAGCCCCATAGTTTTAGATTTGAATGTCTTGAATTTCTTGGGGAGGGACAGGTGTTCTTAGGGGCCACTCCTGTCTTCCCTGTGTATAAGCCCTTCAAGAACTAGGACTTAGATGCCTTCTGATCCAGAAACACTTATTTTAAAGTGAGTAAACGGGCTCATAAACAGTTGAAAATATAAGGCAACTGAAGCTAAGAAAGCAGCTGCCTTGCAGGTCACAGATAGTGAGATATATAGATATCATCCATTATGAGGGAGCAGCATTCTTTGAACTATTCCGTAATTTACCTCACAGCAGGGAAAAGTTGCCTTTTTTTTTTATAAAACCCTGAGTCTCTTATGCTGATCCCCAGTTTCCCCCATTTTCCACATCCATGACTTTCTACTCTTTTCTTCATGACCATTCCTGCTGCAGACTTTGAAGAGATGAGTGGGTGACATTGAATTCCCATAGTTAATTAGGAGTATGAAATGTCAAGCACTGGCCTAGCAGACTTCTTTTTTCCTTCAGACCAGGCTTTCTTTTCTTTTTTAAAATTTTTCTTTGTTTATTATAATTTATTCACTTTGTATCTTGGCTCTAGACCCCTCTATTGTCTCCTGCCAATCCCACCCTCCCTTCCTCTTCTTCCCCTATTCCCCTTCCCTAGTCCACTAATAGGGGAGGTCCTCTTCCCCTACTATCTGACACTAGCCTGTCAGGTCTCATCAGGACTGGCTGCATCCTCTTCTTCTATGGCCTGGCAAGGCTGCACCCCCCAGGGGGATGTGATTAAAGAGCCAGCCACTGAGTCCATGTCAGAGGCAGCCCCTGTGCCCCTTACTAGGGAACCCAGTAAGGGGCTCTAGGTCCTCTCCATGCATCTTGCTTGGTTGGCACATCAGTCTCCGCATGCCCCCAGGGGCACAGATTTTTATGGCTCTGCTCGTCTCTTTGTGGAGCTTCTGTTCCCTATAGGTCTTTTTGTCTCCCCCTTCTTCCGTAAGATTCCTTGACCACTGCCCCCAAACTCAAGTGACAACACATGCTGGAGAGGATGTGGAGAAAGGGGAACCCTCTTCCATTGTTGGTGGAAATGTAAACTTGTACAACCACTTTGGAAATCAATCTGGCACTTTCTCAGAATATTAGGAATAGTGCTACCTCAAGATCCAGATATAGCATTCCTAGGCATATATCTGAAAGATGTTCAACCGTACAGTAAGGACATTTGCTCAACTATGTTCATAGCAGCTTTATTCACATTAGCCAGAATCTGAAAACAACCTAGATATCCCTCAATGGAGGAATGGATACAGAAATTGTGGTACATTTACCCAATGGAATATTACTCAGCAATAAAAAACAAGGAAATCATGATATCTGCGGGCAAATGGCTGGAACTAGGAAAGGTCATCCTGAGTCAGACTAGGCTTTGTAACTTAGAGGCCTTGTCTTCAGGTTGAAGGAACTCTATGTGATCACTACATCAGCACCTTTCTCCTTTGTCCCTCAGAAGGCGCCCCCTGAAAATTGGAAGACATCACTCACACGCATCCTTGGTCTAGTGCAGGCGGCCACTGTGGGTAGAGTAGCAATCTGAGTGTGATAGAACAGATACTCTGTTGGGGTTACAGGCAAGCTGCTGTGTTCTCTTCTCTGGCCTGCTGAGAATTCCTGAATGTCATGGTTGGCACTGAGGATTCATTGCTTAAAGAAGTGCAGCAATTCGTTTACCCTAACTTCTGCAGTATCCGGGGCAACACAAACCCAAGGAAGGGAGAAGTAAGCACAAGATGCATTTGGTGCTAGAGGCATGTTTTACTGGAGAAGGAGCTTTGTAAGGAGGGGAGTGTTGCTTGGTGAACTTGACACTGAGGAAAATTCAGTAGTGTCGATTTAAGGCAAAGTTAGAGTTAATCACTTCTCATATAACATAAATCATGGCTCAAGACTCATTCTTACTTTGTAGAGGTTGGTAGTTGAAAAGCTTAACCCAGTCTACGTGCATTCTCAAGCAGAGAGGGAAGTTCTGTCTGGCTAGTGTGAGTCAGGGGTACATCTATAGTTTAAGGTGCAGGGATGAATGTGAGTGCTGACAGTGTGACAAACCACAGATAGTTGTGAAAGGGGAACATGATGTTTTTATTTGAATCTCCCATTTTCACAGAAGGAGTGGGGAGGCGAGGCAGACTAGGGTCTACTGAAGGCTAGAGAATCCCCCCTACTTTGCTGTCCTTGCCACATCCTCTTTGCCCCGTTTGGCCATCTCAGCACAGGCCTTGCCTCTCTCACTCTTTCCCGTTAGAGATTGTTATCAGGTCTCCTTGAGACTCTCTTTCATGCCCTATTATCCCACAGGCCACCTTTGAAATTGCGGCCCGCACCTCATGAGGATTAATCCTGGCTCCATCTGCATCTAACATCTTTTCTGGACTCTGGATTTAATGCCTTCATCGTCAGCTTCCATATCATCTACCATTGCCTTTGCAACCTCCAATACCTAGTTCAAAGCCATTTTCCTTATCCCAAAACGTGATTTATTTTTATTTTTATTTTTTTACTTTTTGTAAGTCTGGTGACCCATCTCCCTCTTTATTTCTTTTTCTTTTTCAACACCATTTATTTCCAATTTTAATTTTGGTTTCTGATTATTAACCATTGTTTGCCATTTCACATGTTTTCT
>CM053744.1:85327542-85338897 GCA_028658305.1 Pachyuromys duprasi | reverse complement strand
CCCCCCCCCTTCCATCTGACCCTAGCTTATCATGTCTCTTCAGGGCTGGCTGCAATGTCCTCTTCTGGGATCTAGTTAGGCTGCTCCTCCCTCAGGGGCTGGTCAACAAGCCAGCCATTGAGTTCATGACCCAAATAGTCCCTGTTCCCCTTACTCATCTCCCTCTTTATTCACCTATTTTTTCCTCCTATCTTGTTTAGAACCTACTGCTACAGTATAGATTTAGATGGAAATTTCACTGTCTTTATTTTTCTGTCTTTGCTTTCATCTTGTTTATTATATAGACTTTCTTAACTGATCTTTCAAAATCTTTTAAAATGCGTTGTTTTAAAAAATCCGTTAAAATCCACTGTATCACTCATATACGTCTCTTCTTTCTATTTCCTACAGAGTATGGTTCAGGCTTTTCCCCAGCAGCACATGTAGCTCTGGTGATTTTTCTCTCTCTCTTTTGTCCATCTCTTAAGTTTCCCAACTGACACTGAATTTCTGCCTACCCAAAGTTCTTCCACCCCTTCTCTCATGTATCTTCTTTGTTTCTCTTTTAGTCTTTTCTTCCTTGTTCTATTCAGTTTTGAAAACTCAATGGAAATATTACCTCACTTGGAGACCTTCTGCTACTCTGCATGCCTGGCCTTTCTTAGTTTATCAGTTGTCTGTGTTTTCCTGGCATCTTGTAATTAACTTTATCATAGCACTTATCACATTTATTATAATGGCCATCTGGCTGATCTCTCTAATTAGGCTCAACCATATGCAGTTGATGTTTTGACCTCAGGGAAGGCATGGTGTTTAGATGTGTGGATGGATAACCAACTAGAGTGACAGACAGATGACAGAATCAGGGTCCTGAGCCCTGGAGATCACTATCATCTTAAATCTCGAAACAATAGATGTGGGAGTTTATGCAGGCTTGGGTTCCATGTGTGTGAAGGTAAGAGCTTGATATGATGGTTCACAAATTAAATTAAAAAACAAACAAACAAAACCCTTTTTCTGTGAATCACTGGGTTGTACTTTAAGTAGACCCTTCACATTCCTTTCTGGGTAGTTACGCAAGGACATACTTATGCCCTAAGCAATTGATTACCAGGCAGTACACCTGGGGTAGGTTAATGAGCAACAAGAAAATGAACCAGGTCAAAGAACACCTGCTGCCAAAAAAACTCTTCTTCCATATGAATCTACTTCCTCATCCAGTCAGTTCATTGTTAGTAATTCTTAGTTGGCTCTTGTTTCTAACTCTCAATTCCCTCTTTTTGCCTTACATATCCAAAATCAATCCTTTCTTTTCTTACTTCCTGTTGCCCTTCCTTGCCAATCATGAATATCACCTTGATTATATGAATCTAATTCTTTAGTTAGCTCAGAGTAGGGCTTATTTATTTTCTAAGGTTAGGCTGTACTGGGCTAGCTGATCCCCCACACCTCCTCTTCTCTCTAATAGTTTTAAAGTTTAATTCAGCAAACACACACTGTTTACTGGTTATTCATTGGTTCTCCAGACCAGGTCCCCCACTGTGCATACCACTGTCTAGTTTCATCTGTGCCTACCAGCACGACAAGGGTGCAACTCTTTACATACATGTCCTGGAAACAATCATTTTTCATCACACATACATGAAAAGCACATGCATAACCTCAGCTTCGTTGCTGAACTAAGTCCAGTTTAGAAGCTGGACTATAGTGGAGGATTGGGGCTAACCACACAGGAAGCATTGCTCTCTCTTACTTTCTGTGCTGGGCTGTACATGCCTTTCGTGTAGAAGGGAAGGAAAATGTGGGGACTATTTTTTTTTTTTATCTTTTGAGTCGATCCATTTGTAACAAGTCCAAATCAAAGTATCCAAATCAAGTATCACCATCCCCACAATAGAACTATTTCAAAATAAACACAGTCTCAACAACACAATATGTACCTGAACATTAGCCAGCAGGCTTTAAAAGGGCTCATACACCTTTGAATGTGGAAGTTGGCCTTATTGTTTAGATGTTGTCGTCTCTTGGTTTAGAAACCTTTTATACTTCGTGCTCTATTATCCTTTAAATCTATTGACTCTTCATTCACCCTGGAAATAATAATTACTTGACAAAAAATGCACTGCATTTTTGAATGAAGCAATCTATTGATATTAATATGTGATCATGACGGATTATTGCTTTAAGCATATCTGAAGTATGAGGAAAACCTGCATTTCTGTATTTTTATTTTATAAGATAAACTGTGCAACTTGGAAAAACATTTGAAAATTGGGTAGTTAGTTTGCATCTTAATGCCTGGGGATTTGCACAGGCATAAATAAAGGCCAGGCAGGAAATTCTGCTCTGCCTCTTATTGAACTCGACTCCTGTGTGTTCTCTATAGAAGCCTTGATGAACACCACTCACACGGGCTCTGAAGTCTGTGCCAGAACTTTCCAGTGATAGTAATGAATAGGTATGAGCACCATTCCAGGAGGCTCTCAGCAAGTTCCTGCAAAGCTGATGCAATTCTAGGGTGGTGTTTCCTTCTCACAGTACTCCATGGGGAAGGGCTAATCCTAGGCTGCAAACTTCGGGGTCATTTATGATATTCCTTGGTAGTAACATATGACTATATGACTAAGCCTCTTTTGTCTCCTTCCTACCCTGACAGTGAGCAATATGTATGGCTTTTTTTTTTTTTGGTCTTACAGTTTCAACAAAGAGAGTATCATTAGATGCAAATATTGCTGGAGCAGACAACTTTGGTTTAATGTAGACAACTTTGGTTTAACATGTCTTTTGCTTCAGTAAGAATCCAAGCCTCAGCTGCTCTAATATTTAACCGGAGCAGATCCCCATTTGCTTATCTGTTTAATTGCTCCTTTATCTAGGTCAGCTGCTGCTCCTGCTGCTGCTGTAGCCAGCTCTAATGGGAACGAAGTTGCCTTAGCATCCTGCTGGCTTAAACCTGTGAGATTCTTACCCAGAGCCTGGACCACAAATTGGCATCTGAAACAGGCTCTTTTATAAATAGCAGTGCATATTTTAAGATGAGGTGAAACTTTTAGAGTAAAATATTATTTCAGTCTTCTACCACCAGGCCTTTTATCATGTTAATTTAACATACCCTGAGTCTAGATCTCTGATTTCATTACCAAGAGGTGACTTTGCTTCTGTTTGAGGGCACTTAAGCCTTTTGTATAAATGAGTCACCATTTTTGATTCATCAAGACAATTTTATACGCAAGAATAGCTATTTTACCTTTCATTTGGCAGTTAGGGTCAGCTTAGTGATTCATTAGTAATTGTTTTTTAAAAAGAAGAAGAATTGGAAACTGTTGTATGATTAGATTTGAGTTGAAATCAAAGCTCCTCACCAAGTATTGTTTATGGCATATGGCTTTCAATCCTTTCCCAAAACACCACTGTAGGTCAGAGCAGTGAGCACAGCATTCACATATCATCTTTCAAACTTTGGTCAAGGTTATTGTCTGTTTCATAGCAATAGTATGTTAGTTATAATGGCTAGGTCCCTTCCATAAAAACATCAGTAACTGCTTTCATATGGTTTCTCTTGGGACAACTAATCTTACTGGGAATTGGCTTGTTTAATCTTAAATAGAACTTCAGTTAAAGACAAAACAAAGTCTATAGTAAGGTGTGAATTGAGAGCCACTTCTGTTGTAAAAAATATATATAACAGGACTGAATCTGGCATTTAAATAAGCACATTATGGAATACGAACCTAAAACTTCAGTGGAAATCATGTGTGATATCCAAATACGCCCAGTGGGCTCTGCTGGCTTCGGTGGTAGAGTTCGTCAAAGGCTCCAAGCACCTTAGTTACACCACTTCTCAGCATTACATTAAGCCAGTTGGGACATGATGAAAGAATGCAAGGCTTAAACCCCTTGAGGGCCTGTAAGTCACCATCTAGAAAGGTCCCTGAAAGGGTAAGAGTGTTTTATAGTTTGATCAATAGGAGCCTGAGAAGTAGGCTGCAGGGTAAGGACAAGCTGAGGATTAAAAACTTTGAGAAACTTGAAGAATTGAATTACTAGCCTAAGAAAGTTCCCATGAGAAAAAAAGAAAGAGAGAGAGAGATGAAGAGAGAAAGAAAAAGAGACTTTTCATCATCTTTCAACCAGCAACCTTTCTTTTAGGTCAGAATTCAGCCAAACACTTGATGATAACTAGCCTTTATTATCCAAGACATAGTTGCTGTCCCATGTGCACACAGAATTTTCTAGCAATACAAACTCCTGCCACAGTAGATTTGGATTCATACCAAGAGGAAGTAGAGGGTGGGACTGAAGGCTTCAAAATGGAATCAACTTTCCCACAGAACACTTCTAGCGAAGGTAGTTATTCCATTTTTCTAGTCAGAATAAACTTTTACTTTGAAATATAACTGAACTAATACAGTAATTGGGTTTTCCTCTCATGTTACCTTTGCATTACTGTAAGTTAATGAGCTGTTGAATTAATATTTATGTGAATTAAGATTATGTCTGTAATGCAGTCAGTTCAGTTTAATGTTATTGCCACTGTCAAAAATTTACAAGTATTAGCAAAGGACCCTGACTAAGAAATTTCTGAACACAATAGATTCTAAACCAGAAACTTAGCACATAATATGACATAAGGACTCACATTTTGAGAACATATATTTGTGCGTGTTACCTAACAGGGTCAGATCATAGTACTGGCTACTTTCTACTAAGTCTACAGAAGTAAGGAGTCTGTGTCCCTGGTGGCCATGGAGATGGGGCATAAACAGTGAAGGGCAAGGACCAGCACCCTATAAGGACTGTGATTTCAGAGCTGGAGACACATCCAACTCTGAGCCCATTCTTGTTTTCTTACCTGCTTTACACTAAAGTGATGTTTAGTGCTCAACTCAGGATGATGAGGAAAGCAGGTTTCTTTGCTGTTGCCCTGAAAGCAAGCAGGAGATGTGAGGAGGAGAGAAAATGAGGGAGGGAGAACAGCTGAGAAATGGAGTCAGCTTAGTCTTGTTTGTTCTTCATCGGTAGAAGCATGATCCTAGCCATGCAAGACACTTATGCCTTCCTAGATTCTGTGGTTGGTAACCCTTTTGCCAGGCAATGACTGTTTAGTAGCCAGTCCAACATCGTGAGGCGGGAAGAGCTTCTGACGGAGGGCCTTCTTTTCCTCATATGGGGAAGAGCTGCTGTTGTCTTCGTCCTGAGGTCGAAACCTTGATCCCATTGCTTTCTTTTCCCAAACAGTCCCCAGAGAGCCCTCGTGTAGCTGAGTGTCATGAACATGGCTGCACAAAACAGTTGTCAATGCTTTTTGAAATTTTATGCGACAACTGATACATTTGAAAAGAGTTGTAGAAGACCTGTTTCACCAGGGCATCAAAGCACTCCCATGCAAAAAAAAAAAAAAAAAAAATCAGAAGAAATAAATGATATTTCAAAATTAAAATTAAGTGCATATTCAGTAATAAACTTCAAATTGGAAAGATGTGAGAAGCCCCCATGTCAGGGCTTTTCTTAGTCTCTTTCTATAGAAAGCTTAAGCTCTGCTCCTGCTCAGTGCTCCTATAGTTCATGATCTGTACTTTTCGTTATTCATCTAACTTGCCCGCAGTAGAAGACAGTAGTTTGGGACATCCTGGGATAAATAAGTTTTTCAGGGTACCAGTGAGCAGGGACCTCAGCTGTACTTCTGAGGACAGAACCTCAGGAGGGAGGGAAATGGCTTGGGCGGGGCTAGGGGGCTTGTTGGGCAGGGATGACCTCCTGAGTTTAAAACAGTTCTGAACCCACATAAAAGCCAAGAGTGGTGGTGTATCAAAGTAACCCAGTGCAGAGAGATGAGGATACATGAATCCTGGGAGCTCACCAGCTAGCCAGCCTGCCTATCTGAAATGACAAGGTCTAGACTCAGTGAGAGACCCTGGATCAAAATATAAAGACAAAAGTTACCGGGTATCAAACTCTTCCACCATACACAGGTGGGTTTATCCACATGAACGCAACACTCTTGCCATAGCCACTGCCACCACACACATACACACACACAGACACACACACAGACACACAAACACAGCACACACGGTGTGGAGGCTTTGGTGGGAAACAAACAAACCGGAAACTGTAAGTTCAAGTAACCAGCATTCTGAGTCTCTGAGTCTGGCTAAAAGATAACTGTCATAGCCTCTCTTCCCACCAGCTCTTAGGTCTTGGGTATTCTATCTCCTGACACATGTTTCTATAGGGAAGGAACAGACATGAGCTAGCCTTTCTGTCCAGGAACAGTCCTTACAGCCAGTCATCTGTGAAGCTAGGGTGATGGGGTTTGAAATTGACAAAGGGAGGCAAACTTAGCTTTTCTCCAGAAGGTGACTTTCAGCTCATGGAGCTTCCATTCCCATTAATCCGGAGTTGTCCTTTAAAATGGAAAAAAAAAAAAAAAAAGTAAAAAAGAAAGAAAAAAAGAAAAAAAGTGAAAGCCCAGAGAGTGACCTCCTGTTCCTTGCCCCAGGCAGTCTTCTTGTGTAAGCAGCCTGCTCTGGCCAGGCAGGTGTCCTGGTCGGAGCTTTCCCTGTGAACTCTGGCCATGTGGATTCTTGCAGCCTTTTTAAGGAAAAGTCCTACAGAGCTCTATCCAGGGCTGCCCTTGCTCTCCTGATGTTTTCTTTGGTTGCATCA
Organism: Pachyuromys duprasi; assembly: GCA_028658305.1. Lineage (NCBI taxonomy): Eukaryota > Metazoa > Chordata > Mammalia > Rodentia > Muridae > Pachyuromys > Pachyuromys duprasi. Next base: position 85,332,249 of record CM053744.1, on the reverse strand, counting down.
GTCTCAGATCCTTTCGTAGAAGTTATTTTGGATGGGAAAAGTGCAGGCATGCGTTCACAGTGGTGAGGAGTTTTCACTCTGTCTGGAGAAGTTATAACATGTTTAGATGCTGTTAGATGTGGGCGAAGGAAGCAAAAAGACTGCCTGTCAGTTTTCTAGCTGCAGCGTGTGCTCTTACTCTGCAACACCCCCCCCCAACCAGGTTGCTCCCCTGAAGGTCTCATGACTAAAGTGTGAATCAGTTTTAAGAACCAAACTGTAATGATGTGCCTATTAATACATGTATGTGAAGTAAAGACGGAACAATGTTGGAACTGGATCCTGACCGAGGTGTTTAAAAAAAGTTCCTATCTGCAAAACAAAGTATAGTTTACCTAAAATAAAAAAGTGCGTTTTACTGCCAGCTAATGGAAACTTTCTCATGGGGAATGCTGTGCCGCGCTCAACTTGCAGTTGCAGGAACCAAACTCCTCAGTATTATTTAACAGTGTGTTTGGATCTTGAGATAAGATGTGTTGAAAGAAAGGCTTGCATCTCAGGATCAGGTTGTGTGTATAAATTTAGCGTGGAGTCCTTTTTTTAAGGAGTTTTATGAGGCTGCCTTGCCACTGCTTTACAGACAATTGAAAAAGTTAAGCATAGCCCAGGAGTCATTTACAAGTATGAGTCACTTCTCTGACAGGCCAATAAGGTAAGAGAATCCAGGTTGCAAAACAATTACTAGCCCAGCCTGAGGGACCCTGGAAACATATGACAGGTATCAGTTAAGAAAACAGAGCTGGCAGTGTTTGGCCGCTCTGCAGAGGACAGGCTAAGGCTGCTAATCAAACCCAGCGACCGCACTGACGATGCCAATTTTTACCTTTGTTTCAGAACAAGGGCCATTCAAACTACCAGAGGTAAGATTGACATTTAAACTTTTTAATGTGAGCTTTGCATTTCAAGGTGTTTGCTAACTTAAACAGGCTTGAGCTCCTGCAGTGTTCAATGTGGCTTTTCTGATGAATTGAGTGAGACTGAAATGGAGGGGCCGCGCCAGGGGCTTGTCAAAGCACGAATTTTCACAGTTGTCTGGAAGCTTTAGGTGGGGGGTAAATGTGGATATTTTACCCTTGTAATGCATGAAGGAGGGGCTCTGAGTGCTGGGGAGGGTGGCTTCCCTCTCAGGAACTTGGTAGGCCTATTGAACAACACCATGAACTGTTGTTGCTGCACTGCCCAGGAGTAACTTGTAAGAGTTCTGCCATAGTTTTACCAAGACTATGGATTCAGATTTCTAGTAGTTTCCTCTTTCAGCACAAACTTGGTCAGTATTTTCTTATCAAATCAAGCTCTAATAAAATTTTCTTTTGGTTTAACACAGCCTAACTCCCAACACTTTAAAAATATGTGGTTCATGAGTATAACTCTCAGAATAGAGACACTTCAAAACATGGAAAAGAATGTAAATATGACAAATCCCAGGCCATCCTTATTTTGGCTGTCAATCAAAAGTTACAAAAATTTTACCTGACTCTGCAAAAACACCATAGCAAAAAATGTTTAAAGCATATGAAAATAAATATAAATAAATAACATGTATATGAAATGAGTAAAAAAAAAAGATCACTTGAGAATTTCAGAATGAATGACTGAGTCTGTTTACTGAAGAGTCTAATTCGTTCCCAGTATCTATCTGTCTTTCAAAATGCATCCAGTCAAATCACCAAAGAACAAAAATAAAAACAAAAATAAAACAAAACCCAGTAAAATAAAACAACCCCAGGCAAAAATGTGATTACTTTATTGGTATGTTTCTTTTTTTATCAGCTAGTTAGTAAAAATAGCTATATAGCTAGTAAACATATATGTATTTATATAAATATAATACATAAATGTAATATATAAATATATATCATTGGTAAAAAACATGGAACATGCAGGGAAATGCCTTCAGAGGTCCCTGTTTCTCTTTTAGCTTTTGTGTGTAAATTCTGCACGCAGGGGATCAAGGGCGTGGTATGAGGAACCTTGTGTTAGATGCAGTGTTCAGACTGCCTATTTGGGTGAATGTCAGGATCTAGAGTTACAACTGGGAACATATAATAAGGCAACAATATTTTCTGGAAAATAAAAAAAGAACATAGTGACTTATTTTAGGCTAATTCCAGTTACCCTAAATTTCTGTTATGCTTCTCAGACAGGGAGGGAAGTTCTTGTGTCAGGGCTGTACATCACATGATCTTGCTAAGGATGCTGGTCTTAGATTATTGAGACCGATAGTGTGTAGAGTCTGGAACTACACCTCAAAGTTACTTTAATTTATCCAATTAGACGTGTGTTATTTTTTCCTAAAGAAAATGATTTCATTTTATTTCAAGGAAGTGATGTGAAGTGGGTGTATTTGCAGAAGAAAAATGTGCTAATAAGAAGTAGTTAATCATTCTCACATGATATTAAATAATTCCCTCAGACACATTTATACCCTTAAAATTATATGTGAGCCTATTAATAAGGAGGAATTAATTTTCATGTTGAAATTTTAAAATGTAGCGTCAGTATTGTAGTGATTTTCTTAACTTTTGAATGTGCAATTTTCATTTAATGTTTAACTTCGCTAATAACCTCTGCTTTGTCTGGATAGTAGATTATAGTATGCTTCAAGGCTAGCCAATTTACTTAGACATACTTTATTTTAGGCAAAAGTACAGCAAAGAATATGAGAGTGTGCTTTTTCTTGTAAACTTTGTCCCGTTCTGGCTTATATTTCTCCTCTGTTTCTGTTTTTAGTTCCTATGATTGTATGATTATGAGTTTTTCTTTTAAAATTTGACTTCATCAGGGCAGGTCCATTTTTTTCCTCAGCTACAGGATTCATAGGCTTGCGTAGCTTGCCGTGGGTGTTCACCTCATAGGCAGTCTAGGTTTTCACAGATCCTCCTCGCTAGGCAAGGCAAGTTTTTTACTCCTTGCCTACTCAGCCACGTTGCATTCCTTGCTGTGGGAGACCCAAAGGTAACCTCCATAGAACAAAGGGAGCTCTTCCTTGTGCTGTTGGTAAAAGTGAATAGAGAGAATTAGTTATTTTTCCCACAAAGGGGCAAGAAGACCAGATTTGCAGACTATACACATATTAAAAAAAAAAAGTAAAGACAAGATAGTGAAGCAAGACAGAATTACCAAGTGTTCATAAAATCGTTTGCTTCCCTGGCCCCGCTCCCCCAGATAGATCAAAAAAGAGTCAGGCTCCAGAGACCAAGTCCCATGCCTCCTGAGCCCGTGATTTGAGAGCTCTCAGGCATGGCAACCATGTGTCCTGTCCTCCCATCTTCTATCTGAAGATCAGGTCTGTCCAGCCCTGACCAGGCTTTTGAGAAAATAGGTGAGAGAGGAATGTATTGGAGCCAGGGACATTGATTTAGAAATACTTGATGAGTTTTCACAGTTAAAAAAATGTTTCTCAGGTACTCTTTAAGTGTAGTTAATCACAGTTTCTCCTAATGCACTTTGTTTGGTTGGGATTTCTCTTTGTGTAAAGAATTTCTTTGAATACAGTTTATTTTACTGCCTACCTCTGTCACGGCAGAGTTTCTGTTTTTAGGGTGATTGACTTAAATGACTTTTTGGGAGGAAGAACATAAAATAATCAGTAATGCAAGTGGGGTGCAGTGAATGTTGCCTGTAGTCTTAGCTCCTGGAGAGGCTGAAGCAAGGCGATTTCTTGTGTGTATGGATTCCAGATCAGCTTCAGCAGCACAGTGAGACCTTGCTCCAAAACCACAGCAAAACATAGGAGCCAGTTTCTCAGAGCACATCCTTTGTGTGAGCTTGTACTTTCACAACTCCACAAAGTTAATAATGGTAGTAACAGCAAGGAATCACTTAATGATCCAAATGTTTAAAACAAATAAACTCTCACCACCATCCTGACGAAGTCATTGCTATGATAATTTCCCCTGAAAAGTGAGGAGAAATGTTTTGAAGTTAGTCTCCTTTCCTATATGATCACTAACTGCACTGTGCCAAGGTAAAGCAGGGCAAGGCACTTTCTGTTGTTAGTTAGGGTGTCGGTGGGAATCAAAAACTGGCACTATATACCTCTTGTACGTTTTTTTCGGTGCCTTTCTGTAGAAAGCTCAAAACAAATTAAATAAAAATTTTGGTAAGAAAAGAGTTTGTGTTTGACAGTAGTTTTCTTTCACATTTTCAGAAATACCTCTAACCCTCATGCCTTCTGCTTTTGTCCCTTGGCCACCAAGTAGGCCAGGGGAATGATTTCTCTTATAGTGCACTTTATAATGGTTTTCCTAGGGTAGATATTCTGCTTGCTCAGCAGAACTTACATGCAGACTTTAATAAATTTATTAGTCTTTTACAGATGCATTTTGAAAGTAGTTGAGGTGAAAACAAAACAAAACAAAAACCCGACATTTTTAAAGTTTCTCTAGTTTGCTTTACCTAAGAATCCTAGGATCTTTAAGACATGGCTTTGAGCCCCTCAAGAAGGAAAGAAGACCCCATTTCAACATTTTAATGATTTAACTTATTAAACCAACCCAAGAAGCCACCCTGGGAAAAATCCACCCCTCATATGTGTTTCTCAAATCAAGGAATCCTCTGACGAAGCCATGCCCCTCTCCACACAATGACACATTCTAACACATATAAAAAGAAAATTCCTCTCATGAAAACCCCGGTGATTCAGCTGTCCTACACACAACTTCACAT
>CM053744.1:85255005-85327042 GCA_028658305.1 Pachyuromys duprasi | reverse complement strand
GTTGCCTCTGGCTAGAAATTGACTCACCTCCTGAGATCGGTTTAACTCTTTCAACTACAGAACAAAACTGATGCCATTAAAAAAACAAAAACGAAAGAAAACAACAACAAAAACGTAGGATTATTATTATTTTTTACTTTTTAATAGCTCTGATTTTCACAAGTCTTGATCCTCTGCCAGGGGTCTATGATGACACTTAGAAAATGCCTCATTGGTTATATTTTGTAGGAGTGTGTTGATTGTGTAAGTGATGTTTCTTTATTTTGTGTGAGTTGTATTTCTATTTTGGAAAATAATCTAGCCTTTAAAAGTGCTATTTTTACATTTCTTTTTCCCCTGTGGGCATTTTAGTCTATTTCCTTCCAAAGAAATACATTTATATATAGTGTCAGAAGACGCACATTTAACTCTTCACAATTTACTTCACAGCCAGTTTTCTACAATCCTTTTGATTATTTAAAGGAGAATATAGTGAATTTTCAGTTGAGTACAGACTAGTAGATCAGTAACAAAGTAGACCCATACCACTTTATCCTAAAGCACTCCATGAAGAATAAATTTACACGTATACAAGAAGCGTTCTGTACATTATAAAATATTTTCTGTGATATGATATGTGCATATATTTCTCATTCTTTACTTTCCTATGAAGAAACAGACAGGTGATGATCTTGTGTTTGAAGCTGCAGTGGGCTTCCACATGTTCCTTCCTTTAGCCACTCTTGGCTTTAGGCCTGAGGTATGTGTCTGGCTTGATTGCTTTTGCATCTCTACCTCCTTGTGCTGCTGACGTGCCATGTTGTTTTGCTCAGAATGAACAACATGCCTGTTGTCCAGCAGATTTTCATAATTCTTGGGGGATGGCTATCCAAGAAGTATAAAGGGGTACCCACAAAGAGGAGGCAGAATGAACACACAACTTCCTAAGAGCGGTGTTTGCCATTGGTATTTTTTAAATTTTTCTATTTTTAAAATTAATTTATTTTTTATTCACTTTACATCCTCGTTATAGCCCCATCCTGCCTTACCTCCCACTCCCACATACTCTCCTTCCCCTCTCCCCTATTCCTCAGAAAAGGGGAGCCCCTTTTCCTGTCTACACCAGCTCATCAAGTCACATCAGGATTGAAGGTGTCCTCTTCCCTTGTGTCCTGGTAAGGCAGTCCCCTCCAGGGAGAAGTGATGAAAAAGTGGGCAGGAAAGTCCATGTCAGATGCAGTCTCCACTTTCCTTACTTGAGGACCCACAATGAAGCCTAAGCTGTCCAGAACCTACATTTTGTATCTATGTGCAGATCGTGCATAGTCCATGGTTGATGCTTCAGCTTCAGCAAACTACTCTGGGCCCTGGTTAGTTGGCTCTGTTGGTTTTCTTACGGAGCTCCTGTCACTTCCAGGTCATTTTCTCCTTCCTCCCACTTTTCAAAAAAAACCTCCCTATATATCAACCAATGTTTGGCTGTGAGTCTCAGCATCTGTTTTGAGGTGTTGCTGGCTCCTGTCTGTAGACTTAGCTGAGTATCATTCATAGTGTCAGGGGTTGGCACTCTCCCTAATAGCCAGAATCTGGAAATAACCCAGATGTCCCTAAACTGAAGAATGGATACAGAGACTGTGGCACATTTACACAATGGAAAACTATTTGGCTATTAAAAACAAGGAAATCATGAAATTTGCAGGCACATGGATCATCCTGAGTGAGGTAACTCAGACTCAGAAAGACACATATGGTATATATTCACTTATAAGTAGATATTAGCCATGTAGTACAGGATAAACCTACCACAAGGCACAAACCCAAAGAAAATAAGTAACAAGTAGGACCCAAGGGAGGATGCATAAATCCCACCAGGAAGGGGATACAATAGACAGAAGTAGGGGTTGAAGAGTGGGAACAAAGTAGGAGAGGGGGTGCAGAAAAATATAAGGGTAGAGGTCAGACCTTGATTGGGGGAAAGAGGACTGAAGGCCTGTAGAGAAAAAAGAAACTCAGGGTGGAGATGTCTCTGTGACCCAAGTCAGCGTAGGCTCCTGGGAGCATGTGAGGGGAACTCAAGCAGAGACTGCTAGTAGCAGAGGCCATTGAGACTGAAGAGGACGCCCTCTAACTAGACTAGTCTCCTAGTACAGGGAAGGGAAACACCACACACCCACAAAGAATCTTCAAACCCTTGGTGTTTTCACTGTGGAAGTTTCTCTGACCACCGCACCCCCTTTTCTAATGGATATTATCAACATCTCCGAGTTAGAAATCACTGATTGTTTCTTACCACAAGAGTGAACTGTAGAAAAATAAACTATTGGAAGGACCAAGTGTACCTGCTTATATCAGGTTCAAATTTCAGAGCCATGTGCAAAAACTAAGTCACACATGGGCCTTTTGTATTGTAAAGGCCTATAATACAGAATCAATCATGTGTACAAAAGACTCAGCAAATATTTGTTACATGGATTAGTGAATGACTATTTTTTCCTTACGTGTTAACTCTTAATTTTTTAAGACATTTTGGTTAAAATATAATTATATCACACTCCCCACCCCATTACTTTCCTTCTCCAACCTTTCCCAAGTCTCTGCCCATTAGCTTTTTCCAAAATTTTAACTATGGAACAAAATTGATGCCATTAAAAAAATAGGGTTCCATTTTACTTTTTAATAGTTCTAACTTTCCCAAGTCAAGATCCTCTGCTGGGGTCTCTGTGATGACATTTTGAAGAAACCTCATTTGTAGTATTTAGTAATAGTATGTTGATTGTATAAGTGATATATCTGCCAAATTAATAGGCCCTTCTTCTCAATTATTATTGTGTAACAATAATACACAATATGAATGTATATGTATATATATAAAACATATATAACATATATAAATATGTGTATATATATGCACAAATACATACATAAATACAACCTTTTCTGTGTTATTTGTGTGTATATGGCTTCAGGGCTGATGACTTTGTACTGGACAACCAACTAGGGGGCGAGGCTGACCTCCCCTCTCTCAGCAGACATCAGTTGCCTGTGGTTTCTTATTAAGGAGTGTGATCGGTAAGGTCGTTCCCTTTTCTAGTTAGTCTGTCTATTAAGACTGCCCCCGTTCAGATTCTGATTATGCAGCCATTTTTATTAGAGACTGATCCACAGCAGGCATCTTGGTGTTCTGGCTCTTACAATATTTATGCCCTTTCTTTTGAATTGGTCCCTAAGCTGTAGAGACAAGAGCTGAGATATAGACCATTGGACTGGGCTTCCTATGATCCATCGATCTCTGTATTGTATCCAGTGGTGGTTCTCTGTGATGGTCTCCATTTGCTGTAAAAAGATGCATTTTTTTTAATGAGAGGTGGTAAATACACCTATCTGTGGGCACAAGGCTAAGATTTAGAGTGTAGTTAAGAATTATGGGAGCCTAGCAGAGTGGCAGTCGTAGATGACCTCACCAGCCCTAGGAGGTTTGCTAAGCTTCTAGTACTAGGCATGGTTTCCCTCCCTAGGGGGCCGCCATTACAATTAGACAGCAGTTGGTTGCTACCAACGTGTGAGTGCCACTTATTTCACACTGGTGGCTATCTTGGCATGCTGGTTACTGTCGTGTTTCATAGGTGTTACAGCTGGGTAGGCCTATTAATTGCCTCCCTCCCTTGGCAGCTTCCTGGTAGTTCTGGTAGCATGGAAGCTGGACCACAGAGAGGAGGCTCCCAAGTTACATCCCGCTCAAATAACCTAGGTCCTGTGTTCTTAGTGGGCAGTGTTTTTAGCAGTAGGGGTTTACCTTCACATCCTGAAAAGCAACTAAGGACAACATCCATTGTTTTGGGAGTCACGTGGACTACCCTGACTAAGCATTCTAAAGGAGATTTCTCACGCCTGGTACTGTTTTGTTTTGTTTGGTTAACTCTGTGGTTCTTGTGGGGAGTGCTGTTAATCCTTGTGTATGTATACACTTATATGTTATGCATATGATCTCAGGTAAGTATAAAGCAATACAAATCCTTGTGGTTTTATCAAACAACTTTGGTGACATTTGTCCCATTTCCCTCCTCCTCCTTCTGTGTTGACTGTCCTCTCCCTTACCCACAGTCCATACCACCTGTATCCTGCTATTCGCATACTGTTACTTTTTGTATTCTACCTGCTAATGTAGTAATGTGCCATGATATGGTCTAGTGTTGGGAAGTGTGGTTCTGAAACCTGTTGTTTGCACTGTAGGGTAGACTTGGCTTTGCTTGCAGCCTCTCCCTTTTTTAGTTTGCCTCCTTTCTTGTGTTGTGGTTTTCATATTTATGAAAGACGACTCATAATAATACCTGCCTCACAGGTGTTGTAAGCATGATGTGAGGTAGTAGATTAAAAAGTACTTTTTAAAATGCTTAGTAAAGAGTAAATACTCATTAGTATCGATACGTATATTGATTAATTTGGTCTACAGAAAGTTATTTAATATTGGATGTTTTGTCATGTGAAGAATCAATATTTGCAAGTTAAGTCTTTGAAAATATTCAATTTTATATTGAATCAAGAAGCTGCAGCCATGCATATTGGTGAATTCCTATAACCCCAGAACTAAGGAGGCAGAAGCAACTGAATCTCTGTAAGTTCAAGGCCAGCCTGGTCTACATAGTGAGTGCTAAGATATCCAGAGCTATGTAGTGATACCCTGTCTTGAAAATATAAACAAAAGTTGCACAATCATAGTAACATTCATATTTTCCTTTACTTTCTGCTTGTTAAACAGGAAGTTTGCAATCTTTTGATCATCTTTACTAAAAGATATAACCAAGAGAGATAGTTGAAAGTGATTTGTTTGGGGTATAATTTTTAGAGTTTGTGATTTCAGTAAAGGCAATGAAAACTCTCGTTGAAAAATGTGTTTTGTTTTGCTTTGTTTTGGTGGATTTCTAGCATACCATAAAGACGAGAGCCACATGTTTGTGCTGCGGCTTGTCTGTGCACCTAGAACACTCTACTAGTGATTATACCTAATCTTTACATACCATGTTCACAATGGTTTTGCTGTGTTTCCTTGTTTCGTGCTGGGCTAAGATTATTTTTTTACCAATTTGTAATCCTGACTGCTTATATAAATGTAATAATATGTCAGATGCAAATTATGGTAGCTCTTTTGAATCAATTAAATATAGCAGGATGTTTTCATCAGTTTGTACCTCTCTTCCTGAGACAGATGTTGGTATCAGGAAAACAACACTTGTAACAGACTGATCAATTATTTCAGGAACATGGAGGTGCTGGGCCTTTTTCAAGAACATGAGATCATAAATTTCAAGTAAATCCAAGCACTGCTGTAATATTTTTCACCTCAAGTGGCACTCAAGGTCAAAATTACAAATTCAATTTTAATACTTAGGTAGAAAATTTTCCTCCTATCTAAGTATTGGAGATTTCAGATTGATTTCTGTTTGTGTATAGTATATCTGTATGCCACACTCTGTGGTCTTTTTACCAGGTTCTTATTTTTAGACTTTTATATATTAAATTGGTGAATTTCAGAACCTCCTGTATGTAAGTTTTTTTTTTTAATAAGCAGGTTGTTATTCTTTGTTGTACTGTCTTAAGGATCAGATAGAGAGGATGGAAAACTTTTTGGTATCTCCCTCTCCTGTGAGCTTAAGCTACTCATGTGCACTGTATAACCTTGCATAGTAATGGCTAAGTGGATGAATCCTTTCAGAGAGCAATGGCTTGTGTGCTCACTGTTACCTTCCTGATTATAGAAATGATACACGTGATTCAGAAATGCTGTGTTCTTACCCACTTCGGAGATTTCTTAACCATTTCTTAGCAGATGCATCTTCAGCGATGATCACGTTCTCTTCCAGATGAGTAGGGCTAATATCGACCCTCTTCCTGTCCTATGTGAAGAAAGGATTCAAGTAATTTGTTATCACCAGCCTCCTGTCTTGTGTGACATTAAAAACAGCCATGTTGTTAATTATAAAAACAATATGGTCCTTCTCCACAACGTTTGAGTTCTAGGTAGGAAAGGAATAGCTAAAAGCACCAGGTTTCAGTTGCATAAATGCATATGTGTATACATTATTTGTAAGGAAATAAACATTGTGTACTATTCTACATTAAGAGTCTTTGTACTATATTATAGCATAGTATCTTAGAAAATAGCCTTATAAATATAGGAAAATAGTTTTAATTACATAATACATGCAAATGAGCTAAATGAATTAGAAAAATAAAAAACTGTGAGCTTGCATTACTTTTAAACTGATTTCTGTGTAGATGTTTTTCATTTATGTAAATAAACATTTTGTTATGCTGGCTTATGGTACTGAATAGGAGTTTAGTATGGTTCTCCTCGCTGCTTTAATTTCAAAGGATTGCGTTCCAGCTCTAAATAGAATTGCTGACTTCCTTTAGATTTGATTTTAAACAGAACAATTTTTTCAATGGAGAAATTTTTATATTGTAGTTCCCAAGAAGAAAGCAGTAAGGAGAACAAAAAATACCAACCCATTATTTTTAAAATTGTAACTCTAAAATCTCATTTTAAAAATGACCCCTTTCTTTTAAGTGAGGGAAACAAATGCACCTTCTTGACAGTTTTTGTAAATGAGCCTTTGTCTGCAATTAATAAGAAACAGTTTCCATAGATTGTCATATTTTCATATTAATCAGTCATTCCTACTACTGTCTTTTCTGTCACCTCCAAAACTAATTTTTCATCAAATATAAATCCTATCTGAAATGATAGGAGCATAATTGTTAATGTGTGAAAATCTATTTCACGTCGGGAGGAATACACTTGAACAAAGTGGGGCAAGGTGATTAAGATTCATTGCAGAGAAATGAGAAATCCAAGCTGTGAACAAAGCTGGAGAGTGTGCTCTGGTTTTGAAAATAGCTGATTTTCCTGCAAGCTTCTATTAAACTATGAACAATAAGACTAGTTTTGCACTGAGGCTGTTGATCCCCTTGTAGTTGTTTTCGGGACTACCTTTCTAATTCCCTTTGTCAGGATAACAGAGTTCTGAAATGAACATCACAGCACCTGCCTCACGCCTCTTTTGGTTTGAGGATTTATTTCTCCTTTTCAAGGCTCATTCTGAGTTCACAAAGGACCACTACCGCTTTCTGGCAGTTCTGTACATGCCCTGCCAAGCCAGTCTTTCATGCTGCACCGGTACCTTTAGAACAGGAACAAAGGGGAGGTGAATATTCATAGATGGACATCTATTGGGGGTGGTCCTTTTAGATGGCAAACAACACCAGTAATGGGATTACTGAGATAACAAAATATCTGTGCTATCATATACAGAACCCACTTATCAGTCACTTATGAACTTTTAGCACCATCTTAATAGTGGTATCTTTAGAAGATAAAGTCCGCATTTGTTAAATGTTTAGAAAAGTATTCCAAAAAGAAAGTCATAAACATAGTGAGCTGCTTCAAACATTTTATCAATGAAGAGCCATGTGACCCGTGTCTCCTTCTCTGTATCTGTGGCCATGATAGTTAAACACTGCTCCATACGAGAATACAAACTATGTGCCATACAATACTAGACAAAAATAGAAACTTCAGAAATTTATTATAGGCCAACCCCTTCTGAGAGACAGATAATCTCATTTCAGAATTGAGGTCCCAACTGTTAGATGAAAGAAACCAATTGGATCAAAACATATTACTAATATACCTAATAATAGTATTTTGTGTAATATTTAACAAATCCTAGAGGATAAGCCATCGATGAATTACTGTATGGTTATATTATTACCTCAGTTCTATTTACAAATAGGTTTATCATATTAACTGGAACATAGTAAAACAGTTTGTAAAATTTTGGTCAAAGTAGCACATTAGTCGTTATCTTTTAACATTCAGGAAAAGTAGACTGCTTCTTCTCTCCAGTCTGCTGAGACTCTAAGGAGGGCTTCAATTGTCCTGATCTTGACCAGGTCTTCATCTCTGAGCAGTGGCTGTGGTCAGGGTTCCCTGTGGTGGGACAGCCTCGTTTCCGGGCTCCCCTTCCAAAATGGAGGAATGGAGAAGGGGCTGACTCAACCTATCTGTAGAGAATTCATTGTGTGTTCCTTTTTTTTTTTTTTTCTTTTTCTTTCAATTCGATGTGTACAGACTTGAAAAGACAAAAGGACAGGGAGAAAACACTTTTCAGACGTTTCATCCTCGAGTGTTCTGTGGCAGGCTTTCCCATGTCCCATGTTCTTTTACTTGTAGGTTCTTCTGAAGTAAATCAGGGGGCACATAGCCTAAACTAGGGGGCTGAGAAGACCAACAAAGGCTGATCACAAATAGTAGCTATTTACTTTACAACAATGCCAAAAGAGAAGCAGTTTCCTTATCTCACGTCTGGTCTTCTAACCATGTCCTTGTACTTGAAAGATTAAGCTGGCATTCTTGTGTTCTGTGTTTTTTCTCCTATGAACACGGAAACTGGCCTTTTAGAAGGCAGTGGTCCCACTGTTACATACCCAATGTTAGTACAAATTGGTTTATTTGACTGGAAATAAACAAACAAAGATCTTAAACAAGATCAAGCAAGATCCTAAAGTATCTTGTTTTGTGGGGACAAATAGGAAAAAAAATGTGTCATAAATGCCAAAGACATGGGTGTATTACAGTTAGGTCATAGCCGGCAGCTGTGACAGAAAGGAAAGAATAAGGAAAAGGAAGGGCAAAGGACCCAATACCTACCACACATTGCCAGACTCTGCTGGGTGAAATTTCTAATGTAGGTGTTTACTTCAGCAGAGCACGCAAGCCAAGGAGGCGATAGGGCATCCTAGCAATTATAAACTTAGAGGACAAAATCATGGGGGTGAGGTAGCATCATGGATTCTTGAGTTTAAGATGTTTACCCAGAATCATGCAATATATGGTGGATGCCAAACATACTCATTCTTTTTGAGTCTAAAATACCTCTGAAATATCTGCGCACCCTACTATCTTGGAACAGGGAAAGCTTATTTCCTAAGGCCTAACTGCATCGGACAGTGAAAATTAGCAATAGAATCTGGTCTGTTTTGCAGAGTTCATTAGGAGCTGCTGTTACCAGGCAGATTTATGGCTGATTTTATTTTATGCTTTGTTAATTTTGTAAATGTTAATCTCAAATTGCTACAGTATTTCAATTAATTTGGACGATTAAAACTTAGCACCAGAAGAATCCCTCACAGAAGATAAGGAAGCTAATTAGAGATTCTGAAACAAACAACTGGTAGACCCTGGCTCTGAAACAAGCCGGCTGGATGACGGGCACAGCTCGCTCTGCTCAACAGTTTTGAAGTAGAAAGGATGATTTCTGGCAGGCTATGTATTAAAGTTGAGTGAAGTTGAGTTTTTCAAAACGATATTTTAAGGCATTAACTGTTTAATATATAATCTAAATATATGATGCAGCTCTGAAAACTACCTTGTGGTTGTTTTGATGTGTTATCTTTCGAGTAACAATAGCAGGAGCAGAAATGGAATAAGTAGTCATTGTTCAGTTATGACTTAAAGGTTTGAGGTAGGCTTTAAAATAATTTGACCTTCTTTAGTAAACAAAACATTTGCATTTAGAAGTTTATTGTGAAAGTTTTAGAAAAGATGAGGGAAATTTTCTAAAATGCTCCCTGCAGAAATATCTGCAGTCCACTTTCTCAGATGCCTCTTGACTCCTATTTATGGTTTCTCTTCTGTAGGCAAACTCTTTATCTTATTAGGGGTTCCTTAAGCCTCTACCTCCCTTCCACCAGCCTCCAACTCTAGGTAGGAGAGAAAGAGGGCTAGATGGAAAAGGGGCAAAGTTCTCTTTAGTTACTTTCAGCTGTTTAGGGTCATCAGGTTTTGGGGGGCAATACCAATCTCAGTCATCCGGATATCCAGCAGTCCAGCAAAACAACAAACGCAGTAGCCTTCTTCCTTCTTGGAGCATCCCTTGAAGCAGCCTTTTCTTTGTGTGTGCTCTGGTATTTATACCCTCTCAGAGTCCTCAGAATTAAACTAACTGCAACTGGCAAAGACCATGCCCCTCTCCACACCACAGAAGGCTGTTATCAGCTGGCAAAGACCATTCCCCTCATGAGACAATTACCTGCAGTGTTAAAAGCAGCTCTATATCCCACACTTTAGTTTAAAACCAAAAACCTGTTTACATAACATGAGTTTTTAAAGCAACCAAAACTTCCACTACACTCTTCACTCTTCTTTTTTCGTGTAGAGTAGCATGTGCACAAAATGTCTGTACTTCTGAAGGTTTGCTGTTCTGCATTTGTCACTTTGTTTTCTGAACATATTTGTTCAACAATTTGACAAGCATTCAGGCTTGGGGTTAAATTTAAAGAATGAGCAGAATGTGTTCTTGCTTCCACAGAAGTGGGTAGCAGCAGAGCAAAGGAAGTATTGAAGATTTGGGTCAGTGAAAGCAAGAGCTTGTAAGGGGTATATGGTGATCAGAGCATGATGTCTAAACTGAAGTGCACAACACAGTAGAGAGTTGATGAAAGACAGTGGATGTAAGATAAATGTAGGGATAGGGAACAACTCTGATAAAAGCCAAGATGTATGACAAGTACAGGGCAGTAGAGGGAGAGCTATGTGTATGGCAAGGTATGTGTTACTCCACACCAGGAAATTAGGAGTACAGTATATCTAGAAGAGCCCACTGAGCCTTGGAAGTGTTGTAACTAGAAAAACAACATGATCAGTTGCACTGAAAAAAAAATCATCTTCGCTATAACTTGAAGGGAGTCTTGAATTATTAAAGAATCTTCAAAAATATGGACTGATTTTTAGCTTGATTTATTGTTGAACATCATTCTTTCTAGTTTTTATTTTTATAAAAATGAGAAGACATGGGCAGATGTAGCCATATGGATGATTGGTATTTAAGAATGGAGTCATGAAGTTAGAGTTTCTGGGTAAGTGCAGATAAATTCATTGTGTGTGTGTATTAAAATGTTAATATTACATTGCACCAAAGCGACATTATTATTGGCATAAGAGGATATGTCATGTGCATTTCATTATTGACACTGTACATGTTTTACTGTAAGTTATTTGATAGAAATAGAATAGTGTCTTGAAAGTTATCTGAGTTAGTAAATCTATTGTTAACTTCAAAATATCATGAAGTCAAGAATTCACTTAGCATTCTAGGTATCATAGTTATATACTCTACTATTGCTCTATGTGTGTGTGTGTATGTGTATCTGTCTGTCTATTTGCTGTCTGTCTGTCTGAGTTATGCTTGGGATCAAACTCAGGGCCTCACACATGCCAAGCAGGTACCCTAATAGGAGTATCAGTTGTTTTCCTCAGCTGGAACTGTGGCTGGCTGCTGCCTCCCTGCATGTGAAGAGAGTATTATACTGTATTTGGCTAGACTGAGATTTATATGTATTTTTATTTTTTACTGGCTATTTAATATATTCTTCATTTTGAATTACCTATTTGTGCCTTACCTATTTTTATTTCCAAAATTTTTTGTTCTTTAAAGATCTTTAAGAAAAATACAAATATAAATGACATTCTTTAAAAATATTTGGAAAATTTTCTAGCATATTTGTTTGTATATAGATTTTAAAGTTGCAGGTTATTAAAATTTTTTATTTATTTTTTATGTTTAGAAATTTTATTACACTCTTAATTATATCTAATCTAGCCATCAAAATGTTAAGTTTTTATAGTGGTATTTATGTTTATTTTCCATTATTGTAACTTGCTTTTTTAATTTTCAGAAATTTCAGAGGCCCAAAGCAGATGCTGAGACTCATAGCCGAACTTTGGAGTGCAGAGTGCAGGGAATCTTATAAAGGAAGGGGCAGATAGAAAGACCTAGAGGGGACAGGAGCTCTAAAAGGAGAACAACAGAACCAAAAAAATCTGGGCACAGGGGTCTTTTCTGAGACTGATACTCCAACCAAGGACAATGCATGGAGATAACTTAGAACCCCTACACAAGTGTAGCTCATGGCAGCTCAGTGTCCAAGTGGTTCCCTAGTAAGGGGAACAGAGGCTGTCTCTGACATGAATAGTCATGTGGCTGACTCTTAGGTCACCTGCCCCTAGTGGGGCAGAGGCAGCCTTACCAGTCCACAGAGGAAGACAGTGCAGCCACTCCTGATGAGACCTGATAGACAAGGATCAGATGGAAGGGGAAGAGGACCTCCCCTATCAGGGGACTTGGAGAGGGGCATGGGAGGAGATGAGGGAGAGAGGGTGATATTGAGAAGGAATGAGGGAAGGGGTTATAGCTGGGATACAAAGTGAATAAATTGTAATAAATAAAAAAAAATTTAAAACCTAAAACAATTTCAGTAATAGACTGTGTTCTCTGATCAGCTCTAAAGTGTGCATCAAAATGTTTTCAATGGTTTTTCATCTGTTTATACATTTATGCAATCTTTTTCATATGTTGCTTAAAATCCACCCTGTGTATTTTGCAGCTTCGCATTATATTATACTCATAGTTTTCTTAGACCATGTTATCTTGTACAGATATATGTCACAATATATGCTCTGTGGAGCTAGGAAGATAATGACTATTAAGTGAATATTAGTGGTCTACATTTAGATAATCAGATGTTCTTGCTTATAAAATATGAAAAACACTAAGGTTACATTTCCTAAGTCTTCTTTTGATGTAGGAAGAGAAGTGGTGCATGTCTGCCCCCTTGCCTTCAGAGTGACTCTTCCCATTGTTCTCTTTAATGCTATGTGTTCTTCTCACGTTCATTTTCTCCTTGCTCTCAAGAACAAGACTAGATCTATGAACCCAGTTTTAGTAACTGTTATGCAGTTTCCAGCTTTCACTTGACATGAAGCATATAGTAGACATAGCTTTATAAATCGCAATGTGGAAGTCTGTGCTTCAAGGCTTGAGTTTGGGACGTTTCTGCTGTGGTCTCTGCTCATCCTGCTTTTGCTTTCTGTTGTTCTAGTGGCCCATAGCCAAATGCACACCAGATATATCACACGGAGAGTTTCAGGAATAATCTTTCACAGCCTTTAAAATTGTACATAATTCTGAGTACCATGATGAAAGCTCCTATTATTCACCCAATACATTGTTTGTATTCACACTGTCAATCCCACCTGTCTTGTGAGTCTGCCCTCAGATGGACAGCGTGGGACGGTGTTGTAGTACTTGTGTTCAGATAATCCTGTTTTATCTAGTGATGGCTCCAGGCCTCTAAAGTAGTCATGTAAAAGAGGCTTCAGGAAGAGCACAGATTAATGGCGGTCCTGGTGTCAGTGCCAGTAGGGATGTGGGCAAAAGTATTTTGGTACCCCCTGCAATTTTAGCTATCCTCTAGAAGTTATGAAGAATCTACATTGTTGCGAACCCATCTTACATTAAAGAAACACTTTCCTAAGGGAAGTTGGGAGGACTGAGGCAGAGTAACACCTCTGGTAGGCTTCGTGGCACATCGCTTTTCCTTTCAGAAAACATGTCACTGGGTGTCCAGATGAAAACAGTACAACTTGCAGGTCTTTGTTTCCAGCAGCCCAATGAGGATAATGTGACACCTTCAATTCGGGAAAGGAAGTTGCTTCTTGGGACTAAGAATTGTTCTTGCCCTTGTTTAGTATAAGCACTGGAACAATGTTATAGATACAAATGGCCACACATTTCTTCACCACCGCCTGCGGCTTTCAGCCCTGAAAAAGAAACCGGCCATTTTAAAAAAAATGGGATGCTATGCTCCAGAGATCCCATCTTTAAATACTATACGCATCTTCCACTTAAATTCAAGCAATATCCAAGAACAAATCTCGCCAATGGTTTTTGAGAAAATGAAATGGCAACACCTTCTTGGAATCTCAAACTGTTCAAGGAAATTTTTTTAACAAATAGGAAAACAGGAAGCAATTGGAAAACATATGGACTCAGGTTGAGCTTAGGATGTGCTTTCAGCTTGAACTGGCACTTCACTCATATTTGTAGTGAGTCTTAAAATTAATTTTGGTGAAGCATTTAGATTTAAGAGAGGAGAATTTTGCTATCTGGGACTAAATCAACATTTTCGGCATCTCATTAATCACTGCCTTATGTAACTGCTTTCCCTACCTGAGAGAAGCTACTGAGATGAGAGAAGTTTATACTATCAATGCCAAGTACAGATCTTGCCTCTCCAAAACGAGTTCATTAATCATCATCGAGGCACAAGACAAAAACATACTTTATGATTCATGCCAATTTCTTAAGTAACATTTCTTAAAAGGAGGGGGAAAAACGCCCCGTTTTTTAAAAATCTCATTTGAGGAGGTTTTAATTTGGCTGTTAATGTGCAGTGTTATGTAAATGTAAACTGTTCCGGAAATTTCTGTACCAAGTACACAGCAAGTTGCAGAGTGTACCGAGTAAGAGCTTGAGTTCCTGGCTGACATCAAGCAGGTTCAGTTTCTTGGCCCTGTTGCTTTTTGTGTGGTCATAATTTACTCAGGACCTCAAATGAAAAACTTGGCACTAAAGGACAGGCCAGCAACCCCAGTACCCTGACCTGCAGCAAACTGTAAAGACTGAAAGTTTGAAAATCTGTTTCAAGCCAACCATTTGTGTGATTATTAAGGCCTCCTATGTAATTCTTTAATGAGCTTTGGCTTTCTCATCTGTAGAATAATATGAAAATGTATGCTTTACTTACACTACAAGGTTAATGATTATGCAACTGAGGAAATGCCTCGGCCCATGAAAAACTGAATCTAACCATGACATATAGAGCCTTGAAATAAAATAAAAGAGCCAATTTATGAAATCTTTCATTTTTTATTTTTATTTTTTGGAGTCATGGTTCTGTTCAGTAGTTCAGGCTGGAGTGGCAGGCTTAAAACTGTGGATTCTCTTGTTTCAGTGTTCTAGGCTAACAGTTCATACCCCTCTCTGACATCTTTATTTTGCCATGTGTCTTAAACTCTCAGTGATAGCATTATTTGGGTGCTCATATTTTCACCTGCTCTTTAAGATGAGCCGTATGGTTACAATGTCATCTATGCAGCACTTACACACACACACACACACACACACACACACACACACACACACACACTCATTTACTGGAGAGTAACATCCTGTTACAACTATATATTCACATATTTTTGTTTATTTTCTAATTTACAAAACTGTTTACCAACTAGGAAAAAATACGTGGGAAACTGTTCATCACCAATAAGTGAAAAGAAGGACAATATTAAAAACGAAAAGATACTCATACTTACCTCATATAAGAAAAGAGATATACCAATTTCAGCATCATAAAACTTTTTAAAAAATAAAATCTGCATAGAAACCACCAGCAACCAGTTAAGTGGTAGGAATGGATTCAGGAGGAAGTTCCTGGAACTCCGAAAAGTGAGTTGTTTTGTCCCTATCGGGAGGATTTCCCTTTCTTGCTTCTTTCTTTGGTTCTTTAGTCTCTGCTACACAAAGAGAGACCAAGACATTATCAGGATATGGTTGAGGGTGCAGCCTGAGATTTCTGAGAATCACAAGAATTGGACAGGGTCCACATCCAGCTATAACAGCCTGGACAATTTTTTTTTTTCTGTTCTCTAAGCAGTCTGGGATAAAGAAGAGGTCATCTAAAAAGCTTAGAAAAGGAGATGGGGCAGAGAAGATTTGGAGGAAGTTTCTGTAAGATGAAATAAAATCAAAGTGCAGGTAGGAATTTGTCTGTCTTTGGTGTTAAAGAACACTGGCTTTGCAAGTGTATCTTTCTCCCTGCATTCTTTTGAACTTCTTATCAGCTCTGGACTTTGTCCCTTAGGGACTTCCTCTGTATAGTGGGCACTGAGTCCTTCACAGATCTTGACACCCCTACACCCTTGCTGCCAAAAAGCAGATGAGCATTACCATGTTGGATAAACAGCTTGGGAACTGGGAACGTTGCAAGAAGCCTCAATGACAGGACATTGCCAGCTCCAACCCCGCTTAACCCATGTCACTTCAGAGGATAGACTTGACCTCAATTAGAAATCCCTGCTTCATCATGCAGATTTTTCTAACATTTCACCTTTTTCTTCGCAAGCTAGTCAAAGGAATAGCTTGTCCTGGGTCCTGTTCATGGTATCCTCTTACTGCAACATAGAAAACATTGACAATTCACCTCTCTCTCTCCCCCTCCCCCACCCCATGTCCCTGTTTTTTGCATACTCTGTAGTCCATGCACATGTTGGTGACATAACTGTGGATTGAGTTTTAAAGTGACTATAGAATGTACTATATGTTTATACTACTTTCAGTTCTCACAATAAATGAAGCTGTGCTGATAATATAATGCATGTCTACATTTAACAAAAGGGGTAACAGTTTCCATACAAGCCGAGCACATCTTCCTTGTATGTGTTAAGTAGTTTCTGGATTCTTCATAATATCCAGTAGAGTGTAGATTCTGTGTGCTAGGGCTGTTTATTGTATTTTGGGAGAATAACTGCAAGGAACAAAGTCTATGCATGCTCAATTGAGATACAGTATTTTCCTCCTCAATGTTTTTTTTTAAAATCTATTATTGGTAGAACCCACGGATGTAAAACCCAAAGATACAGAAGGAAAACTGTATGTTTTCTCATACCCAGTTAAAGGAGTCAGCATTTTTAAATAGTATGGGAGTCTTAGGAGGGAACGCTCACTACATTAGAACACCTTATCAAGTGATTCTTTTTGTATCCAGACTAGCTGCAGACTTTTAGGTCATGAAGGATGTATGCCAAGAAGGGCAAAGAAATACTCATGGTCATGTTGCAGAGGAGAAACACTCCTAGTTGCAAATCCCAGAGAAAAGACTTTGAAGTCAGGGTTCCTAGGAAGAAACAGTCCTTGCTATTGTGTGAGAATCTCAGAAGAGAGAGGGCCAGCTGAAGCTGACTAGAAGGCCTGAGAAGGTTTCCTCTGAAAGGCTTCTAGTGGCAAACTCGGGTGAGTAGGCACAGTAAATACCCCCAAGTTTCTCCTGACTTTGGTATGTCAGTCCCAAGTACGGTAAGAGAGCTCATGTCACAGAATCTGTACTTCCCTCAGTGTGCCTGTGCTGTGGTTTTGAAATTAAATAAAATCACTGTGGAATATTAGTAAATGACCCTGAGCAAGGACAGTAAGGCGGCTGTTTGTTCTTTATATGGCTTTTTTTTTGTGTGTGTGCAAAAATGAGGGTTTGTGGCACAGTTGTGCTGGTTAAAATAATTTACATACACTGAGTGTATTTCTGTCTTGTGATTTATTATTGGTAGTATATGTGTGCACAGTCCTAACAGAAACATCATCAGTCAAGTCATCTCCGCTCAACTATAGCAGTCTTTTTTTTTAATAATAAATGTATTTACATTATCTCTAGAAAAAAATCTGAGCTTATATCTTGGGCAATTATAGAGACCTTGTAGGATTTTACTCCCTGTATCATTGTCCTCCTCTGGGAGGATGCTCTTACATCCTTCAAACACCTGTAGTATGTATGAAGCCTGATAATGTAAGTGCTTTTGCTCAGCATGGTGGCACATGCTTGTCTCCTTAGCAAAGGGGAGGCCCACTGTCTGGAGGGCTGTAGGTTTGAGGTCAGCCAGGGTGACATAGTATGAGAACATATCTCAAAAGTAGCAAAGGAGGGAAGGAAGAGGGAGAAAGAGAAAGGAGAAGGAAGAAATTGAAACTGGAAGAATGGTTTAGTGTCACCAGTGTAAGGCTTAACGTTTCTTTATTTATGTCACATCCCTAGGGAATAGAGCTCTCATTTTCTTCAGTCCACACTCTCTCCGTAGGGAATGATGTTAGCAGCCACCTCATCAAACTGCCTCAGATGGATTAAGGAGAGAAGGGTTCGTAGAGCCTTGCACTGTGCCTAGCCATTTGTACTTTCTTGCTGAGGATGGCTGTTCACTGTCAATGCTGCCATCTTCAAAATCCTGGGATCAAGCAGTTTTGAAAGGCAAGCTGAAACCTGTAAGTAAGGCAGGACCACGTTAGTGTCAGACAACCAAGGTTAGTGGTCATGCTTCGCTCTTGTCTATTCTGCTTTTAAGTATCTAGTTCTGTACTCCTAGATATCTGCCTTCTTGCACCTCACATATTCTGCTGGTCTGTCAACTAATTCTGCAGATTCCAGAGCAGCCTCTGTCGGCTTCAACCCAGTTCCTCTTCTTAACCTGCTCAGTGAGTGACCGTGTCTTCTTCATCAAAAGGAATATCATAGTAAGACCTGCTTCCTGGGGTTTCCATGGCATTTGAAAGATGAAGCTCTTAGAACAAGGGCTGGCACATGATAAGCACCTTATAAGTGTTAGCTAGTATTTTTTTCTTTTAGAATAAATTTTTATCTCTTATTACAATTTATTCAATTGGTATCCTGGCTGGGGCCCCCTCCCTTGTCTCCTTCCAATCCCATAATCCCTCCCTCTTCTCCTCTTGTGCCCCTCCCCTAGTCCGCTGATAGGGGTGGTCCTCCTCCCCTTCTGTTTGACTCCAGCCTATCAGGTATTGTCAGGATTCGTTGCATTATCTTCCTGTTAGCTAGTATTTTTAATGAGAGATGGTTTCTTATTCTATGATAATGATATATGTGTGTGTGACACACAAATCAATAGAATATTTTAAAGGTTACTATAGATGAATATTTAAAGAGTGGGAAATACACTGGCCAGTTAGTGAAGGATTTTCAAGGAGGGCAGGAAGCCAGGTCCAGCACATGTCTCAGAAGGCAAGGGTGCTTTGTTAGTCTTCATAGATCAGTGGCTCCCAACCTTCCTAATGCTATGACCCTTTAATACAGTTCCTCATGTTGTGGTACCTCCCAACCATAAAATTATTATGTTGCTCCTTTATAACTGTAATTTTACGGCTGTTCTGAGTCATGATGTAAATATGTGATGTGTAGGATATCTAATATGCCACCCCCTTAAAAGTGTTGTGACCGTAGGTTGAGAACCCCTGGTATAGGAAGACACACTCCTGGAGTTAGTTAGGAATTTCAGTTCTTTTCCGTTTAGGAGCCTATGAAATAAAGCCACATTTTATTTGCATACATCGGCTTAACTTCTGCCTTGAATCTCTGCCCCTTCCCTGTTAAGATTATCATCTCAAGTGTGGGAAAGTATGGCCTTGGCTTAGGAGCATCTCAAGGCTGAAGTCCCAGGCTTGCCAGGCTTCCTAGGAAGCCTTGTATGCCAATACATGGAGGCCACAGAGCAGGAAATAACACCTGCTCTGAGACCCATATACCTTTGTCCCATTCTCCATCTGGGCCTCTCCCTGAAACACCTGTCTTTTTCCCTCTCCTCTAAAACACCCAGCAGCATCTTTTGTAACTCGGTAATTATAGAGGGCAAAGGGAATCTTGGCTTCTGCAGGCCTTTGCTCTCTCCCCCGGGGTGCTCCCTAAGGCAAAGAAACAGAGCTTTCAGCCACCTGGTTCTATGAAGGAGACCAGGAGGGCCCTGGAGAAGGTGCAACAGGGAGCCTTTAATCAAATGGCCCTGTTACTAAAGATAAAAGTCTCCGCTGACTGTGGAAATAGTCCTATCACAGATTTCAGCTGCCTGTGGTGGTGGCTGCCTGTAGTGGAAGGTCCCCTGGACCTTTCAAAAGGTAGGCACAACAGTGATATTCTCCAGGGTAAGATAAGATAACTCTTGCTTTTTTTTTCTCCCCTTGAGATTAAGTACTTTCACAGCTATGACTGTCACTAGCCAGTTGTATGAGTTGGTAACTTGTTGAACATTCTGGGGTCTATCGGTTTATTGTATGCTTGGAAATCAGAGGGCGGGGGTTGAATATACCCCTGTTCCTGTCCTAGGGAGGGCTACATAGTCTTTCTGTATTCACTGGAAAAAAAGGCAGAGGAGTTAGAAGGGAGAGGAAAGTGTGAGGAAGGAATATGGAAAAGCCTGTTTTCCTTAGGGTATGTGATGCTACCGAACATGGTGCCCCTGGGAGTGCTCTTCAGCAGCATTTCCTTTCTTTATGCTGCTGGGAGACTATATCCCCTTTTCTTTGCTTCTGCCTCTCCTCAACAGTTTGACCTGTAGGGACCATCCATACCCTTGGTTTCTGATTTTCCATGGAGTGAGCATGGTACAGAGGCAGCACTTTTTAGGGCAGTGTGTTCTCAGTGAGGAAAGGTATGATGGGTGTGCAGTGAGACTTAATGCAGGGGTCCCTGCCCTTCCTGTGGATCAGGCACCAGGTCAGGATTGGGGGTATCGGTGATGATCTATGAGGCGTTGGCTCTGTTCTCAGCAGAAACGACCACACGACAGCAGGGCTCCTGGGTCTAGTTTGGATCCCACTCTCAGTCCCATTGTGTGACTATCAGAGAACTAATTTGGAGAAAGTTACTTGGGAGCTGTGCTTAGTGATCTACACGTGTAACCTCTGCTGCAGGATGCCGCAGACAAGTGCTTGCTGTATACCTAGTGGACAAAGTGCTCAGCAGTGGATGCCAGGGCAGGTGGGTACAATAAGAATAGTCTGCCCGCTAGTGGGGGCGAATGTTTTATCTGTGACGTTGTGGAGACTTATATCCCAAAGTCATAAGAGCATTAAAATTAACTTTAGTAAAGTTAGTTTTCCTATTTTAAATTCTCCATAGAAAATGCATCTCTTATTTCCAAGTCTAGCATGGACCACTTCCAACCTCTGTTTTCTTCCAACCCTCCCTCCTCCTACGCCACTAGTATTTATAAACTATTATTCAATTTATTGGCTATTATAATAACCTCAGCTCATCCAAACCTAAGTTTCTTTATTGCCTTCTCCAGGCCATTGGAAGAATAATTGCTGAAGTGGGGAGGGTACCTCTCTCCTGTTTACAGTCATAAAGTGGCACTCAGAACCTGTCTCTTGATTCAAAATATATAAGCTTCTGAGAACCTAACTTGTATGCATCTTATTCTTACTCATTTGCTCATCTAAGTCTTTGCAGTAACAGAACTCTGATGAGTTTTCATGAATACTGAATTCTTTCTTGCCACCATGTCTTAGCTCATGCTTTTGTTTCTTGGCTACAAAAAGCTTACTTGACAACTGTATCTGGCTAACTCCATCTATGTATCACTTATCCATCCAAACTCAGCTCTAGTATCCCCATATTCCCTTGTCCAAGAGACCTCCTCTGCAGTACCCCATATCTTCTGGACCATGTAGATTCCTAAATCAGGTCTGCACTGTCGTCATATGGTTTTTGTTTGTTTATGTTTTTGTTGTTGTTGTTTTGCTCATTTGTTTTTTGAAACTGATTTCTCTGTGTATAGCCCTGGGTGTCCTGGAACTCCCTCTGTAGAGCTGCCTGCCTCTGCCTCCTGAGTGCTGGGATTAGAGCTGTGTGTCACCACTGCCCAGCTCAATATATGCTCTAAGTGATTTGGTGCTTGATACTTTCTACAAACTTTCATAAGCTATTATCTGGAATTTTGTCCTTCTATATTCAGACTTTAGTATCAGGAACACAATATGTGATCAGTCAATATGCATTTAACGCAGCTGTGCCATTGAATTTATAAAGTGTAACGTTGGAGTATATTCTGAAAATTAGTTAACCTTCTTGTAAAGCTGATACATATTTCTTCTCTACACCAAGAAAGCTATAAAAATGACTTGATAATAAGACCAACAGTTGTATTTTATTGTCGGTTAACTTTGGGAATGAGTATATGTACATGATGGATGTAATTGTATTTTTATACTGATGAGTATCTGCCAGCATTGTTAATATTTTTCAGAGTGTAAGAAAAATGAGTACAAGATTCCAAAAACAGCAGTACAGAACATGGCATGTTTAAAAGTGTTATTTTGAAAAGTTTTGCAGGAGTCTTTAACTGAAAAGAAATTTTCTCTGTCATCCACTCAGAGCCAAACTGGAACAATAAGAGTCTTATTTACAGCCCATATGATAGACTCAGTAGTAACCAGAGCAGCATATCATTGTCACTCTACTCACTGACATTTTAAGGAGGAATTTGCTAGCATAGAGAGGAAAGGGAATAAAAATTTTCAGCAAAAGTAAAATACTTGCAAACTCTTTCAAATTAGTATTCTTTTGAATCTCTGACTACCTTGTTGGCCATTACTTTAAATCACATTGTATGGAAATCTGCCAAGTTTTTTTCGAGCTTTAATATCTTTGGTGAATGAGAATTTGATGAAGCCATTTCGTTACTATGTTTATTTTCAATCCACACCAGCCTCCTATTAAACAGCTCAGAGACACTTTAATGTATGGAGGTTACAGGATGCCCAGAGGTCATTGTGAGAGGTTTGCGGAGATATTGTCAAACCTTCCAGCAGAACACTGCATCTTTATTTAGCAGCTTTGGAGGGAAAACTGAAATTTTTTGTATGGGCTGATACAGTCCTTGCCTTTTTTATGATAATTTTTAAAAAAAATAAAATGAACTTATACCAGCCCTTTCAGTGATGAAAAAGGTCATGTATTAAAATTTCTTTTGCTGGCTCTTAAGATGTCTTCACCATAAGATCACTTACTGCTCTTACAGAGGACCTGAGTCTGGATGCCAGCACCCATTCACAGCAGCTCACAAACACCTGTAATTCTAAGTCCATGGGAATCAACTGGCTTTATAGGAACCCATGCATACATGCACATACCACATACACACATACACACACACACACATGACCCAATAAAATGAATCTTAGACAAAAAACAAATTTTGTTTGCATATTTCCAAAGAACAAATTTGTTTCCAAATCTCTGGATACCCTTTTTTTAAAGTAATATTTTATTTTTATTAATTACAGTTTATTACCTTTGTATCCCACCTGTAGCTCCGTCCCCCCTCCCCTCCTAATCCTACCTGTCCTCCCTCTTCTCCACCCATGCCCCTTCCCCAGTCCACTGATAAAGGAGGTCCTCCTCCCTTTCCGTCTGATTCTAGTCTATCAGGTCTCGTCAGGACTGGCTGCATTGTCTTCCTCTGTGACCTGGTCTGGTAAGACTGCACCCTCTTGGGGGTGGGCAGGAGGTGATCAAAAAGCAGGCCAATCAGTTTATGTCAGAAACAGTCCCTGTTCCCATTCCTAGGGAACCTACTTGGACACTGAGCTGCCCTAGCCTACATCTCTGCAAGGGTTCTACATTATCTCCATGAATGGTCCTTGGTTGGAGTCTCAGTCTCAGAAAATGCCCTGTGACCTGGATACCCTTTTTCGTAATGAAAATTACCATCCTTGGACATTTGCAAGGAATCCTGACTGACTAGAACAACAGAGTCAAACATGACAAGAGAGCTTATCTAGAGTTACCATGCATATCTTTAAAACATACATTCTCTAGCAGATTTAGAAGGTCATTAAGTTGATAAGAACTATGTAATCTAAACTCCTAGGCACCATCAAGAAGACAAGGGAAGCCTTTGAAGCCTGGGCTGCAGCGGGTGTGCAGGTCCCTGCTGGGAACAGGAGGGCTCAAAGGTGGAGAGGCTCCACCCTGGGGTTGACACCTGCCCATTTTTCAAGTGCTTCTAACTGCTGCTTTTTAAGAAGTGATGGAACAGACTCAGAAGCTTATAGCTGCATTCCCTTCCCCATTACTCATAAGTCCCTTTACCCATTAGGCAGGCAGAAGGTGCATCTGTTAGCGTTTTTCTCTGAAGCATGCTGAATGGCAGAGCTTCTGTTGGGTTAGTACATGTCTCCGCTAAGACATCCTTATGTAACCTGTTCTTCTTGTCAGACTGGGGACTTCAGGAGCTTTGAGGTCAGTGTCCTTGAATAAAATCCCTTCACCTCTCAGTGCTTTTCATCAAATAACAAAGATAACCACAGGTGCCCTGAGAGCAGTGATCACTGAGAGGCAACAGCATATGGGCTCTGAAAATGATCCTGCATATGTGGGTCAGCCCTGGCAGTATTGTGTCTTCATGCCAGGAAAATACATTTTTCCCCTATAAAATCATTTTTGGGAAACTCTAAAATGGAGTATATAAGAATTGAGAAAGTATTCTCTTATACAGTTGTTTCCTACCCCTCCCCCCCCCATGGTTTAGATTTAACTCTAGGTTTCTTAAAAAGAGTTGTCACATTTCTAATATAAATTTAATCTTTTGGAGAAAGGGGACTGAATGCATATTTGTGTTGATGACGTGTGGGAGTACAAATTTGTTGACAGGCTCATTTTGCAAAGGGGCTTCGATGCCGAAAAACACACAGCAACTCATTACTTTAAAATGGCAGAATCTCAAATACAGTGCTCTGTATTTGAAATTTCAGAATCACACCATATAAGCAATTATTAATGTTAGAAATTATAACTTCATTTGCTTACAGAGCTGTCAAATTTTTTGCTTGTGGGCAAGTAAGGATTTGAAGATATAAATAATAACTATTCATTCAGGAGAGAAAATAACTTCTCTAAATAAGTCTGACATGCCAACTTTATTATTTGCTGATATTTATTTTAATTTATTTAAACAAGTGCATAAAGATGAAGGCTATATATATATATGTATATATATATATATATGAAGTGAAGAAACATGTGTTATGTATATTATGTAATGCTTGTTATTTTAAACATATTTCTTTTCCTAAATAGTTGTTACCTACTTACAGCACAAGCTGTTTGCAATTAACAAAGCATTATTTTATCTGTAGTCACATTAGTCTGCCTGAAGCTAGAGTAGGGTAGGTGTAGGATGAAACCATGGGTATAGCCATCTTTGTTCTAAGAATTTATAGCCTAAGCCAGACCTCATTTGTAATACAGAATTGACACCGTGCTATTTTGGGGGAGCCCCCATCAAATTTAGGATTACACTACCAGAGTAGGTAATACCCCTTTCCTAATCGGGAATGAAAGGAGGCTAGATGAGGGTGTGTACAGTCTGCCTTTCCTAAGAACCTTCTTGGAAGGAAGCCTTGCATAATTGGTTTTCTGGTATCCCAGCCATGGGATCCCTCGCACAGGAAAGTTGTTAACACTAGTAGGTGCCCCTGTGTCTCTCATGCAGCTCAAGTTCAAGATATACTCCCTAGCCACTGTTCTGGCACTGGGAGTCTAATCATGCATTCTCCAGAATACCACAGGCAAAATGAGCCTGGGGTAGCCTTTAGTTTTTCAGATAGGAAGCCCAAATTCATTACGCTACTAAAAGAGAAAAGATTTTGAAAGATTTGTTACTTAAAGATCCTGGGCAGAAAGGGTAGAAGGCATAATGAGTCAGAGATGAAATCCTCCAAGCCTGGAGCAGGATGACTCTGAGCCTGGAGGCAGGCAGGTGCAGAGCAGTGGTATATTTTACATAATGGGTTGTGGTCCATCAGGACATAAGCAAGAACTGTATAGTCTTTTAAAGGAGAAGGTAGGAATCTTAGAGGAAACATTCTTATGCCTCTCAGTTCTTATCTCTAGCCACTAGATGAGCTATTTGTATGTCGCATGCTTCTGGAAACTGAAGCAAGAGCATCTGATTTCTACTTCTGATGTGAGAAAGCTAAACTTGAATTCAGGACGATGCCAAAGCAACATAAAATTGCATGCACCCCCCACATCCTATGCCATGCTTATATTTATATAAGCAAATTAATCAAGAAATATACTTAAATTTATTAAAATTGTTTTAAATAATTTATTGTTCCATGATAAACAGTGATTCAGCCTTTCATTTATTCAGCAGGCATTTATTGAGAGACTATTGGGTACCAAACACCATACTCGGGATAAAGGATTGAATAATTTATGTTGTTTGACCTTGAGAAGCTTATAGTCGAGTGGAGATGAAACAGAATTGATGCATAATTTATATTTCATCTACTAGTTCTCATGATGTGAATCCGGAAGGCTGTGAGAATTCAGTGGGACAAAGATATATGCTTTCCTGGGTGTGGTAGGTATCTGCTGCAGTCTTGGTGCCTCTGCATTGAGGGATTGGGAGGATCACAGAGCCACGAGGAGGGTGCTGTGTCATGGGAATGCATGATCTGTTTGGTACCATTTTTTTTAAACTTAATTATTTGGGCAACAGGGATTTTGTTCACTATCAACACCAACAAAAGAAACAATATTTTAAATTAAATAACCTTTGGCTAGAAGGCATCTTAGTGGTAGAGATGAGCAAGGTCTTAGGCTCAGTTCCTGGCTTCCGAAGCTCCCCAAAATTTCCAAGGGAAAAATTCACTACACAGGTTATATTTACATCAATAAAATCTCTCATAATTTGACAATACAAAATAACCATTGTGTCATGTGTCTTTACAGATATCTTCTGGGCTTCTGCATGCTTTGTAAATAGAAATGGTGTCTCGTTGTTAATGCTGCTGTAATGTGTGTCCTCCCCATCAGTAACCTACTTGGCATGATTCCATATATTATAATAGTCTTTTATAACATTATTTATAAAATTCTCAACTTAGTGTTGAATAGTTCTATGCATATACTCTAGAGTAAATGAAGCCAACTTCTTATTGCTGTTGAATTACGTTGTTTCTATTTTTTAATATCATAACTACTGCAAAGAATAAAAAGAATCCTACAGATGTTTTAGAAATTCATTGTTTTATTTTTTTAATTCAGTAATTTTGATTATTTTAATACTATTTTGAGGTCAGTTTTACTCAGGAAATTTCATTCATCAGTTAATGGACATATAGGTTTGTTTTATTTCCTACACACTGTTAAGAAAGAATCAGTGAACGTAGTTGAGCAACCCTGTTTGGGGTGGGATATAGATCTCATTTGGCATATGTCTAGGAATTGTAGAGCTGGATCATATGGTAGCTCTATTTCTAGCTGTCATAGGGACCTCTACACTGATTTTTCTAGTAGCTGTACTAGATTAAGTAAGGGTTTTCTCTTTCCTTTTATTAATTCTAGAATTTGTTTATCATTTGATATTCTGACCTAGGTCAGTAGTCACAATTTGCATTTCTCTGATGTCTAATGATATTTAACACCTTTAAAAATGCTTATTAGCCATTCTTCTTAGAATTCTGTTCATATCTAAGGTCCACTTTTTAACTGGGTGGTTTGTTTCCTTGGTGTTAAGTTTTTTTATATTTATAATATTAATCCCCTTTGGCAATATAACTTGCAAAGAATTTCTCCCATTCTGTAGAGTGGTTTATTTTTTAATTTTTTAATTTTTTAATTTTTTTTGCTATACAGGAATATTTTAGTTTCATGAGATCCCATTATAGAAAACTATTCAGAATGTTTTTACCAGTGTGCGTGTTGGGGAAGCTGATGTGAATAGAACTGTGTCTCTCTTTTCCTTTTCAATTTGTTTGGCATAGGTATATAAGAAGACTACTAATTTTTGTGTGTTACTTTCATGCCTTACTATTTTCCTGAACGTGTTTTTCAGATCTAAGAGGCTTTGCTGGAGACCTCAAAGTCTCGTGTACAGAATTTCTTGTTTTTAAACAGGAGCATTTTGAGTTTTTCTTTTCCTATATGTATTCCTTTTATTACCATCTCTTATCTTACTGCTCTGGCTAAGACTTCAAGTACTATATTGAAAGGAGAGAAAAGAGTGGACATTGTTGTATTCCTGATCTTAGTGGATATGCTTTGCAACATGATTATAATCTTTACTATGTTGAGGTGTATTCAGTCCATCCCTAGCTTCTCCATGACTTTTATCATGAAAGGATGGTGAAGTTTGTCAAAGGCCTTTCATGTGTCTATTTAGGTGATCATGTGGATTCTGTCTTTGATTTGATGAGCTATACATACTGATTGGATGGTGAAGTTTGTCAAAGGCCTTTCATGTGTCTATTTAGGTGATCATGTGGATTCTGTCTTTGATTTGATGAGCTGTACATACTGATTAATGCATGTTTAATCATCTTTCTGTCTCTGGAATGAAGCCAACCTGGTCATGATGAATAATCTTTTTCTGTGATCTTGAATTTGGCCTGAAAGTAATTTTAGATTTTTTTACATCCAAGTCTTGCTTTATGTTGTTGGTTGTATAATCTTTTTCTCTGTTAGACTGCAAATTTTGTCAGCCAGAGCAGGCCTATGCTGTTTGGCACATTAATCACATTCAAGGTACCAAAAAAAAAGTTTATGATCACTTTTGACAGAAATAAAACATGGGAATGAATGCAAGCTTTAGGAAAAAGATGGACAAAAAAGGGCTAAAACCTGAAGAACCAACAAAAAATTTACCTCCCATGGGCTCCTTCACTTTCCAGCTCTGCTGGATAATATGCTTCCTTAGAGATGATGGAGCAGTCTGTTAGAGAGAGACACAGTGTGTATTTTTCCTTCTGTAAAGATATAAATGGATGCCCAAGAAATGAGGCACGTGAATGAGTTTCTTTTCTAGTTAACTTGTTTCAAAGCCAAATCTTGAAATGCCTTCCCACTCACTTGGGATAATTAAGATGAAAATAACAATTATATAACTCAGCACTGCACAAAAAGAAATGATCGAGTTTAGCACCTTAGAAGTAGTGCTCACGACAGACACAGTTATTTGGGGAATAATAGCCACAAGGGAGAGGTATGCTAAGAGCGGAATCTCCCTTCCCAAGCTCCTCACAGTTCAACTTGTTAGAACCTGAAACTGGAATGAGGGCACATGCTGGAGAAGGGCAGGAGCGGGAGGCGGAGGGCGTAGAGTAAACATGAATCATTATCTGTGGGAATAGCTTTTAGATGCCAAACATTTTTCACTTCAGCCATTGTCGGGGAGGGGGTTTTCCACCATGCACAGTGGCATTTAGAGCATTCTCTGTGGAGATGTCGGTAAGAAACAAAGGTGTTTATCCTTTTAAATGCAGTGGTGTTCTAGGGCACAGGGCAGTTAGCAATTAAAATTGTGAAGACAGAGACAAGAAGGGGCAAGTTTAGCTCTCACTCTCTCCTTGTTCACATTGGTGCCTTCTTTACCTAATCAGTGGATTTTTCTAGAAAATTGGTTGTATGTTTAAATATATACATAAAAGGAAACATCATTATAACAGAGAGCAGGTAATTGTGGCCTCATATATCAATTAATTTGCTATAGCACCTTTGTGTTCCCTAAAAGCCTAGCTTCTCATGTATTACTGTAGCTTTCAAGACTATCATACTACATGTATAGTTATTGTGTGTTTTGGGCATAAAGTGCTGAAACTATAGGGTACTTAGACATGTAGTGATCTTTTTAACTGGTATTTACCTGTTCACAAAAGTCAAATTTTGATGCATTTATCTAATGCTCATTCTTTCTTCCATTGTGTAACTTTGAAACAACTAATCTTTTGGTCTCAGTAATTTTTATAGTTGTACAACCTACATGTATACCCTGGTACACGTATGAAGTCCCTTTAAAAAAAAAAGGAGTGGGCTTTCTTCCATTAAAAGTAGATATTGAAGAATGATGCCCAGTAAGGGAACTGAGACAAAATGACGTTTAGATATTCTCACATTCGCATGTAAGTTCCAAATACTCAAGTCAAAGCTGAGACCCCCTGCTGCAGCTCTCTCATTCTATTTCTCCTGTGGGCTATGCTAGCAGCAATTAATTTGCCATCTCCTTTGGAAAATTCTGATGAAGTGTTTTGAAGGTTTAAGTGCCTGGATGAACATTTTTAACCACACCTGTGAAGCAAGTAACACTGAATAACAAATATGAAAGTGCTATTTTAATTTTCAGCTCTGTTTCGTGTTTTTGATTAATAGAATTTTCATCATGAGATGTGTTCCACGAATCCCAGAAACTTGTCACAGTCTGCAGGAATCCTGAGCTTTGTTCTATGTCTCATAGCTCCATGCAGCTTTGGTTGACCTTTCTGTCAGTGACAGGAAAGAGCCAAGTACCATGCTCCAGGCTATATGAAGTACTGTTGGGTCTTTGAGAATATAAACCCAGAGGCATCCCCACCCCCACCCCCACCCCCCGGCCTCCCGCCCCCAATGTCAGGAAGGGAGAAGTCCTTACGTGTAACGGTTCTTTCTGAGTCCTCCTCTTCCTCTTCTGTGCTACTCTTTACCCAAGGTAGAAAAAAAAGAAAAAGGGAAGAGAGTGTGGGTTATGTAGTGTGAAATTTTGCTTAAAAATATACAGAGAGTCTTATTTGGGGGCTATGACTTCAGAGATGTGGAATTTGCTCATAAATGTCACTTTGATACTATGTTGACCTAACCTTTGTTAGATTGCTTTGTTTCATAAGATAAAATGTTACTTTAATTACTGAGGCAAAGAAGTTATTGTCTTGCTTGAGCAGTGTGTTGTAGGCTCTGCTGAGGTTGGAGGTGAGGGAGGAGAAGCCTTTTAGTCATTTTTTTTCTCTCTGGGGACATTTTCTGGGAAGCTCATTACAGGACAGTCACAGGTGACCAAAGCTATAGAGGAGAAAGGGACATTGTCATCAGCACAGGGAGCTAGGGACATTAGTTCATAGAAACTCACATTCATTAACAGTTGTGTATTTTCTGCTGTCATCATTGCCTCTTACACACCAAACACAGATAAAAATAAAATGGTGGCAATTAAATGAAGTTAGTTGCAGCAACAATATTTTAGCACATAGCAAGTCGTGCTTGTTAATTTTATTCATTGAAAATACTATTTATACTATGTATTTCCTGTAGCATTCATGGTAAATAAAGGCTGCATCTCTCCCTTTTAAAAGCAATTTAAAAGTCTTTGAAGTATAGTACTTTATCAAAGAGTCTTTAATAAAACTTTGGAAACACATTTTAAGCATTCATATGTACTTTGCACTAGTAATGTCTAATGTAATATTCTCCCTTATTAGATCCGAATTTTAAAAATCCCATTTTCATAGTCACAAGTACTTTTTCTTCCTTTGCTTATTTAGCCACATAGTCGGGCTAGCCATGAAGCCTTGATATCACCCAGAGTCATTCCATTCAATCCATATAGCTCATTCTCTAGTTCCACCTTCTGTCCTTCCATCCTTGCCAAGTTTCTGCTCATTAGTTGTGTCTGTGTGCTCCTTGCCCAATCGGGCTAGTTTCTGTGGCCCAATATTCAGTCATTCTTTTTTTTAATTAATTATTTATTAATCATAGATTATTCACTTTGTATCCCAGCTGTAGTCCCCGCCCTCAGACCCTCTCAACCTCGCCCTCTTCTTTTTCCCTGCTCCCCCTGATTGGGGAAGTCTTCCTCCCCTTCCATCTGACCTTAGTCTATCAGGTCTCTTCAGGACTAGCTGCACTGTCTTCTTCTGTGACTGGTAATCAGCCATGGAACTGTGGAGTTGTGATGGAGAGTCATTCACTCAGAGATCTGTGGCTTCTTGGATGTGATTCCAGTTAAATGTACTTCTTTCTGTCTTACTGCTGCCTGCTTACATGTGAGTTCTGTCTGAGAGTCTTCTGCTCTCAGCATTGGCCATCTTCTTGGTGTCAGCCTTTCTGCTCAGGGCTTCCCAGCCACCTAGCTGTCTTCCAACAGCATTGACATGAGAAGAACGAGGACACACTCATTCCTCTCTGTCCTCTGCTAATTACAAAATTCTGTGTGTAAGGGTCTTAGCTCACTGCCACATGTCTAGTATCTAGCATATTTCATGAATAAGTGAAGCATTCGGTGACGAGCCAAGCAATGGAACAAACCTGAAGATGAATGTGTTTTAAATATGCATAGGCTCCAAAACACTATGTATGAAGAAAAGTACTTATAACTTTTCAAACTACTTTCAAACTTACTGTTCTCAGTCTTGTGCAAAACCATCAATTTTGTATTGTTGAAAT
Source organism: Pachyuromys duprasi (assembly GCA_028658305.1). NCBI lineage: Eukaryota > Metazoa > Chordata > Mammalia > Rodentia > Muridae > Pachyuromys > Pachyuromys duprasi. Next base: position 85,295,410 of record CM053744.1, on the reverse strand, counting down.
TCGACAGAAACAGAGATGTATATTCTATAAGGATGTGTCTATTCAGGAGATAGAAAAGGGAAACAGAAGCAATTTAGAAGCCAGTAAAGGTATCTGGTATAGGTAATGGAATCACCAGACCATATAAGTGGCTTATGGGTTCATCTTTTTGATGCAATACCTTGTGACATTTCTTAGAATTTGAGAAGTAATACAGTCCTTCAAGTTCTCAGATGAGCACCCTGGATTTCTGTTCTTAATTCTGTTCTTAACCTATCCTCTTGGTTGTTTAATTGATAATACGCAGCAGCAATAAACAGCACAATTTATATTTTTAGTGTTTAAACCCAAGTGCTTTAAAGAACAATTGGAGACGATAGGAAAAGGAGGCATTAAAATGTCTAAAATTCACATTAGATCCTTACAAGGAAGTGTTTTCCTCCTAAAATCACCACGCATTGTTATTATATTTTTATTATGGTCCAGCTAGGGGTTAGTACATCAAAGCTGAATGAATCACAGAAATCCTTTTTGTAATTTCTTAATAATAAAAGTAATGTTTTTTACAGAAGAAATATAGGATTTTGCCCTCACTAATTATATTCTACAGCATGGAAAGAGAACATGACATTTTTCTGATAAAACCTAAACAAACAAATAAATAAATACTATGTCTAGCTTTTTCCAAGAGGATTATAGTTCCCAAAGTAGGTGGGAATGACCCAGTAAATAAATGTTGTTGAATGAGCTAAACAGTTTTAATGCTTTCCCATATAACCAATATCAAAGGAAATACCCAGTTCTAAACAATAATCACTTCTTTTCTCTCACACCTGAACTTGATAAGACCTTTATGTTGTCAAGTTGAGTTTGATAGGGATTGAATGTACATTGACACTGTAGGTAGCTGCCTTCTTTGTATTTGAATAACTGTCCCTCCTAGCCCATCCCTGTATTCATCATAGTGTGCGCCATACTTCCCTGGTGGGATGGGCAATAAAAGGCTAGCAAAGGACAGTTTTGTTCATTGCCTTGAGAGAGTTTGTCTTCAGTGAAGAGCAAGAAATGTGCAGTGAAATCACCAGACTGTGTAACAAGCCAGGAAAAGGTCATTGCTAGTCAGGTCATCAATATTTTTATGGTGAGCAATGCGAGTGAGGAATCAGTAGTTCAACTATAGAATGCTGGGCTGTGTTGGAAGATGGCATTTTGTATTCAAGTGCTTTTGTAACCTGTAATTACATATGAACTTTGTGTCTACAGTTCCTGGTGCTTTCACTGAGAAGTGAAGCAGAACCAAAAGCTCTAGTTCAGGATGTCTTCTTTATATGTGAGCACAGTTCTCTTCAAACAAGGTAAAAGGGTTAACTAGGTATAAACACAGTTACCAAAATTAGAATCCTTAGTGTTCTGATTGTGAAATCATGAGGTCACGTTTTGTTCTTTTCTTTGTCTAAGTGTACAGAAATAATTTGCTATTAAAAACATTTATCTACCCTCCTCACTACCATACATTGATGATGATGTAGTGATAAGTAACATACATTGGCCACCCCAAGTAACTCACATTTATGTGCATCAATTCACATCTTTAGCTTTAGTTCATGTCATCTCCTCTTTTTAAGAGGCTGTCCCTTCCTGCTGAGGCATATATAAACACAAACACACACACAAACTCGTATTCATTTTTAAATTGTATTCTTATTATTTGAGAATGCCACACAATGTATTGTGATCACCGTCATCCCTCTCTCCTCCTGTAACTATAGCCCTAGAGTCAGATCCATCACACCTTCCAACCCATTCCCAATCCGGAGTCCTTTCTGTAAACCTTGCTTTCACAGCCCAGACATTTTATAGATGAATCATGATTTCCTGGCACAATTTCTTAGTATTTCTTCATATTCCCCTTTGTAGTCCAGAGTTTACACTTTAATTATTATTACTTTCATGTTTTTATTATACCCTTAAAAATACAAGTACCATTTCTATAGTATTTTTCAGATAATTAAAAGGAAGTGTGTATCTGTTCATGGGGGTAGCTTATTATGAGTCATTTGGAACAAGCCAAAACGGTAATATAACATTGATATTTAAGGATAATTAAATTCTTTATGTAAAATAAGATGAGACTCTAAACATGTAGTGAAAAAATGAGCCAACCATTAAACGTGAAGTAGGAAAAGAGGAAGATTAGGAAATATCAGCAATTTTTAATTGATAGAGGATTGATTGAAGGGCAAGTAAATATCAATGCCATTTCTAAAATGAATATTCAAATGAAAAAGTAGTTCTTTTATTTTTTAAACATATCACTTCCCCTTATCTTTCCTCCCCTCAATCCACCTCAAATACTCTCCTTATTTCTTTTCAAATTCATGGACTCATCTTTATTAATTATTGTTATACACGTGCACACACACACTCCTAAATGTGTAAGTACCACATGTTCAGTCTATATAATGTTGTATGTATACTTTCAAAGCTTTTCGTAGTACTGGATAACCAGTTGATAGGTTTTCTCTCGGGGAGCACAATTTTTCCTTCTCTCAGCCTTCCATACTTGCCTGTGGTTTTTTGTGTAGGGTTGTGGTATCATGGTCTTTTTCCTATCCACTTCAGTAAGTCTGTTCTTATTCATCTCCTTTTTAGACAGCTATGTTGATAATTCTTTACGGGTGTAGCTTCTGGTATTCCTAGGAGGCGCAGGCTTACAGAAAACTCCCCAATATTCTGGCTTTTACAATCTATCTGCCGTCTTTTCCGGGAAACACAGTCTTACAAAAACTCCCTGATACTCTGGGGTTTTTGTTGTTTTTTTAGTTCACTTTACATCTTTTTTGTAGCCCCGTTCCCTCTCCCCCTCCCAGTCTCGCTCTTTTTCCCTGCCCCTCCACCATATAACAAGGACACTCATTCGACTATGTCAATAACAGCTTTATTCACAATAGCCATGATCTGGAAACAACCTAGATGTCCCTCAACCTAAGAATGGAAAAATAAACTGTGGCACATTTACATAATGACATACTACTCAGCTATTAAAAACAAAGAAATCATGACATTTGCACACAAATCAATGGAACTAGAATAGATCGTCTGAGTGAGGTATCCCAGACCCAGAAAGACTCACATGGTATGTACTCACTTATAAGCCATATAGGACAGGATAAATATACTATGAGGCACAAACCCAAAGAAGATGAGTAACAAGTAGGATCCAAGGGAAGATGCGTAAATCTCACTGGGAAGGGGCAATACAATAGACAGAAGTAGTGGCCGAAGAGAGGAAACAAGGTAGGAGAGGGGGTTCAGAGAGTCAAGAGGGTGGAGACAGACCTGGGGAGAGCAAGTGCGAAAGAAGAGAGAAGAGAAACTGAGGCTGGGGGTATCTCTGTGACAAGTTGGAGACCCAAGTCAGGGTAGGCTCCTGGGAGGATATGAGAGGGACTCAAGCAGAGGAGGAGGACACCCACTAACCTGACTATATCCTAGCAGATACTCTGGTGTTTACAGTCTTTCTGCTGCCTCTCCCTCGGTGTTCCCTGAGCTTTAACTGAAGAAGAGCATACTCTTATAATGTGATCACATCCAAAATGGCCTGCCTACTAATACCATCACTCTGGAGATTCGTCATTCTATATGACTTTAAAGACAAATAAGGAGTGGGAGGAGCCCTCTGACTCTTGCTTCCTCCCTTATTGTGAGGCGAGTTGGGTACAAAAAGCAAGCGAACACTTGTCAGGAAGAAAATGCACCCAGCTCAGGAGCACTTTGGTTGGCGAGTACATTTCAAATGGTTTTACGGGGTTAGTGTGGGAAGAGGGTACTGAAGTGGAGCAGACCACCAAGGTCATGTGTTATCAAAGCTGGATTTCATTCTTTGCTTCCGTGTGGTCTCCCAGTCATACTCTACCCTTTGAGTTCTTAGAGCTCATTCTTTTGTCTGTCTGTGTGACTGACTGTTTCTTTGTTTTATTTTGTTTTGAGACAGGGTTTCTCTCTGTAGCCCTCTCTGTCCTAGAACTTGCTCTGTAGACCAGGCTGGCCTTGAACCCATGGAGGTCTACCTCCTCTTCCTTCCAAATGCTGGGATTAAAGGCATGTGCCACTTTGCCATAGAGCTTTCTTATTTCAGCCTTCATGTTAGTGGTTCAGGTTGGTCTTTAGTCCCTCTTCCCCTAATGCTTACGGTTTCCTCTTCCTGTCTTAAGCCTGACCTGCTCATCTTTCCTTAAAGAAAGTCCTCTCCCTCTCTCCCCATATACCACATTAATTTCCAGCCCACTGTCTTTTCCTAATTGCTTCTTTATAATATTAATATATAACCCTTCTTTTACCACTTGTCTTTGTGTTTGAGATTTGAGAAATAAACCTGATTAGGCATACTTATAACTGTATTCCTATTGGCTGGGCCAATCCCTGTGAGCAAGTGACTTGTAAAGTTGTTGGGTAAATGCATGGACCCATAAAACAAAGGGGGGGATTAGGTCTTTGTAAAGTCCCTTTAAATCAGTTTTCTTCTTTTGTACTTTAGGTATCTCATATGAGTGGATTGTTAAAGCTTTATTTTAATTGCAGGGAAGAAACATACTTAGTTGCTTTGGGGAAAACATGCATGGTCAGTGGCGGGGATTGTTGCTCAGCTACAAACTAATTCTCTGTGTCATAGTTTCAAAGTGACAAGCTACAGGGAAGTGAACTGAAGAAAAAGCAATAGTGCTTCTGGCTTTACCTGCTTCTACCCATGAAGTTGCTCTTCTTACCACTTTGGCTCTTAGTTTCATAACATGAAACATGTAGTGGTTAGACTAGATGATGATCCTAATATTTGAAGTCATGTGATACCGTTCCTTTTGATCTGTAAAGGCCTAATGAGACAGCTCAGAGACTCCTCAAATTGTACCCCTCCCCTACCTAGGAGTGAACATTCACTAGGCGTCCACAGCATGTTCTCCCAGGCCTTTGGTCAGACATCAAGATTTTAGAAAAAAGCATAAGGTTTTATTTTCACTGAAATGTTGAATTAGTGGATGGGAATTTATACCTCTCTGAAATTCAGTAGGCTATAATGTCTTTTTAATCCACTAAAAAATAAGTTTCAAAAGGTGTTATTATATCCTCCACTTATAATTCACAATTCCCTGAGACTTCCGGGGGCAATGCCAGAGAGTAACTGATCTGTTTATGACTCTGGAAGAAGGCTCCTCTGCCTGATCTTTGTTTGCATATGAGCAGTGACTATTTCCTTCATTTGACTCATTATGGTTTACAAAGGGAGGATTCTCTGGATTTTCCTTTTAAGTCATTGATGGGAGGTACACTGTGAAAAATTAGTTCTTTTTAAAAAGAATTTTTATTCTTATCATTTATTATAATTTATTCAATTTTTATCCTGACTGTGGCCTCCTCCCTCATCTCTTCCCAATCCTAGCCCCCTCCCTCTTCTCCCCCTATGCCCCTCCCCTACTCTGCTGATAGAGGAGATCCTCCTCCCCTTCTATTTGACCATAGCCTATTAGGTCTCATCAGGACTTCTTCTGTGGCTTGGAAAGGCTGCCTCCCAGCCCCAGGGAGAGGTTATGAGAGAGCCTGCCACTGAGTTCAGAGACAGTTCCAAGTCTCCCTGCTTGGAGACTGAGTCTATGGGCTACATCTGAGCTGGGGTTTTAGTTCCTCTCCATGTATTGTCCTTGGTTGGGATATCATTCTCTTTATGGCCTCCAGGACTCAGTTTTTATGGCTCTGTTGGTCTCTTTTTGGAGGTCCTGTCCTCTCCAGGTCTTTCTGTCTCCCTCTTCTTTCATAAAATTCCCTGTACTTTGCCCAAAGTTTGCTATGAGTCTCAGCCTCTGCTTCAATACCTCAATCAGCTATTAAAAACAAGGAAATCATGAAATTTGCAGGCAACTGGTGGGAACTAGAAAAGATCATCTTGAGTGAGGTAACCCAGAAGCAGAAAGACATACATGGTATATACTCATAAATGGGTATTAGCCATATAATATAGGATAAACATACTAAAAATCTGTACTCCTAAAAAAGCTAAACAAGGAAGACCCCAGGGAAGATGCTCAATCCTCATGCAGAAGAACAAACGTGATAGACATCGGAAGCAGTAGAAGACAGGGAACAAGACAAGACATGAGCCTACCACAGACAGTCTCTGAAAGACTCTACTGAACAATTAGTTCTTAAAGGCAAGTTTTTTATACCAACTTGTCTGCTTATGTCAGAGCAGAAGGCTTCCATCCTGAGGTTCCTGTTGTTTCTCAGGGAAGACTATAATTGCAGGAAGGAGCAGCGCTGTCTTGGGAACACACCTGGAAGGTATGGACCATGGGGAAGCTAGGTGGCCCCACTCAGCCCTGTGTACAGAGACTGATTTGAATATTGTTCCAGGAGCAGCCCAGATAGTAATGGGTTGATGAATTAATCAATTACCTTTGTATGTGTTCTCTCTTTCTCTCTCCCTCCCTGCCTTCCTCCCTCCCTCTGTGCGCCTGTGTGTGTGTGTGTGTGTGTATGTGTGTGTAGGTCTCTCTTTCTCTCTTTCTGTGTGTATGTGTGTATATACATCTATTCTGTGTGTATGACCTCTCTCTCTCTCTTCCTCTCTATCTCCCTCTCCTTCCTCCCCCTCCCCCCTTTTCTCTCTCTCTCTTTGTGTGTTTGGTGTTTGTGTATGTGGAAGGAAGGTGGGTGGAGACCAGAGAAGGATATTAGGTATTTTGCTTTACTCCTCTGCTTTATTTTCCTGAGACAGGCTTTCTCACTGAACCTGGATCTTGCTGTGTTGTGGTTAGGTTGGGTAGCCAGCAAGCCCTGGTGATCCCCTGTTTACCCCATGCCCCTGGGCTGTTGTTACAGGTTAAAGCCATGCCCAGTGTTTTTATCTTGGTGGTTGGGACTCAAATAGAGGTCTTCATGCTTACACAGAGAGTTTTCTCACCTACTGAACCATTTCACCAGCACCCTGTATACTGATTGAAAGAGATCTTTGTTGGAACCATGCCAGTCACCACTTACCTCACTGTAATTGTCTCAAAAGCAAGTTTCCTCATGGCAAGTTGGTCATGCGCTTCAGACATGTATCCACAAGAAAGAGATTTCAAAGCCCCACTAGTGTTTAGAAGTCTGAGCCAAGAAGCTAATAGCAAAAAAAAAAAAACAAAAAAAACAACACAAAATAAAACAAACAAAAAAACCCCCCAAAACCAGAAATAAACAAACAAACAAAAAACACACAAAAAAACCGAACACACATCTCAGGATCCTACCTAGGACTTACTATACAAAACAAGAAATTTTTTTTTCTAAAACGTCTGTGGATAGTAATAGCCTTTAAAAGCACCTCTCTACCACCACCACAAGGGAATCCACGACCTAGTGCACTGTTGCTTTTGTATTCAGCCACAGTCTTCGTGTGTTCCACAGAGGAACCACAGGCTGGGTAAGGACATGGACCTTGTTCTTTCTCTGTGTTGAAACCACCGTGCCCAGTTCTGTGAGGCACTCAAAACACTGTTAATGAATGAATGAATTGGATATACCTGTGATCAGTTTCCCAGGATACACCAAGCATATCCTCTGACATCTTGTATGACTAATTACTCTTTTATTAAGTGTGGCTACCTTTATATTTTAAATTAAGCCTGACAGGTGAAAGGCTAGCACATTACTGGCAGCATGTTTCTCTACTAGGCAGCATCCTCCTGTAAGTTATTGCCCTGGCAAAGGCCATTGCATTTGGGCAGGGATGTCAGCATAGTGAATAAATACTAATCTAGATGGTGGCCATCACTCCACTCTGCACTACTGACTAGTATTGTTGCATTCACTGATGTTTGAAGGTTTAAGTGAAAATTGCCAATGAAAGAGTTTTTATCTAACAGGTTTCCAATAAGTCTCTACTGAGAATTAACATTTTTTTCAAAAAGTGCTTTAGAGTTCTTGATGAAATCAGTTTTGAAAGAAGTTTCAGGTCCTCCTTTAAAACACTTGTATTTCATATGATTCCCTGCACTCTGCGGAAGATTTGGTTGTGAGTCTTAAAATCTGCTTTGATATGTTGCTGGGTAGAGTGCAGGGAATCATATGAAAGAAGAGGGAGTTAGTAAGACTTGGAGAGTACAAGAGCTCCACAAAGACGAAATAGATCAGGGCACACGGGTCTCTTATGAGACTGTTTCTCCAACCAAGGACCATATATGGATATAATCTAGAACCCCTGCTTGGATATAGCCCATGGTAGCTCAGTATCCAACTGGGTACCCTAGTAAGGGGAACAGGGACTATTTCTGTCATGAACTCAATGGCTGGCTCTTCAATACCACCCCCCACCCCCGCCGAGGGAGAAGCAGCCTTGCTAGACCCCAGAAGAGGACATTGCAGCCAGCCCTGAAGAGACCTTATAAGCTAGGGTCAGATGGAAAGGAAGGAGGTCCTCCCCTATCAGTGGACTTGGAAAGGGGCAGGGAGGAGATGAGGGAGGGATGGGGAGAGTGGGAGGGAATGAGGGAGGGGGCTATGGCTGGGATACAAAGTACATAACCTGTGATTAATATAAAAATAAAAAAACAAAAGAAAAAATTAATTTACATACATTTCAAATAAAAATTTTGTACGTCTATTAAATAAAAAAACAAAACAAAAAATTGCATTTGTTGTTATTGCTGCTACTGGTGTTATTAGTGTAGCTTTAGTGTTTCATGTGCTTACATGTGTTTTGTTTAACTAGAACTTTATGGCTGTCAAAGGGAATTTGACCATTGTTGTAATGATGCTATTTCTTTCATGTCTACATCTCCACATGCATAAGGATGGGTTGGGAGTTTTTTGTTTTTGGTTTTTCTTTTATCGTAAAACAGCACAACTACAAGTGTGAGCAAAACTTAAAGAGAAAAATATAGGGTGTTGTTTATTTATTTATGTAACAATTTGTGGGAGGGAGTAAAGCAAGCCAAAGTAAATATTTGGCAGGAGTACTAACTTTGGCTGGGCCATTTTCATAATACTCCTTTAGAGAGAGATAGCTGCTTCTATGAAGTTTTGGGAATTTCCAAGATGGTCCAGATGTAGGTGTTAAAATTGCACATGGTTACCTGGCTATTAGTGCCTGAGGGTAGTTGTAGTGTGAATCCTGAAACCTTAGTGTGCTTCCTGTGATTGCACCAATGTTTCCACTTTTAATAGAGCAGACACTCTGAATCAAAGAAGTGGCTTTCTTGAGCATGTTGTTGATTTATAATGCAATAAAGTATATAACTTGGGTCATTTAAAAAGAGAAACGTTGACTATTTCTTTCTGGTTCTTAGCAATGAGAAAAAATCTGTTTCTTCTCTTACACTTACTGTTACTTTCTTTTGTTATATTTTGTTGATATGTAGTCCACAAGGAGAAATACTTTTCTTCTTTTCTTACTATATTATCATTATATTATTATTATTATTATAAAATGTATTCACTTTGTATCCCAGTTGTAGCCTCCTCCCTCATCTCTTCCTGGTCCCACCCTCTCTCTGTCTTCTTCCCCTATCCCTCTCCCCTAGTCCACTGATAGGGGAATTCCTCTTCCCCTACTGTCTGATCCTAGCCCATCAGGTTCCATCAGGATTACCTGAATCCTCTTACTCTGTGGGCTGGGTAGGTAGCGCCACCAGGGAAAAGTGATCAAGGAGCAGGCAACCCAGTTCATGTCAGAGACTGTCTCTGTCTCTTCTCCCCTTACTAGAGGACCCACATGGAGACTAAGCTGTCTGTGGGCTATACCTGAGCAGGGGGTCTAGGGCCTCTCTTTGTAAGGTCTTTGGTTGATGCATCAGCCTCTGCAGTTCTCCCTGGGGCCTTTTTTTTTTCTTTGTTGGTTTCCTTGTGGGGCTCCTGTTCCCTCCAGGACCTTCTATACACTCTTTTTTCCATTAGACCCCCTGTGCTTTATCCAGAGTTTGACTGTGAGTGTCTGTATCTGCTTTGATCCCCTGCTGTGTACAGAAATTGTGGTACATTTACTCAATGGAATACTACTCAGCTATTAAAAGTAAGGAAATCATGAAATTTGCAGGCAAATGAATGGAACTAAAAAAGATCATCCTGAGTGAGGTATCCCAGAAGCAGAAAGACACACATGATGTATACTTACTTATAAGTGTATATTAGCCATATAGCCATATAATGTAATATAGGATAAACATAATAAAATCTACAGACTTAAAAAAGCTAAACAACAAGGAGAACCCTATGGAAGATGCTTAATTCTTATTCAGAAGGGAAAACAGGATAGACACCGGAAGCTGTAGAAGAGAGGAAACAGGATGGAAGCCTACCACAAATTACCTTTATTTTATTTTTTTCAGGCTTCAGGGGTTTTCAGGTTGAATAAATTTGAAAGACTAATCTATAAAACAGATTTTCTTTTTTCAGCATAATTACAGATGGAAGGAGGCAGGTCAATGGAGGAAGTCAAACAGGGAGAGAGATCTTTTAGTAAGACAATCTTGTTGATAAACTGGATACCACAATGATGGAGTTGCCATGGGAACGTGTAGGGTGTGTTTTGTTCTGGTCAGTTTTAAAGAGAGCCTGTCCAGCAGGCTCTTAGGTGAGAAGGTCCTCCTTTAAGTCAATAGCCAATGCCTAATCTTGGTGTAAGTACCTGTAAATGTAATTTACTCTCTGTTCTTAATCTCATTTATGGATTGTGGTGCCGGCTGTGGAGGTAGATTGTGCTAAGTATTAACTTGATAGTAGAGAGCTGATGTGAGAATTTAACCCATTCCTCTTTTCCTTTTTAGCATGATTTCTAATCCTAATTACTGTGATTATGTTCATGGCAATGTTACTAAAACTTTTCCTTTCTTTCTTTCTTTCTTTCTTTCTTTCTTTCTTTCTTTCTTTCTTTCTTCCTTCCTTCCTTCCTTCCTTCCTTCTTTTCTTTTGTTAAAGGAAGGAATATAAAGTTATCTTTTACAAAGTAGTCATTCTTCACACCAATGTTGAATGCCTGTCCTGTGCTAACATCAGAAGCAAAGGACAAAATGACCATTTTTATGACATCAATCTGCCCTCATTTCATTCTTTTATCCTTTGATCTCTGTAGTTCCATGGCTCTAACAGTAGACAATGGTGAAATGATAAGTATTAACCATTAGAAACAAATAACCGCAGATTATTCTGGGAATGACAAAATATACAATTCTAGTTTATCATATGGTTACAATTTATTCCCATAGAGAAAGTGTGTCAGTTGAAGAACCCTATATTTACCAGTTAGTTTGTGACTGCATTGAGACTAGTTACAACATCCTTTTGAACATGACATGGGCTGAGCCTTCTTCTGGCCAACCCAATACATTTTCATTTTAGGAACAAGCTGAGCAGTGTGTCTCTGTTAGTGTTCAGTTATATCAGCTTCCCTTAAGAAAGTTATAGCTGAGAAGATAGAATTAGTAAAAAGCAAGAACAGATAACACTATGTTCAAGCCAAGTCCTTCATTGCTGCTTTGCAACATAGAAGATTTTTTGTAGTCAGCCCATGTTCACCTGTGTATTATTTCCTATTTTAGATGTTATTCATTTATATGTGTTACGGCAGTCCAATTTATATAAATAGACCTGAGACAGTGTCACTCTGGACCTGACTTCTCATAGCCTTGAGCGCAGACTGGACATTTTTATATTATAATCTCTAATGTATACTTAGTGAACTGACATCAAAGTTAATGTGTTTCCCTAGATATTGATGCATTTTTAATCATTTCTTCTTGAGAATGACTACCTTGGGCATGTTGACAGTAAGAGAACTCTCGTTATCATTAGGTATCACACAGATAGCTATAGTGAAGGTCACAGCTCTTCTATGGCCTTGCCATTTAAGGTCAGATGCCATTTCAGGCTTAAAACCTATTCTTTCTTGCCTTTAGCATATTTTCTAAATGGTATAAATGCAAAACTGTCCAGGGAATCTACTAAATTAGATATTATCCAAGCGTTGATGATTCTCAATGAAAACAGACTAAGTACCAATCTGAGCCAAAACATGGGAGCCAGACGGCATGTGAAGAATTCTGCGTTCTCTTAAGTCCTTTTTCACATGCTGAGTTTTTGACATTGGTTAGGTAGATAGGAGGTGCAGATTTCATTTTAGGTAGTAGCATTTTAACAGACTGTAAAATAAGCACTCTTTGTTCTCAAGGCAGTTAGCAGGTGGAAAACAAGTTTGATGAGTGCTTCACCTTGAGGTGCTGTATTTTGGGGGAAGGACAATAAAATATGCTGTTTGTGTTAGTGTGCTTCCTTATAACATCTGGTAGGAAAACTCTTCATGGAAGCTGCAGGGTTAAAGTCACCATCTCTCCAGGGGTTCTGTGGCACTGAAGCCAAGGGGAGATGTGGCAACTTATATTTTACCTCCACAGCCATAGCAACTGAACTGGAGTGAAGGGCAAGTGAACTTCAGCCCTTTGCCTTCCATTGACTGCATTGATAAGGGTGCACTGAGTAACACTTTAGTTTTGTTTCATTTATAGTAACGTGTTTTTATCCTCTGCTCTGGCTGAGTAGTAGGTGATGACTGCAAAGGATTTTGATCTCTCCATAAACTCCTTGCTAGGACATTTCATGTAGCATTTTAAAAGTATGTGGGATATCCAGAACCAAATGATACTCACTGGCTCTCCAAATACTGAATGCGGCGCTTTCATCCCGTCATTAGAATAAACACTTCTCAAGCGTAATAAGCATTAGCTCATGCCCTTAAATGGGTAAGAGATGGTCATGTCTATGAGCGATTTCTCTTCTTTGAGGGAGCAGCTTCACCTATAAATGAAAAAGTGACTGTGAGGTCATACATTTGTGAGAAGTGCAATTAGGCTCCAATGTAATTGAAGCCGCCTGTTCTCTAAAATGAAATATTGAACCGACGCCCTCATTGCACAATGAAAGAAATGCAAGACAGGGATGGATCTGTGTTTTTAATATTGTTGATGCTATTGGCTTAGACATGTTCCATTTGTTGGGTCTGTTTTGCAAGCCTAAATTTGATCCCAGACACTTTCTCCATATAAATGTCTCAAGAATTGCAGTCACACATCCATCACCTTTTTGCTTTTGAATTACAAAGATAACCTTAAGATAGGAACCTTCTACTGGGCAGTGTGATACACACACAGAAAGGGTAAGTCTCCTTCATGATGAAATCAGCCAATACCCAAGAGGAAAGTAACAGGCGGAAAGGGTAGAGCTGATGAAAAAATTGATCCTTTTCCAAAACGTGATGTGTTGTTTATGAAGCAGGCATCAGCTGAAACAGAAAAATAATTTTTTTTCAACTAAAAAGAGACTGACGGTGAGGGAAGGAAAGGTGTATGAAGGATCAGGGGATCAGTGTCTTATTCTCTAGCCATCTCAGGTGATGAGGAAGTTGAGCAGCATTCTATCTGGGTTGCTTCAGATGTTTCCCTGAGGCTGGTGGTATTAAACATTTTAATGCTAATAATGGGTACCACTTTTCGTTTTGTGAGGGCACATGCAGCCTGCACACACCTTTGCCTTATCTGTTGTAAACAGCGTGTTGTTTGTTTGCAGGCTTGCCGAGGATGCAGGTCATTAGGGACTACATTGGCACCCCACCCCCAGCTCTTCATGAAGGACCGCCATTGCACATCCAGGCAGGGGACACTGTTGAACTCCTGAGAGGAGATGCACACAGCGCCTTCTGGCAGGTACTATCATACGATAACTGTTTTGATCAAGTGGCTGATTGAATGTTGAATACTCGATACTCTTGCCTTTAGATACTGATTACATACTTCAGCTTCTGAAACCTTATATGGTATGGTGGGTATTGTTTATTAAACTTCCCTGTGTTCACACTGCCAAGATGGCTGTGAGTGCTATAACACTAAAGAAAAAAAAACAGTGTCAGTGCTGTGAGTCATAATTATCATTTTTATTAAAAATTCATACTTGGCTGGAACATTTTCCCAAACTTCGTACCTGTGGGTATGTTCTCATATGCATGGTTTAATATATTAAGAGTTCAATCCTTGGAAAATACCTGCCTGACTTGCCAGTGGCCCTTTGGGGCCCTATTTGACTTTTTGCACACCCACAGTACCTGTAGGACTTAGAGGTTCTCTACGCATTATTCATAAAATACATGAAATGTAAAAGGTAGTTGATTTTGTTGATATTAGCTGGTGATGAAATCTCTTTTTGCTAATAAGTCCACCTCTGATTTAGGCGTTTTTGTTGTGATAAGTATGGTATAGGGCTAAGATTTTATATACCTGGGTAACAGAATGTTATGATTCATTAAGAGAATCTGTGTGTTTTAAATATGTATAGAGATATTTACCAATAAAGTTGAAGAATATATTAACTATTGTATATTTAAAGTAATGGGGGTGGGGGAGGAGGTTCAGTAGAAAGAATGGCATGTGAGTGAAATTTGATCCTGGCTAAAGGGAAAGGAAGCAAAGAAGGGCCTTAGGACAAAATAGCCCACTGTGCACATGAAAGTCTGTCTGTCTTCTTGTCACTTCAGAAAGTTCTTAGATCTAACCCTTGTCCTGACCACTATTTCAACTGCTCTAGCCAACTGCTTTCCTGAAATTCCAGCATTTTTCCCCGAGTTTTTCTTTTCTCACTCCTCATCCTCCCCAGAATAGGAAGAGGGGAAAATTTTTCTTTTTGTATGAAATTATGTATATAATAATATATATTTGAGTGTTTTTAGTATAATGTGCACATGTGCATGGAGGCCTTTGGGCCACTTCATGCTAATGAAGGCCCTAGGAAAACCATGAGTGCCCTGTCCTATCACACTCTGCTCTATTCCCTTGAGACAAGATGTTTCACTGATCCTGGAGCTAGGCTGCCAACCAGTGAGTCCTATTAGTCCCTTTGTCCCCTCCTCCCACCGTGTTGGAGTTACAGATATGCATGGCCGTGTCCTGCCTTCTTCACGGGTTCCGAGGATGTGAGCTTAGGTCCTCGTGCATGTACAACACATGCTTTTATGCACAGAGTCACCGCTCCAGTCGACAATGGATTTTTTTTTCTACATTGAGTTTTCATCCTGTAACTATGCTTAATATCAGTTATTCTTAGAGTTTTCTTCACCATATCCCATGAGAGGTTCTTTTGTAAACAATTATGCTTTCTTGATCTTTCCCAATCTACGTACCTTTAAATTATTCTTCTTACCTTGTGGCAGAGGCTGTAACATCTGTAGATTGTGGAGTGGAAGTGAAAAGAGTGTGCGTCTTTCCTGTGTTGCTGATGTGAGGGAAATGCACCCAGTTCTTTACCACTGAATATGATGTAACTCAGGAAGTAGGACAGTCTCTTGAAAGTGCAAAGTAAATTTCTTTAGGAGTAAAAAGATGTGTGCTTCTATCTGATTATTCTTCAGTGAGTTAAGGTAGTTGGCCATTTTCTAAGAATGTGTGCACTTTATCTGTCATTAAATGTAATGGCCTGATGTTCACAATATTAATTGTTGGTCTAGTATGTATTGAATCACTTCCATTACCTCACTATCCCCATCTATTCCTCCTTGGATTCTCTCCTTGGTTCATTCTGACACACAAGATGACTATGATGTCCACTGTCTTTTTTTTTTTTTTTTTTTGCTTTTCTCTCTCTCTCTTTTTTTCTTAGATCATTTATTTCTGGTCCTAACATTATTCTTACTTTATTCTCCTTAGTTTTGGTTAATTAACAGTTTGAAAACTTTGTTTATTTTTAGGCTTTTAAGATAACACATGTTTATTGATTCGCATATTTTATTTTGCTTCATTTTCTAACATAGGCAGATAGCACTGCAGGTTCTAAATACTATTTTTGCTGCCTCCTTAGATTCTGCTATGCTTTGTTTTTACTTTCAGTCTGCTCAGAATACTTTCTAATTGCCCTTCCATTTCCTTTTCTGGGAATTTAGGAAATATGCTATTTGATTTCCAAGTATTAAGGAATTTTCCATATATTCTTAATGTCTTTGATTAAAAAACATTGATCTTCCCCATTGGTATCTAAAAAATTATACAGATGAGTGATCTTTCTGTTTATATTAAAGTCAAATTAAACAGTTTTGTTTGCTATGTTCTTAATTTATAATTCATTTTCATTTCTCAATAGAATATAGATTGTATGACTTGATCATTTTAAATTAGTTAAGAATTGTCTTATGGCCCAGGAAATTATCAGTCTTGATAAATGTTCTGCGTGGGTTTACAAAGAACGTTTATTTTGTTTATAAGCAATGGAATATCATACAAATGTCATTTAGGTCAAAATAATTGATAATATTGCCCAAATGTTATGTATCCATATTGACTAGTAACATAAACACCCAATTTATCTACGCTCCTACACTTACGTCTGGCATTTTTGTAGATTCTAACTTTCCCCTCATTTTCTCCTTTATGACTCTTGGTCATTAGTTCCTCTTTATTTTAGCTTCTCAATCACCTGCAATGTAGTTCTTCTCCATCTCTACTCTAAAAGTTCCTCCCAAATCATGACACTTGCCCTAACTTTTATGTCATGTGATATCTGGAATTATTTTTAATTGCCATCTTCACTTGTAGAATTTGTTTACTACAATCATCTTCCATAACCCTGCAAAATTCAGATACGATTGCATAATCTAGTAGTGTCCTTCAGTGTTTTCCTTCTGGGGAAACCGTGCTTATATTTCTTTTTCCTAACAGAGGTGTTTATGAACCACAGAATAAGTGCTATGGCCTTGCTACTTTTCTGACTCCTCATCTCACCATCCTCACATTTAACCATGTAACCCTCATCATCCTTGTGATGATTAACTTGTAATTATCAACTTGGCACAATGTGGAATCACCTGGGAAGAGAGTTGCCATGGAGGATTGTCAAGATTGAGTTAGCCAGTGGGCATGACTTTGGGGGATTCTCTTCATTACATTAATTTTATATGGGAACCCAGCCCACTGTAGGAAGTATCATTCCCTAGTCAGCAGGTTTCTGAACTATCTAAGAGTGAAGAAATCAGGTTGTTCTCACTGTTCTTGATTGGAGATGTAATATGACTAGCTTTTTGAAGTTCCTACTTTGACTTTCCTACAATGATAGACTGTAACCTATAATTGGAAACTGAAGTTCCCAAGTTGCTTTTTGCTGGACATTTTATCACAGCAACCTGAAACTAGAACAATCTCCATGTGCTTCTCTGAGACATTTTACTAAAAGCCCCATTTGTGATAGTTTTGTTATCCTGTCTGCCTCCTTACTTTCACCCCAATTATCAGGTAGAACTTGGTGTTTTAAAAAAATTATAGTAGTAACAAGGATAAGCAAACAACTCATGTTAATTATACAGTTTTTGAATACAAAGTAGATTTATAAGCATATTTTAATATAGTAACACATGTATTTGCAGTGAAAATTCTGAAAAAAAATAATTGTTGTTGTAATTCTCATTTTACACATCAGCAGTCAGAGCCACTTGAAGTTTGAGTAGCTTGGCCAAAGTTTCATAGTTACTGGGCAGAACTGGAAATCATACCTAGAAATTCTTGACCCCAAGTCTAAGCTCTTAATTTCCATACTGTGCTGTGTCTTCTGAGGTCTTCTTACCACTGAATAAGCTCCTGCTCCCCTAACAAGCTTGGTGTTTATGCCTGCAAACTTTTTTACGCTACTTGAAATGTATTCTCTTCAGTGTCATGAAGTGTCTGACAGTATTCCAGTCCATTTTCATTAAAAATGTCCTAGGTTAATAAGATGCCTCTTCTGCCGTATTCGATATTGAATACGAATACCAGGGTGAACACTTGGGATGGGACCCTGTCAGGAAGTTTGTGGAGGTGTAGACCACAAATACCTCTTTGGGAACATTTTAGACTTCTGTTCACCACTCTGGTCTCAGGGTCAGATTTTCCATGTTGCAGCTGCCTACTGGGAATGCAAAGGCAAGAGCTGCCAGGCCTTAAGCTTTACACCCAGAGCTGGTGCTTTCATTGGTTTAAGCAAGGAGCTCAGACACAGGAAAGGAGATTATGCTAATTGAATACCAGGAGAGAGGGAGAGAGTTCACTAGAGAACACCCCGGTCACAGTGGACCACAGGCAGAAAACACTGTGGGATTTGTCTGAGCAGTGCTAAGAATAAACTGACTTTGTAAGCTACCCTTGCAGATGCTAAAAGCTAGTCAATTTCTCATCTAGAAACATCAATAGAAAATAGTGAAGCTAAGCACAAAATATTGGAGCTATTGAAGCATAGAAGTGGTGCCTAGACAGTAGTGTGTTTGCGACCACAGTGAAGATCATGGGGATGGCTCAGCGGGACTCTAGGAGCCTGCACAGTGTGTGCCCACAGGCATTTAACTCTGTTGAAGAGAGAATTGTAGGTATAATGTTTTTATAACCAACCTTCTGTTCCTTACTTTTCTTAGACATATAAAGCTGAATTATACCTTTTTAATTTTTTATTCACTATTTTTTGCAGCATAGTATGTTTAGGTGATACTTTCAACATTTTTCATAATGTTTACAGACTCATTTATTTATTTATTTATTTGTTTGTTTGTTTGTTTGTTTGTTTGAAAATAGTGACTATTCAGGCTTGGTTCCAGTTGACCTCATACTCATCGTACTATATTGTACCGCAATCTATTATTTCTATACAAAAGGAAAATTGCTTTTAACTCTCATTTTCTCTTCAGCTGTCTGGATGTGTGAAGATTTTCTTGTGTGGTACTAAAAAGGCATTGGAAATACTCAAGAGAATCATAGGCTAAATGAGGAGAGACATGGAATGACAAAAATGTGTCTATGACTTTTTCTTAGTGGAATGCAGATCTTATGGTTAGGAAGAAGAACAGTTAAGCTTAGAACAGAGAAGAACAGTTAGCACATTTATTTCAGAAAGTAATTGTGCACTGAGGGCTAGCTCTTCATTCACTGTTCAGGCACCCTCATGCCCCAGTGTGAACTCTCACTAGCCTAACGTTATATCCTCTATTTTTAGAGGACTCTTTCATGCTTGCTGCTAACTAGTAATAGGTTTCCATTATCAGGGGTATGTTAAAAATTCACCTAGTGTTTCTGGCTTAGACATAACATGTACCAGCATTGTCTTATGACTACCTCTAAATCATTTAAGGGATATTTAGCTGGACTTATTGGAAGGAGCAGTAGCAGAGTGAGAAATCCTTTAGTAAAGTTATTTATTTGTGGCTAAATTGCCATATGGCTTGGATACAGTCTTTTAAATACTATGTAGCTTAATTCTGTGTGTCTCTTAAGGTGGGCAGATAACAGTCGTGTTCATAAAACTGATGAAAAGCCCCTCTAGGGCTTTAGAATACCGAAAGACAGCCCTTTTTCAAAAATTAGGCTATAGTGGGCCTGGTTTGAACCCAGGCTTGCATTAAGTCCCAAATAAATCTTATGTGAGCCACTGAGTAGATGATCATCTTGGTAAGATTCCATGGTAAATCTCCAGCTTGTTATGTGCTCATTGATTGAAAACCACCCTTTTATTCATTGCCAAAAACCCAAGGTGCTCCAACGAACTCATTTCTTTTGGCTATGATAAATACTAAATAAGGAGAGTGCTTTCAGATTGTCAGCATTTAATACAGAAATGCTTGTCCCAAACCTCATACTGAAATTGACATATTTGTTTTCTGTATTTCAAAACAATGTTAAAGATGTTACAAAGTCCTCAAGGAGGCTGGCATGATTAAATATACTTTTCTTTTATAGGCTGGACCATATGGAAGGTTCATAGCAGAAAACTGGCCAACTTAATTTTATGTTTTATTTAAAAATCAAAACACTAGAGTATTTCTTCCTTGTTGGTTCTCAGTTATAAGGAATATTTTTGACTGATTTGAAGTCCTGTATTTGTAGATATGATTACAGGGTCTCCATGTACATATTTTGTTCATTTTCATGCTTAAAGGAAACATATATTTTGTAGTTTGTACCCTTCAATATGTGAGTTCCTCTAAGGGACTGCATTTTTAAATTGCTTCAAGAATATAGTTACAACAACAACAAAAAGAATACAGTTTCATGCACCTCTCTGGGTGCCTCACCCCAGATCATTTGTGATTGCACATAATTAGCACTAGAGAAGCTGGTTAAGTGTTTTTTGTTTCCTATGCTGGATTTTAGGAAATCAGAGCTCCTTTTGCTGAGTTTTGTTGACTGCCATCTACCAGTGTGATGGCCTTAAACATCTAAGACTAAGGGCTCTGGTTTTATTCAATGAAAAGTAGGGGAGAGCAATGGTTACTGTAAAGTAAACCGGTGATGTCATACCGTTGTCACCAAGCACTATCCAACCATTCAGACAGATCTGACAGATTATCCATCTGTCTACTTAGTCATCCATCCAAATACATAAAAATTGCCTACAGTGGTTCTCACTCTGTTTTAAATTGGAAGGACCAGAAACAATACCACCAGTTTCTAATCCTCATGATCCAAATGATCATAATAGAGGATGCATTATTTTGAGGATTTTTGCTAAGAGGTTTTTGTAAATTCTGTTTTTAAAAACACACAGTTTAGCCTGCAGATTAAAATCTGAAGTACTAACCACAAATGAATTTGGATTTGAATATTTAAAAGGACTTTTGTACTGGTTAAGAGCTTTGGCCTATTTGAACATTTTCAAGAAATTTCACTTTCTAAACTGCTTTCACTTTCAAGTGTGTCACTTCACTCATTAATGCAGAAAGTCAGATTTTATCATAGACTGTCATGTTTTCAACACACACCATGCCCAAAGCATACAAATTACTCTCCAGGATGTATCGGGGACTCTCTTTCTTTGAATAGATATTAGTCTTCTCTGCATTGTTATTATCACAACAATAATTTCTATTGAAGTAAGTGGTCTCTCTGCATTTTCATTATAACTTCTTTCAAACAATGAATTGTCAATTGAGCTGTAAAAAATGCACTCTGCTTTCCCTTCTAAGGGATTCATTTTGGCAGCGTCTTCTTTCTTCCTTTGTCTTTTCTTTTTTTGAAAGCTATATAAAATTGTCTTCAAATGAAATGAATAGCAAGTAGGAAATTGGCCACTTAGGATTACATTTCCTGGTGCAGGTGTAAGGCATGGCTATTGGGCTATTGTCTCATAACACACAGAACATTTCTGTTTGCACCATCAGACTGGTGGCAACTGACCTGTTGCTTTTAAATAATATACTATATAAAGGCAGAAAGCAGAAACTCATTCATGCTGGAGTGCCTTTTTCATATAAGAAAGGTTTTCACAGAAAACATGCAGATTATACTTATTGGAAAGCAGAGGAGGCTGGAGAGAGGGAGGGAGGGAGAGGAGGGAAAGAGAAAAGGCAAGCAAATGTACCATCTTGTGTTTCTACTACAATAGAGTGCTGCCCATGTGTTTTCTTCTTAGGCTAAAAGATCTTGAAACAATGAGCATCCTGAGACCTAGATCATGGACATTATCATTTATGAATAACCAAATGTACCACTGGGGGAATTTTGTGAGCTAATTGGAACCAAAAGGCAATTATAAGTGTGGAACTGTAATCGGTGACAAAAAATATGTGGTTTTATCTACAATGGAAATTAAATAATGTAGAAAATAGTCATGATACTTCACAGCTACAAATCATTCATTTCCATGATCTTTATTTTCAAGAGGGAAAGTGTTTTCACACACATCCTGATTAGTTCATGGACCTTTCCATGAAGCGGATAAAGGCAAAATCATTTTGAGAGTTGTGGTCTCCTCTTTCTTTTTTCTTGGTTTCAAGATTGGATATTAGGCAAATATGGCAACCCTACCTTCTGTTTTTGACAGACTCACTTTATTCCTACACTTGATTTCTAAACTGATTTTTAACTTTTTTCCTCATAACTATACAAAGCGAAAAGGATAAATTCTGAAGGAAATGGCTGCTGTAAGTGGAATGTGGGTGGACACTAGGTGCTCTTTCCACAGAGCCGCTTTGGATGTGGAAGACCTAAGCTGTCTCAGGGATTCAAGCTCAAAGGTGGCACGGTACAGAGCCAATAGTTTATAGAAAAAGAAGTTGGCTTAATGAGAATTTACCACAGTGTACAGTGGGGAGGGATGAGAGAGGTACAGCGAGAAGGGAGAAGTTGAATCTCCCTCCTTGCAATTGTGGAAGTTATTGCAAAGGATTAAGATCACACATTCCCAATAGTTCCAGAACACACAGGAATGTTAACTCCAAGAGCATTTCCTGAAACGATGTGTTTTCTCTCCTGATCTAGAATTCAGGTGTTCATCTGTGTCCTATTCAGGGGCAAATAGAAACATTAAAGAATCAGTTATAAACGTTATCAGATCTCTGCTGTTAAGAAAACAGATTTCTATATCTAAAATAAAGCCAACTCAGTTCTTTGATGTTATCAGCCAAAGAGTCATTGCCTCAGTCTCTGTGAGGACTAACAGGTATTTTTCCCAAGTCAGATTCCTGTCATGAAGACATTTCTTCACAAGGCCAAAGATTTAGTTCTGATTATACAGCAACCCTGTAGAGGGTGGGAGCCTCATGTTAAGAAGTCCCTCAGTTCACCTGTGCTTCTGCACTGTCTCTGAGCCCTTGTATAAAACAAGGAGAAGCCATCAAGGCAAAATTGAACTTGTGAGTGTGTGGATATGAAGCTATTCTTAGTTGGTCAGTATATCCTATAATCACCAGACCTTTATTTTGACAGGTATTTACCTCAAAATATCGAGTATTTTGACCTTGAGAGCATCATGGTCCCTAATTACAGGAAAGGAGAAATAGGCAGCGTATGACTGTAATGGAGCATGGAAGGCCCTGGAGAGATGATAATAGACATTAGTAAAGGCTTGTAAGAAACACTTTCCCTGGGTAATTGCCAACTGGCTTTGATTGAATAGATCATAAACGGGGTTTGTGGGCGTGTTTCCAAGTGTACAGACTGTATTATGGGAATTGGCACAGCCTGACACAGTGGGTGAGGTCCTAATTGTTAACTCTGGAGATGGATACTGTTGGTTAGTTTTCTTACTTGCATTGCTGAATTTGCTGCAGGGCGAAGCACAGGTTATCCTATACTTTCAGGAGGCTACCTACACCTAAGTAGAAATTCAGACATTTAGTTCTCCTTCTTTTTTTTTTTTTTTTTTTTTCACTTTTTGAAAGTCAAAGAGAACGTTTTAGGGATAAAGTTAAAAAAACAAAATAAAATTATTGTCCTTTCCTTATGTTATTTTACTGCCAGGTAAGCTACATTGGGACACAATTGCTGAAGGACTTTGTCAATTAAAAAGTACATTCATCGGGCTCTCAGTCTGGGACTGCCTCTGGCATGGCTGTTGATTGTGCACTGTAATTTCAGTAGAGCCTGTACAAGTACGTCCCCTTCAGGTATTAGAGCAAATGATTTATGAATTTATAACATATTGAATTTAGTATTTTATGATTCATATTCTGAAGAATTAGTGATCATATCTAATTCCCAGGTAGCCAATCCCATGTGCTTTAGTAAATAGTTACTTCATAGTATTCAAACGGAAAGTTAGGGAGGGAATCTCTATCTCCTGTCCATAAATGCTATCAATTTAAGTTACTGATGCCTGCCAGTTTTTGGACCATGGTACTGTGGGGCAACAGTAACTGACTGGGATATTACTGAACTTACAGAAGGTGCCTAGTGTTGGGGACCTTGGGAGTATTTTGGGCAATTCTCTTACTTCATAGACAAGGATATTGAAACTGCAAAAGACTTGAGTGACTTAAGATCAGAAGGCCAGGATCAGAACACCAGGCTTCAGATGCCCTGATCACAACAAATTATTACTTAATTAGTTTTTTTGTGATCTAAAAGCCTGTAGAAATCTATGAAGATATACCAAAAGTGAAAAAATGACATTATCAAATGGTCCTTAAAAAGTAACCATGTCTCTTCATTTCTATCCCACACATGCCCAGCACAATGCAGTGTATACATTGAAACATCCTACTTTTCATCAAAGCACCAATTCTGCTCTCAGTAGAAAATAATTTCTTTAAAAATACCCAATGTTGCATGAACATATAACACATAAAACTAGCACTTAGGACATATCCTTTATGCTTTTTTCTGATTAGATTCACCAAGGCTACGAAAAATCATGTTTCTTGTTGGTAACCATTAAAAAGAAAGAAAGAAAAGAGAAACAATAACAGATTCTTTGGGCCTTTGTTGAGCCTGGATTAATTCGGGTGTTATATAGCTTCTCTCCAAGTAGGCTGTTTTCCAAAATGCAGCCGAACCTTGCTCTCCTTTGCAGATTTTGTATTGAGCAACAGCTTGCGATCTGGCCCATCTATGTGATTATTGGATTTAGCTGGCTGAGTTTTCTTCCATCAAAGAAACTTCTTGTTTATTTCACCGGAAATAAAACCCTGTTGTGAGAGAGTCGGGGTCACATCATGTATATCACATCCAGTCAGAGTCAGGAGGAAAACATCGAGGCACAAGTGATGGAGCTGGACCTCCCTTTCTTGTTGGAGAAATACGGAGACCTCTCCGTAGACATTTCTCAAATATAACAAGGAGAACACGTCACTGTTACACGTGTCTCACAATTTAACCAAGTGCAGAAATACAGCTTCTGGCTTTTCCATTGTTTATTTTTCTCAGTGTATAATTTACAACTTTTGATTTTAATTGCTTTTTTTTTTCACTTCCATCAGCCAAAATTTCAGAGATAGAGTAAAGACAGACAATTTTGTATAAATGAGGAAAAGTTATCAATTGTAATTATGGACTTTGTCATATAGTTTGATGACTGGACCTAATGATCAGCTTATGCAAGTTGAAAATAATTATAATTTCAAAGATGGTGTCCGAGGATGAAGTTTGGCAGAACTGTAAGTCATAATTGCTCTTTAGAAGTGAGCAACATCAGAGATAGAAATTTCCAGTCTTTATTTCACTTTATGAGCTTTTGAAATTCATACGCTAGCCAAAATTAAGTATCCTACCCTTTTGAATATAAAATTACAAAGTGGGCAGTTTTGTTCCTTTTTGTGTGTGTACATGTACCCTTTGGGAGTCTTCACAGTGACCATTCAGTACTTACCTATGCACAATGGCATTTGACAACTGTTGGTGTTTATTGGAAGGAAAATATCTATACTCTCTCTTGAGGAGAAGTGAATGATGAAAGAATCTATTTGCTTACAAGAGAAGTTTGTTTAAAGCAATGGACTCTCCAGAATGTAGACTAGACATTGAAATGATAGTGATAATGAAAGTCCATGTTATTTGTGATTTAGTATATTTGCCCAAATACAGGAGGGGCATAAAGGGGTTAGGTAAAGATAGAGGCATTTCTATTTAATAACATATGACTAGTCCATTTTCAGTGAAAATTTTAAAAGAATAGTTTGATATTAATTGAAAAACAATATTGTGGATGAAAGAGAAAATGACTACACAGCATCTTCAAATGCTTTTCATGCATATTAATTCTTTAATCCTTGAAACAACCTGATGTGGCAGTTATGAGAAATCTTGTCATCCATACTGCTCACCGCTGACTTGCCCATGGTGGCACAGCTTTTTATAGCAGACTAGGAGACAAAGCAAGCTCTTCTGGTGCTTCCTTCCTGTGACACTGTCTTTCTATGCATTTTAAGAACTAGCCAGGACATGTGTCTCACAGATTGTGACAGGACAAACGAGGCCACGGCTGTAACCACAAGTTAGTCTTTAGTGAATGCCCGGCTCAGACTGGTCTCCTTTCTGGCCACTTCCCCATTATTGGCCCACTTGCCTCATTACTTGTCTTTACAAAGTTCACCAGAATAGTTATAAAAATAGTGCTCACACTTATTTTCTTTATCTATCTAATCTACTTAGTGTCTATCTTCTACCTACCTCTCTATCCATTAAATTAATCCCTATGTGTATTGACCTATATTCCAATACGTCATGGCCTTGCTACACATTCTTCTCTTTCGGTACTCAAACCATTTACCTCTGGTAGTGGAGACATGACTGGGCAGAGTGGTTGTTGCTCTGGTCACCAGCCGTGTGAGATAAACTGCCCAGTAATCTTATAGCACCATCAAGCATATGTTCTGAGTATTCAGGACACTGTAATGGGGGAGAATTTCCCACCTTTCATGAATAACCATTAACTAGCCTTTTTACATTTGGCTTTCCAAATCTGTTTCAAGTTATTCCGAGCTCTTCCAGAAGTGCATCAAAACTCCAATCCAGATAGTATTAGGGGGATAAATGAGCCACGGGGAAGAGATGGCATATTTTTCTTAAAGCAATTTGTTCTTTTTTTCCCCACAAAGTTAGAAGCCAAGCAATTTACGATTAAGATTTTTGGAGGACATCCTCTGTCATGTTAAGCCTTTTTTGTCTGTGGGCTTAAAATGCAGTTTTAGCTATGGCATCCTGGCATGCATTAATGTTTTTCTCTCTACAGGTAGATTACAGGTTTATTTCTACTGGCAAATCTAAAATAGTTTAAATTCATTATGCTCCACTGTAGAGTCTTTTGAAGAAAAATGAGGAGTAGTTAAAGCCTAAGGTCAGTTAGGAATAAGTAAGAGCCTGACTATCCATTTGCATTTGTGATATTCGGGGATATCAGGGAAGTTGTCAATAATTTTAGTTTAATATATTTTCTACAGAAGCAACCTGCTTTTCAAAGGGGAGCATTATTATTGTATAAATTATAATTTAATATTTTCTCTGCATCTGCTTCAATTTATTTAATGAGTCATAGAGGTACTTCTCTTCTCAACATATGCAATTCATGACCTATTTTCTCTGGTCCTTTCCGAAGAAAGAATTTCATAAAAAGACTCAGCTCGTTGTACAAAAGTCCCATAGTATGATGCTAGAGTCCCTGCAGAATAAATGCATACAAAGACAGCATATTATATATCAGGTGACACATAGTACAAAACAGGAATGTTTTCAAGTTGACCTTGAACATGTTGAGGGACTTACAGAACAAATGTCAGACAGGAAGATAACTAAAAGATTATTCCTTATGTCTGGCCTTTGTAATAAGACATAAAAAAGATGACAAGCTGATTATTTGATGCAGAATAAAATGCTCATATAAGAATAAAAGAAGAAAATTCAGTTATATGTCTTTTATCAAGGTTAGTAAAACCTCATAGATAGATTATCACATCAAGTGCACTGAATCATTGCCTTTGAGGATAGTTTATTTCATAGTTACAGCCTGCACTTCCATCCATGTGTAGGGGATTGACAGCTGCTCCACCCATTAGTATTAATGAATTACCAATGTGCATCCCACACACATCCACCACGGAGCCGAAGACATCCCGCCTACACGCTGCTTTGTTTTGAAGCCTCCAAATGTCTTAGAATTGCTATTTCCTTAATAAATGGGAATCATTGACTATAGCACCCATTATCTCCCAAAACTAAGACTAATTTCTTACAGGATTAGAGAGGAACCCTAACTTCATTTCTTTGTTAAGATGGGCCATAGTGCCTCTTACCTCTCTGCCTTAAGGAACATGTGTGACCCTTAACACTGATGTAACTGCACTGCTTGGGTGTTTCTTCTTTGTTTGTTGTTGTTTGGTTTGGTTTTCTTTTTTCTTTTCTGAGACAGGGTTTCTCTGCCCTGACTCACTTTGTAGAACAATCTGGCCTCGAACTCACAATGATCTGAATGCCTCTGCCTCCTAGAGTGCTGGGATTAAAGGCATGTACTGTCACACCTGGCTTGGGTATTTCATTAGGAGAACATTTTTAAAATTTTAAACAGTTGACACTGAGGTGAGGTAAGAAAGAATAAACTATGTTGGTTTTTTTTGTTTGTTTTTGTTTTGTTTATTTAGCTTAGCAGGTTCTCTGATCAGAAGAGCATCTAGGACTTATGCACATGTAGCCCTCCATCCCCGCAGCCCTGCAAAGAAACCCTAGATACCAGATAAC
The DNA here is from genome assembly GCA_028658305.1 of Pachyuromys duprasi. Lineage (NCBI taxonomy): Eukaryota > Metazoa > Chordata > Mammalia > Rodentia > Muridae > Pachyuromys > Pachyuromys duprasi. Next base: position 85,267,475 of record CM053744.1, on the reverse strand, counting down.
CTAACATTAAAAAGGACACAGTTCTTGTCAAAAGAGAAAACTGTCTTCATTTCTGGAAGATAGTCATGCCCGGTTATGCATCCTCTTTCTTGGCCAGCTTCTGTGCTTTGCTTTTTGTTGTTCATGTTCTTTAACATGGGTGCCTTTTTCAGCATGTTAGTCAAAACTCAGAAATGGAATCTTGTTACTGTGTGTGGGCGTCTATTCCAGTTGTGCTCCTCAGCCATCTCCGTTCATGACTGTGGTGTTGAACACCTGGCACTTCATGTTGTCCTATGCATCCATGAACTTTCCTCACCAGTCTTGGTCTCACACGTTACTATGTGGCCCTCAGCCTTGTACAAGACTTCAGTCGGTACACCAGGAGACATCTTTGCAGGAAGAGAGTTCAACTGCAAACTCCAGATTTGTTCTGGCACAGTAGAGGACAAAGGCATGAGGCAAGGAAATAGTGGGCCAAGAGTATGGCTCTTGATGTGACCTCTACATGTATTTGTTATCGCTGAGACCCAGAATGATTACAACTTAAACCGTTTTTTCCTGACATAATTATTAGTTGTTACTATTTACCCTAAAGAAGTCCTAAGCTTGTGTGGAAAATTATAAGTTTTCCCCATGTAGGATGTTCTCTATGAAGCTATGGTCTCTTCCTCAATAACCAGGGTGACTTGTTTCTATTCATGCATTTCTTATAGCCCACTTGGTTTTAAAGTGGAAATCATTTTACAACTTATTTGTCAACATAACTTGATAAACTATCCAATTCAATGAATCTACTTCCACCCTTTCTGTTTTGTGACATTCTACATTCCACAGATACACATTCTCAAACACACACTCATTACTAAAATGTCATAGACAAGTCAGAGAATTTCACTGAAGGAATATCTTTGCATAGGAACAGCATGATGCCTTTTCAGCAGCTGCACCTAAAAAATTTAGTGTGCTGTATTTTACTGTCTGTGACATAATTTGAGTTCATAGTAATCATTGGCCTGGGACTATCAGATTGAGAGAAAGATACTTTAATTAACAAACATTTATTGAATACCTGTTACGCACCCAACATCATATTATACAAAAATGAGTAAGACTTTTTGGCAAATGTCAAAGAGCTCATGGTCTAGTCATGGAGATGAGTGTGCAATATTAATAATAGCTGTCCATTCTGCTAAATTTGTGCTACTACTTTGTATGTTGCTAAGAGGATATGAAGGGGTCATGGGTGAGTTTCTCATACCATGGTACCAATTCTCAAATGATGTTTTCATCCCCAAGTTCATGAGCAGTTTTTCATGTTGAGGCAGTTTACAAGTACCTACTTCTTTTGGTAAAATAACATCACCTATAATAATATTTAGATGTTATAGAAGGACCCTTCTTTGTTGAGCCTTTTCTTTGTATAGAGAGGTTGTATAGAGATATAGTTTGAATTCTGGGTCTGCTATTTGTTAGCTTTATGGTCACAGGGACATTCTCTACTTTCTGTATGCTTCATTTCTTTCTTCTACAAAACTGAAGATAGTAATTGACTCTACCATAAAAGATTGATTCAAGAGTTAATGAAAACTGAGAACACTTTGTAATATGTAATAAGAACTTCATAAGCATCAACTTTTATTTAGGCTTCTTCTCCATATAAGATTGAAAGATATAAAGGTTTCAAAATCAAATGTTGACAAGTAGATTAGTTATTTTATAATTATAACCTAAAACCACATGGAAAGTTCAACAGTGGAGAAAAACAAAACAAAACAAAACACGTCTCTGCCTTTGCTTCCTCTTCTGGGCCCATGAATTAGTGTTGAGTACTAAATGCAAAATTTAAACAACCTGATGATTCTAAGTTGAACAACACAGTATAAGCCACAGCATGCCACTATTATTTTGTTCTCAGTGATGTTTTCTTTGTTCTTACTTAGGGACGAAACTTAGCTTCAGGAGAGGTTGGATTTTTCCCCAGTGATGCTGTCAAACCATCTCCGTGTGTAAGTTCTCATGCTTCACTTACTTCTCATTTTATTTTGCCTTTGATGTTATGATTAATTGTGCAAGAAGATGCAAAGGATATTGACTACTCATAGGTTTTGTTAATATTTTCATAGGAGGACAAGTCTTGCATGAGTGTAATCTCATAGAATATACTTTAATCTGTGCTGAAAATACTTCAAATGTTAGGGAAATATATGTAAGATAGAAATATAACTTAGAATTTACAAAATTGTTGAAAAGTCTTTAAGAGAAGTAACCCAAAGCCACAGAGTGGATGTACTGGGCAAGTTTTCCTTTTTCACCGAGGGTACATGGTCTAACCTATTCCTGGCCTCTCAGGTAACAGGAAGTCATTACACTTCAACTGGTGTCTTTGAAAGTATAGTAGAGAATGAACATTTGACAAATTCTTCAACTGGGTCTCTGAATACATTTTCTATGCTTTAGAATGTCTTTTCTGTTTATTTAATATCATAATGAAATTTACTGAAAATGGACACAAGGGGAATGAATGACGGTCTTCATGATGGTTCTATTGCTGTGAAGGGACACCATGACCCTGGAAATTCTTAAGGAGGAAACATTTGATTGGGGCTGGCTTACAGTTCCAGATGTTTAGTCCATTCTCATCGTGGCAGGAAGCATGGCAGCATGCAGGCAGACATGGTGCTGGAGAACAAGCTGAGAGTTCTATATCTGGATAGGCGAGCAACAGGCAGAGACTGAGGCACATTTCCTCCAATAAGACCACACCTCCTAGTAGTGTGACTCTGGGCCTTTTTCATTTAAACTACCACAATGACTATTACTCAAATAACATGGGTAAATACCATATAAATGTATTCCTTGATGCTTTGTGGTATGGATTCGTTTCTATGTGGAAGTGGCATTATTTTAACATCACGATTTTACCACAATTTTAAAGTTATTGAATTCAAAGTGATGAAATGTCTTTACTAATATGATTACTTAAGGGGAGATACCTTCAACATTCTTAAAAAGTCTTTCTTGTTATACTCCCATGGCTTCTATAGTTCTCAACTGCACATTCTTTTTGATATTACAAGTGTAATATCTGTCACCTTTAATTTGAGAATGTAATCTTACACCATTTTTCCAAGCTTAATTATTTTTGAAAAGCAAAGAGAATTAAAAAAAAACATTTGCTGTTCTATTTGTTACAGAGAGATAGTTTGAATCTCACAGGTACAAATATAAGCAGCTATGTTTACATAACAGCAAGTGGCAATTAGATTTTAACATTCAGACATTTGGGAACCCTAAAAAGCATTTGATACACAAAGCACTACTTTCTGTTTACAACATCTTGCATGGGTTTTAGGAGTTTTGTTTTAAGGATAGTCTGGCCTTAAAATATATTTAAATTTGTTGAATGGATGAACAAAAGAATGAAAAAGCAAATGTGGATTCCTTGCTGCTTGCAATTAGCATATTAAATAAGCTGTAAGAATCCTACCATAAATGCCTAGAAGGAAAACCATATTCAGATATTTTAAGATGCTGAAGAATTCTACAGCACTACATACTCAGGAGTAAAACAACCATGTAAATATGAATGCTCTTATAGCGTAAAGTTAATAAATAGCTACTAAAGTGAGCTGCTTAGGTAATGAAATTATAGATTTATTTTTAGCTATAGAACAAGCTGAATGAAAGGAATTAGACAGACTGAAGAGGGGAAAGTGTTGCATGAGCTTGAATACTGTATCCCTTTGATGATGGCCTACACTGTTAATCAGGGGTCCCTGAGTAGTGCTCTGAATTCTATTCTGAGCTGAAAATTTATTTTTCTATGTACATTATTCCTGTCTCTTCTAATGTTCTGAGGCATTCTAGTGGTCATATCAAGGTTGGAGAACAAAAGGCTGGACATAGATGAGGTAGTTAATATATGGGAACAGAGTGATTGGAGACAAAGCTTGGACACAAGGCAAACTTAGATAAATGTGACTCCAGCAGTTTTTAGGGCACATTTCTGTAAAACGCAACTGCACAGAAGAGATACTTCTGTTGCTCTCAGCTCTGGGACAGATTACAGAGAGAGAGAGAGAGCACGAGCAAGAGAGAGAGAGAAAGCAAATGCTCACCCTTAATGATTTCTAAACTTAAGTGTAAAAGTTATCCAAATGTAGGGCTGGAAGTCACACCAGCTCTGTGACCTAAATAATCCTTAGCAAGAATTATAATTTAAAACAGTTGTTCCCCGAGTGAAAATACATATTTTGTCTGATTTAGTCTCTTCACAGATAGCCCTCAAAAGGTCGTTACAGATAAAAGTTCCAGGGGTTATAAACCCACCAGTTAGAATCATGCAATTAGTGAGGAGACAGACCACCCAAGACTAAGGTTAACAGAAACAAAAGAGTTAGATTCATGAGGAAGATACAGGAAAAGATACTTAAATCAAAATTCTATTTTTAATATAACTGAAAACTAAAAAGGAGGTAAGAGAAGATTATAACACTGTGATTTTTGCCTATAAAAGACTCAGATCTAGTAATTGAAGCAAAGGCCTTAATGGGTATGTTAGATGGCCTGTCAGACATGGTTGAGTAGAAAATTGGAAGAGAAATCTGAAGAAGTTTCTAAAATGAGTCCAGAGAGATGAGGCAATGGAATCTATAACAGAATGAAATAAGATCCAAATGTATCAACTAGAAGAGATTAAAGATAATTGTAGAGAATATTCAAGTAAATCATGGCCAAAAACTTTCCAGAATTTATGATAAAAGTAATTTTAAAAATTGATGGGCTGTTGCACATGCCTCTAATCCCAGCACCTGGAGGCAGAGGCAGGCAGATCTCTGTGAGTTCAAAGCCAACCTAGTCAACAAAAACCCTGTCTAATTAAAAAAAAAAAAAAGAAACAAAACAACAACAACAACAAAGACCAAAAAGAAAAAAGGAAAAGAACAAAATCAAGATGAATAACTTTAAAATTAATCAACAAATAGGTATATTAAAGATGACATTAAACCCAACTTGAGAGAAAAGACAAATGTCTGAAAAAAGCGTTGATTATTGGAGTCAATACTAACCACAGTGGTAATTGGAAGCAACATGCTTCTACTGCTGATAGTCAGGGTAAACTACCATTTTGGTAGTTCTCAGGTACCAATATAATTAAAAAAATCGTTAAATACTAAACAGTAATGAAAAGCTATCTGTATTGGTACAGCCTGTCATAATCTGGGAAGAGAGAACCTCAATTAGAACTTTCTAGGATCAGGTTGGCCTGTGGCCTTTTGTTGGGGAGATTGTCTTGGTTGATGAGGAATGTGAGAGGGTCCAGCCCTCTGTGGGTAGGTATGAGCTGTATTAAAACAACAACAACAACAACAACAACCAAAAACCTAGCTAAGCATGAGCCAGAAAGCAAGCCAGCAAGCAACAGTAATCCTTGGTTTCTACTTCAACATTCTACCCTGAGCTCTTGCCTCGACTTTCCTAAGTAATGGATTATGATACGGAAATAGAAGATAAATATGCTTTCCTCCCTTGGTTGCTTTTGGCCAGTGTTTCATTACAGCAAGAAGAAAATGGAACAATATATCTCATGTAACAGAACATGCTCACTGAACAAGCCAAGGCTCTTCTAGAGAATTTTGGAATGGAATATCCTCTGTTGTTTTTGTGAAATTACATGTCACTCCTCACTTCTTGGATATCCATTCTTTTCCAGCCAAAGGAGAGACCACAGGGAGAATGTGTGAGAGATTTTACTAACTCCTTTCTTCCTTCTTTCCCACTCTCATCCAGTTTAAAAGACCCAGGAACATCATGGAATGTGTCTGTCAAAAAGTTGGCTGATTCATGACGGTTTTTAAAACTCAAAACAGACTATCTATATTCTACTTCTTCCTCAATAGCTTGTAAATAGTTACTTTTCTGTGGTATGTGCTTTATTGGGTATTTTTCTTACAACTGCTATACATTCTTTGGCTTTCTTCATTTTCTAGTTGACATCATCAGCTAGAAGATGCTTTCTTTATTTGCACATAAAATGCAATATTTTCACTTGTGCAATTGTGGATATTTTCCATGATGTTTTAATGAATAATAAAATCTGGGTTTAGAATTTGCATTACAAAATAGCATCTCCATCTAGTGAGTACTGTTTATTTCACAGGTCTTTTTGTTTTCTTCTGTCTTAAGGAAGGGAAGTGCTACTTGTTTTCCTTAATACTATTTTTATTTTAGTTTTCTATGCCGGATTAAATTGTCTTGAGGTAAATGTTGAAAGTTTCTAGTTCATATTTTTTTGCTATCTCTTCCCTTGAAGGTATAGTAGAAAAATGCATGAAAGAATGAAATAAAGCAAAATGAATTATTTTCTACTTATCTGACATATACTATGATTCATTCTATGTAAACTCGCCAGCGGATAGTTCTGGGACTGTGCTACTTAAGGGTTTTATAGGGCTGACTCAGCTGAACTGAATTAATGATTGATTTCTAAAAGCTACCCTTAAGTAAACTTAATCTATTTTTGCCTTTTTATGTCCTAGGTACCTAAACCAGTAGATTATTCTTGCCAACCCTGGTAAGTATTAAAAATGTTTATGTTGCTAAGTTGAAATACCATACTCCTAGCTCGAGGACACCTTAAATGTGTGGTTGTAAAGCATGTTCCATTCCCTTTGTCCTGGGTAAAGGTGTTTTCACATGTAACAGAACAGGAAAATGAATTTGTATATTGCTGGCTAGTCTGTATCACTGTTGGTTAATGGTGTTTGTATGTGTGTGGATGTGAGTGCACTTGACTGTAAATGTCTATAACAGCCACTGAAAGAAATGGGATATATGCTTATGTGTCTCACATTTCGTAAAGATAAATCTCATGAAGCAGAGAGGGAAAAAAGTTATGTCACCTGAAATTAAGAATGACTTCAAAAGGATAGTATATAAAATCGTAGTTTCCAGTGTAAAATGTGAAAATAAGATAGATTTGTGTCTGATTTGGATCCTGTTTTGTGACATATTTTACCTCGGACGATGTATACACATACATCTACTCGTCACAGAAATGGAGGCCATAACAAGCCAAAGTAATGATTGAGCCACCACCGTCCAGCTCGGTGAGCTTCATCACCAGTATTTCAAAGCAGGAGTTACAAGGGACAGGGAGGACTTAAAAGCAATAGCATCAGCGAAAATCCCACCTCAGCCCAGGTGACCACTTACCAAAGAGTCCAAGAACCTCTTCTCTGCACTTCAGCTTTCCAGGCTCCCTCTCCGATGCTGTTTGCTCCTTCTTAGACTACTAGAGGGGCCCTTGAGAAACTCCCAAGGTTCTGTTCTCTCAGAAGTGTGACCGTTAGTTTACTTCATGAGGCTCATGAGCCCCTCATTCCCTCCTGGAAGGAATGTTTCATCTAGGAGAAATACAACATGTGTAGACCGAGCATATTTACTAGTAGAATCAAAGTTGGCAATGGACAGTGATGGGTATTGTCTCTCTCCCTGTCTCTCCCTTTCTCTTTCTCTCTCTCTCTCTCTTTTAGTTCAACTTTAAAGCCACACATAGAAAGCAGAATAGTTAGGACTTCATCATACCATAACGAGTATTATATGCTGAGTATTTTATATGTGCTTACCACTTTACATACTTTATTTCACATTCAATGTGACGTTGTAAATCATTTTCCATTTGGTTTGGATGAATGTATTTTCACATGTAACAGAAAGTTTCCCAAAGTTCCTATATGGAAGATGTTACTGTCATTGTTATTGTGGAGATAGGAAAAGATGAAAGCCGTGCAACCAGTCGGATGTATGTAAATCAAAACTCCACGTGGTACCCTATGCACATTGCTATCTTACCTCTCAAAATACAAAGCCTGAGCATTTTACTGATTTGTGTGTGTTTCCCTGGATTTGTGTTTGACTTTTCTGAAGATGAATGAATCTCTTTTCTGTATTTGTCTATGCTCTCAAATATATCACTTGGATATATGCATGAATGTGGTATCTTGAGGGCATATAGCAGTTTGCAAATATGCGTGGCATCTAAATATCTAATATATATGATGCATATTTTTTCCTGATTACTCTGTTCTATAGCCAATTTGTAGAAAGGGCCAGGACATTGTTTTAAAAACTTTTTCATTGGTTATCTGTGAATTTCACATCATCTACCCCAATCTCGCTCATCTCTTCCTCCCCTCGTACCACTCACCGCCATTGCAACCACCTCTACCAAGAAAAAAAAATTATTGGGGAAGCTGTAGTATGTCGCTGTGTCCCACAGTATATACCCTTTTGTCTACAATTCTTTGATTTTAAATGTTCGTTTCAATGACTTGTTGGTCTGATATGAGACCTCTTGCTTCTGCTTCTCTATGGATACTGGAACTTCACTGGGACTCTACTCAGATATCCTGTTGTCCTGTGTCATGGATCTATAGGACCATAGAATCTATAGGCTGGTCCTATAGATCCATGACCTAGGATTTATAGGAACAGCCCCTTCACGCACTCCAGCAGTTCATCAATGGGGTAGACGTTGGAGTGGCACTCCCGCTCTCATGCCCCTAGGCTGGCTCACCAGCAGCCCTTCCACCCCACGCTACCAGGGCTAGCTCTGCCCTGCTGCCCAGGCGAGGTTCAGAGGCCAGGACTTTTTTAAGTGTATGGAATTATCTTCCGATCTCCTTTTTTGTTGTTCTCTGCACTCTCTGCTCTATTCTTCTTGGCTTCAGCACTGAGTTTGTCAAGGAAACTGTGATCAAATTGGGAGTCTTTGCTACATTTTAACACCTTTGAGGATAATTTCCAATGTTTTTGTTACTGTGATAGTTAAAAGTATATTAATCATAGACATTAAGGATTTTTCCATAACTGAATTTCATATTTAAAAGGTCAGTAATTTTCAAAATAAATACCAGTGTCACCAGCTAAATGGATTTTATGAAATAATTTGGGCAGGTACCCTTGAACTGTCTGGACACAAGAGGATGGGCTGGTTCGTACATCTTACCCTAAGGCAGTCTTCCCAGTACATGAAATTCTGTTGAAGGTATAACCAATTAGAGTAGCATTATTCCTAATGATTAAAACAGTCAAGATGGCAAGACAATGGAAACTCCTTAGATAGGGGAATTAACAAAGACATTTCAGAGTAAAAGTTTTAAACTATGTTTTCTTTCCTTGAGCGACCTAAACAGTTCATTCAAATTAAGTAACTGGTTTCATGTGAAATATCTTCAACATAGGAACAAAATTATCAACTACTCATGAAAACTTTGAGTTTTAAGAATATGAGACTCAATTTCATCCATTTAGATTATCTGTTAATTATTTTTATCTTTAAAATAGTTTGATACTGTCAAGTGAACATTACTTCTATAGACTGTGCAATGAAATAGAAAATAGAAACAAGTCTTCAATTGCCCATATTTTATGTATGAAATGTATGAAATGCTGGGATGAGATCTGACACTGAAGACTGGGAGCTCTTTGAAAGTCTGAATATGGTAGATGCCAAGGCCCCTGTTGCCTTTTCCCAGTAGTTAAATAACCTGTCTTTTTACATTTTGCCAAGAGACAGTGTTGTTATGTGTATTACATGGAAAAACAGAAACATACCAAGGCGTCAACTTGGAAAGGCCAGGCCCAGCAGAGGCTGGTGAGATGCCATTCTGAAAACCACTCATGTTTAGGAAAGTCTTTCTGTTTGAGGTTAAAAACCCTATTTTCTTCACATAGCTTAGATCTGACATGGTAATGTTTTCTCTCACATTGTACCCTTTCCTTGAATGCAGAAATGAGTTTAGAGAACTCTAAGGAGACTGCATGAACTCAATAAAAAACTAAACCCCTAATATTTGGATGTGCTTCAGCGCAATTACAAGATTTTTGCCAAATTAGCAGACTTCTGCCCAGTGGTGTACTTTTGGACCTGCACACACAGGACCCTCAGCCATTCCTATATTCTGTTTCTTTATGCATGAACAAGAAATAAAGACAAAGCAGGCATTTGGGGAAAGCTTTGAAGTATATAAAAATGTTTTATAAGAGGAATGATCTGGGAATTGGAAAGCTTTTATACATTAAGTGGTAGAGGAGCTTGGGAAAATAAGGTTGAGAACAATTTTCAAAAACATCAAAGAAAGAAATAACATGGGAGAATTTTTTAATTAGATAATTGATATGAATGTTTGCTAGTATTCAACTCATAAGAACTCCAGAAAGAAAAAAAAAATGTCCAAGGGCACCAATTAAGAAATAATACAATTCCATTGTGTAGGTGTACCACAATTTCTGTATCCATTCCTCAGTTGATGGGCATCTGGGTTGTTTCCAGCTCCTGGCTATTACAAATAAAGTTGCTACAAACATGGTTGAGCAAATGTCCTTATTGTGTACTTGAGCCTCTTTTGGATATATGCCTAGGAGTGGTATAGCTGGATCTTGAGGGAATTGTGGTACATACACACAATGGAATGCTACTCAGCAATAAAAAACAAGGAAATCATGAAATTTGCAGGTAAATGATGGGAACTGGAAAAGATCATCCTGAGTGAGCTATCCCAGAAGCGGAAAGACACACACAGTATATATACTCACTCATATAGGCATATAATATAGGATAAACCTACTAAAATCTGTACACCTAAAGAAACTAATCAAGAGGGAGGACTCTGGCTAAAATGCTTTTCCCAGCCAGAAAGGCAAAGCAGATGGACATCAGAAGAATAAGAAAACAGGAAACAAGTTAGGAGCCTGTCACAGAGGGCCTCTGAAAGGCTCTGCCCTGCAGACTATCAAAGCAGGTGCTGAGACATATGGCCAACTGTTGGGCAGAGTGCAGAGAATCTTATGAAAGAAGTGGGAAATAGTAAGACAGGGAGAGGACAGGAGCGCCACAAGGAGAGCAACAGAACCAAAACATCTGAGCACAGGGGTCTTTCCTGAGACTGATACTCCAACCAAGTACCATGCATGAAGAAAACCTAGAACCCCTGCACAGATGTAGCTCATGACAGTTCAGTGTCCAAGTGGGTTCCATAGTAATGGGAACAGCGACTGCCTCTGACATGAACTGATTGCCCTACTTTTTGATCACCTCACCCTGATGGAGGAGCAACCTTACCAGGCCACAGAGGAAGACAATGCAACCACTACTGATGAGAGCTGATAGACTAGGATCAGAAGGAAGGAGAGGAAGACCTTCCTTATCAGTGGACTTGAGGAGGGGCATGTGTGTAGAAGGGGGAGGGAAGGTGGAATTGAGAGGGGAGGAGGGTGGGGCTTATGGGGGGATAAAAAGTGAATAAAGTGTAATTAATAAAATTAAAATTAAAAAATATTTTAAAAAGAAATAATACAAACCAAACCTTTGGCAGAGTGCAGAGAATCATATGAAAGAAGGGGGAGTTAGTATGACCTGGAAAGGATAGGAGCTCCACAAAGACCAAATATAGCTGGGCACAGGGGTCTTATATGAGACTGTTTCTCCAACCAAGGACCATGTATGGATATAACCTAGAACCTCTGCTCAGATGTAGCCCATGGTAGTTAAGTATCCAGGTGGATATTCTAGTAAGGGGAACAGGGACTATTTCTAACATGAACTCAATGGCGGGCTCTTTGACCTCCCCACCCTGCAAAGGAGGAACAGCCTTGCTAGGCCACAGAGGAGGACTTTGCAGCCAGTCCTGAAGATACCTGATAAACCAGGGTCAGATGGAAGGGGAGGAGGTCCTCCTCTATCAGTGGACTTGGAAAGGGGCAGGGAGGAGATGAGGGAGGGAAGGTGGGATTGGGAGGGAATGAGGGAATGGGATACAGCTGGGATACAGAGTTAATAAAATGTAACTAATAATAAAAAATTAACCACTAAAAAAGAAACAATACAAAATAATATAAATAAAGAAATAATACAAAATTTCCTAGCGTTGAAAGCCATGTCTACAATTTGGAGATGCTGCTGAAAATATAAGAATGTACATTATCACACAGAGAAAACCAAACCAAACAAACCAACAACAAAAAAAAATTCTTCATCATTAAATTTTCCAATATAGAAAATACAGAATCTGAAAGTCTCCAAGGAGCAAAAGATCCAGTCACATCCAATGAGTCAGAAATTAAAATGAAATTAAGTGTGAAGTTAAAAGATAATGATATAATGTCATTTATTTATTTATTTTTTTCTTAGTTATATAATTTTTTATTAATTTATTTATTTTTATCTCAATCACAGGTTAGGTACTTTGCATCCCAGGCATAGCCCCTCCCCCATTCCCTCCTACCCTCCCACTCCCTCCCTCATCTCCCTCCTCCCCGCCCCCTCCAAGTCCACCAACAGGGGAGGACCTCCTCCCCTTCCATCCAAACCCAGCTCATCCTGTCTCCTCAGGGCTGGCTGCAATGCCCTCCCCTGGGATCTAGCCAGTCTGTCACTCCCCGGCTTGTATGGGGGAGGGTCAAAGAGTCAGCCATCAAGATCATGA
>CM053744.1:85232860-85246135 GCA_028658305.1 Pachyuromys duprasi | reverse complement strand
CTGAAAGACTCTAACTAACAATGAATCAAAGCTGATATTAAGACTCACAACCAAGCCATCTCCAGAGTGCAGGGAATCCTATGAAAAAAGGGGGAGTGAGTAAGATTTGGCAAGGACAAGAGCTCCACAAAGACCAAATAGATCAGGGCACAAGGGTCTTCTATGAGACTGTTTCTCCAACCAAGGACCATGTATGGATACAAACTATAACCCCTGCTCAAATGTGGCCCATGGTAGCTCAGTACCCAACTGGGTACCCTAGTAAGGGGAACAGGGACTATTTGGGTCATGAACTCAATGGTTAGCTTGTCGACCATTGCCTAACTAGATCCCAGAAGAGGACATTGCAGCCAGCCCTGAAGAGACAGGATAAGCTAGGGTCAGATGGAAGGGGATGAGGTCCTCCCCTATCAGTGGACTTGGAGGGGGCCAGGGAGAAGATGAGGGAGGGATGGGGAGAGTGGGAGGGAATGAGGGAGGGGGCTAAGGCTGGGATACAAAATATATAACCTGTGATTAATATAAAAATAAATAAATTACTTAAAAAATAAAAAAAGAAAACAGAATTCTTGGTATGTCATAGAAAGTATGACCTTTGTCTGCCTCCCTTTTCTGTACTTACATTTGCCAAGTGCTCCTTTTTTAATAACTTGATGTGGCTAAAAGGACTCACTCTGGACAGCTAGTAGTATTACGGACTGCATACAAGTTGGTTAACTTTACCAAGTTCCACACATCCATGGGTTGAACAACAGCTCATGAGGCTCTTAGATCAAGATATGAGAACCCACATAAGGGCTTGCTGCAGAGAATAGTGCTAGCTGTCATGATTATTACTATGTAGCAAGCATTATCCGTGACCTGTGTGAAATGTTTTATGGCCCACTCTTTCTGAATGTGGGAACTGAAGAAAAGAATCTTCATGTGCTTTCTCCAGTGATGTAGATAAATCAGGCTGCTTTCATTTTATTAATGTGACAGATTGTGTGTGTGTATGCATGTATGTGTGCATTAAATTGTCTGTGCCTATGTACAGGTGCAAATATGTAGAGCCCACAGCAAGATACAGATTGTATATTCTGCCTCTCTATCCACCCTATTCACAAATAGACCCCGGTGCTAGGCTGGCAGCCAGCACCTCCCAGCATTCCCTCTGTCTCCTCCACCCCATACATCTGGGGTTTTAGCCACATGTGTGGCAATAACCTGATTTCTACACGGGTGGCTGCAATTTGGACTCAGCCTTTCACTCTCATGCTTCTGTAACAAATGCTCCTATCTACGGAGCCATTTCCCTACTCCAGGATGGGGATTTTTACTTTGTCACCTTTGTATCTGTTCTCAGCCCTAGATACCCACCTGAAATGATCCTTTCCCCATTGCTACCAACTGAGGTTGTTGGGTTTTTTTTGTTTGTTTGTTTTGTTTTGTTTTAAATCTGGTCTTTGACTTAAACCAAGCCACCTCCATCTTGAAGTCTCCCTTTGTTTCCCATTTGAACACAGTAAAGAAAGTTCTTTGTGCCCTTGAAGTCGTATAGCCCTTCACTTTCCTTTCTGGGATAGGAACTCCTGGAGAGTAGGAGCCTTGTCTTCAGCGTTTTTCTGACCCCTGGCACTCCCAGCACAAAGCAGTACACAGCACTTTGGAGCTAGACAGAGAAGAATAAATCATTGATGATCCTTTACTTCATGTTGTGAGTGGGTTCTGGCCTGATTGATTTCTTGTAGAAAATTTGAACTTCACCACCGAGGAGAAGTGTTGGATCAATTGACAATGTTATTTTTTTTTTCAAGAAATGAGTTGCTCTTCCATCCTTTATAAAGGGTACTATAACAGAAGCATCGACTGCTTTGTTTAAATTAATTTGCTTTTATTTTCATTTCAACTATTTATCAGAGACTTTATATCTGCCACATTCAGCCGCTGATAACATTTTCATTATGAAGTATTCCATTTCAATTCATAGTAGAGGGATTCAGATTTGTGTAGAATCTGAAGCCTTGATACACAGAAAAAGATTTTCCTGAAGATTTAGTTTGAAATATGGTGGAAGCTTATATTAGGCTTCCAGATATTTAAGATAAATTATTTCTAAACAGTGAGTAGGAAGAACCACCATGTTTCCTTCTGTGGATACTGGGTGACATTGAAGCTGAGATGTGCTCTAACCCTTCATCAGTGTAAACCAGGCATGATACTGACCAGTGCTCAGTGCTTAGCAGCTTGTGTGTGTGTAAAAGTACATTTAGTATTGTTTGTTTTTCTGACAAGTTGAAAGAAAATGGGGGAAAGTAGAAATTGTTACAGAGTCAAGCGAACAGCTGTTCCTTTCAATTTTCTTCAGAAAGACATGTCTCTCACTAACAACAGCAGTAATTACTATTCTGAGATAGAGGTTTAGCATGGCTTCTTTTCAGTACCACGTCTGACTGAAGACAGACAGGATGCTCCACACACCTGAAGAACAATAGAGAGCAACCAACATGGATAAGTGTCTCCAGTAAACAGGATAGTGTCTGAGTCAGGTACATCCAGACAGCAGACATAGCTCTTTCCCCATACTGTTATATATGTGGAAATGTTAGACTCAAAATGATCATCATTGTGTCACATATAATTATGTATTAAGGAGTTTATTTGAGAACAAAGATAACAAAACTTCTGTTTAATGTGCTCTCTTAAAGGAGCTTGTGGAGTACTACAAGCACCATTCTCTTAAAGAAGGGTTCAGGACCTTAGATACGACGTTACAGTTTCCATACAAGGAGCCAGAACATGCAGCCGGACAGAGGCCCAATAGGGCAGGCAACAGCTGTGAGTACTATAATTGAGAAAACATTTTTAAATAATTTTTTAATTTATGTTTTTATGTTAAGGGGCTGAAGCAAAATAACATTCAATAACTTCATTCTGAACTTTGAAATATAGCCAATTAATATGCTAATGCATTGAACAGACATTTTTTTTTTGAGCTAAGCAGAGTCAAAGGACAAAGGGGTTCATGAGAGTCTCTCCTTACAGGTTTCTGTGATAAATTAAAAATATATCTGTGTTAAAACAGCTATCAAAGTGAAAGTGATATGTTAATGTGTGAAGTTTTGTACTTTACGGTGGATTGTGTATCAGCCAAGCTCTCTTTAATCCATACGTAACACTTGTGTCTGTAACATTGTTTGAGGAATACTATCTAAGAGAGCTGTTCCTCTGTGTCGAGTTTCCTAACTCTGGTAACGTTCCTACTACAAGCCAGCATTTTGAAAGCATTAACATACTCTCTTAGTATTTTTTAAACTATGTATCGCCCACTTTCTTGAAGAATGTGTATTGAACCATAAATAATCTCAAAGGACGACTGCACACGAACACACAGACAAAAAAAAAAAAAAAAGCATCCCAGATTCAGTGAATCCAAGTCCTGAACTCTGCCATACAACATTTCATGTTATGTAAAGTTCCTGTACATAGAGCCAGCCTATGAAGAGAACATTGTAATAAAAAAAAAGTAAAGCAAATGCAGTTTTATTCCTTTGTTAAGAAATCTATTTAAAAAAATAAAAGCTACTCTGAGGAGAGAAATGAAAAAAAATTTTTTACCACCGTTGGACTCCTGAGTTAAACACAGCTGGAAGATCAAGAGGTAGTTCCAAAAGGGATTTACAGCAGTGTAATATAACTTGAAGGTTTTTGTTTTGTTTTTTGTTTTTTTTCCTTCCCTGAAAGCTTACGCTAAAGGGAGACAGGTGTTGTGCAGGTTCTCGACATTAGTACAGTTCTGTGTTCTTCGGAACAACCTGGAAGCCATTTGACACATCAGCTGAGAGTTGCTTTTTTGATAATCTTTGTGTGAAGCGTCATGGCTATCTCAGTGATCACTGACATATGTCCAAAGTGAGAGGAACAGGAACATACTTTGTCTTAAGTATTTACATACCTTTATAATTTTATCTGTTTTACCAATTTTATCTATCTTTAGCTCCAGATTTTCCAATGAGCTTAGATTCTCATTCAGGTCATGTTTTTTAATCATTCAAAATGGATGTTTATCTTTAAAAAAAAAAAAGTAGTTTTCCTAAAAATTTGTAAAAAAAAACAAAAACAAACTATTCAAATTGTGGCTTCTGAGCTACTGTCACATGACACCTCCTTTTAGATAAACATAAGTTTCAACCTTTTTCTTGTTCTCTGTCTTTCAAGTGGATGGACATAACATAAACTCATTTTGGGATCATTTACTTGGTTCTCTGGAGCCTTAGGGAGGAGTAGGGACCAGAGGCTGCGTGTCCAGAATTTGGGAGGTCATTATCCCGCTTTACCCATAACTTTCTTTGATTCTATGACCAGACTATATGGCAAGAAGCAACTTAAGAAAGCAAAAGTTGGTTGGCTTATAGCTTAAGGGTGTGTATGGTCCATCACAGGTTAGGAATGGCAGCAGATGATCCGGCGTCACTAGAGCAGTGCTGGACCCTGACCTATTATATCTTGGCAGGAATCAGGCAGTTAACAGTGGAGCCAGACTCTAAAAGTGAAAGTCCACTTCTACTGACCTAACTCTTCAATGAGGCTCCCAAACCCTGCTGCTAACAACTCTCAGAGTATACACTAGATGTCAAAGGGTTGAATAAGTTAACATTTGCACTCCTCAGAGCAGCCTGAGTTATATTTTGATGATTTATAAGCTTGTCTGACTAACATTACATTAAGCCTTGATTTAGGGTTAACCCTTAATGAAAACACCACATGCAATTTTTTTTTAAATATCTTGTGATTCCTAGGAGGTGGGAAACAAGAGAAGCTACACATTCTGTACACAATGGCTGTTTGAGGGTGCTATTAGTCTTCAGCTCTGATTTCATGACTGCTCAATATCCAAACCTAACTTTCACCAACGTAAAGATTTAGACAGAGATCCCTTGTCTTCATTACTTTCAAGACAGAAGTAGAATGCAGAGCAAGTAGGGGAAGTTCAGAACCTTCTTGTGTTCTTCAGAGAGCGGAGAAGTGAACTCCGCTGTTGCAACTGATGGACTAGTGCTAATAAGCTGCGTAGTCACCTTGGAAAAGAATGACTTAGCTCATTTTTGAAGTACGTAAAATATGATGAGATTATGGCTGAGATAGTGTGTACAGATGAAAATTAATATGCAGAAAGGTACTGATTGTAATCAAATGTGAGTTCGTAGAATCAGGCAGGGAACATTATGTAGGCCATGCAGCCATCTTCTGCTCTCTCTGGGCTATCAGGGTGTCAAAATGCTACTTTTTTTGTTGTCCTCTTATTTAATGTTTCCAAAAGAGGAGAAAAATAGGAAGAAGAGGGAGAGAAGAGAGGAGAGAGAACTCAGAGGTAATGGTGAACTGGTGTTCCTCCATAGATGGTTCCTCCTCAATGGTTTGATGGAAGAGATTGTATGGATCCGTATAAAAATTCCATAATTATCCAAAATAGCCCTAAGCACTCTGCCTTTTGTTGCTTTAGTTGTAGCTCTATACCTGTATGTTTGAAAGATACTAAAGTGACTTTTTTTCACTTTACAATAAACGATACATGTTTGCTTATTTTCAGGTCTGTTCTGTTCGCTTAGGCAAATTAGCCAGTTTGAGCCTCTCTTTTCCCACCCAAGGATTGAGATTGGATATTGTATTGTGTTCTTTAAGAAACCACACCCTAATTTTATTTCTTTTTATGCATGAGAAGAGGAAGTAGAGTATGATTCTGTTGGATCATTACAGTATTAGAAGTGCAGGAATTCCTATTTGTGATCCCAAATCAAACTGTAAACATTTCTCCAATTCATATATATATTTTTAAAAATTAGTGATCACAGTTATATAAGGTGAAGTCTCTCTCATGCTAATGTATCAAATATTAAATAAAATTACCAACATCCTGGTCAAGTGATTAAGTTAATGTCTACAGAAATGGGATAAATAGATACCTATTTGGACCACTTTGGTAGTAGCCCTGCTCTGCAGCTGCATAATCTCAGTCTGGCCACGAGGAAGCATCAGATAAACAGGAATTGAAAGGCATTAACAAAGAATCAGTCTGGTTTGAGAAAATGTCAAAGTAATTAAGGGCAAGTCTAATGATGTTTTTCAGATCAAATGCAAACACAGAGATATGATACTTTCTTAGGATGGATAGAGCTCTTACTAGGTAGACACCACACACACATATATATAATAACATACAAACATTTCGTTCATATATATATATATATATATATGTATCTTGTATGTATTAATGTTACTATGAAGGATATGAGGAGGTCAGTTAGTTAAGTTTGTATATATTCTATAGAGTAACTAGCCAGGTTGTATCAACACAATCCTCTGCTTTTGAAAATTGTACTTTGGCTAGAACAGTGCATATCTTTATAGGAAAAACATGCTGAAGTCTTTGACAGTAAAAATGGATTATTTCTGCAGTGTGTATTCAGGTAGCTCAAAAACAAGCATAGACTGGCAAAGCAAACATTGTAAGATGTTACTGTTTGGGTACTGTGAATGAAGTATATGAGAATTGGTTCACTGTTCTTGTGTCTTTCCTAAGTCTGGATTATTTTAGCGTTAAAAAAATGGTTAATGCACAGATAACCCTATCTGCTGGCCCTGTCCAAAGGAATCACAGGAAGGTAGTAGCATCCTCTTCTTCCTCAGCTCCAGGGGAGAGGAACCCAGTCACTGACTTATGGACGTGTAGAGCATCTGTGCACTGATTGGCTCACAATGAAAGCTTTGTTGCGATCTCCTTACATCTGTCTATTCATTCCATCACTCAACGAATATTTAACACTTGTCACTTGCCAAGCTTATGCTGGATGCTGGAGCTACAGCAGTAAATCCGGAAATCTGGAAAATGGGAACACACAAGAGACAAAGAAGATCAGACAGAATTTGAGAAGCCTCCTGAAGCCGAGGAATACAAGCTCATGATCACAGAGGGGTTATTCAGCCTGCGGGAATGGAGCAAGGCTTTTTGAAAACTGTCATTTGAGATAAAGTTATAGTATGTGTGAGGGTGGCATCCTGTGTGGCGGTGTGCTTTAACAACTCCACAGCAAGGTGGCTTTGTGAAGGTGTTAAAGTGCAAAACACTCTATATGACATTACTGCCATTTTTATTTATTAATCTCATTATTATTTATCATTGTTGCCTTATTCCTGAAATAACCTGACAATCCACTAGCACTTATTAGTTATATTACAGTATAGTAAGAGATAATATTCATTTAAACTTAAGTAAACACTTAAAATAGTTTAGCTTTCTGCCTTTGTGATTCAACCTGACCATATTCACCCACCCTCATTTTATGATTGCTTTCTTTTATGCCCAGTCTTTTGTTATCATTTTGTGTTTGATGACTAATTTTATTTTGATAACCTTAATATTAGTTTAAATCTCATATTTAATTTATTTACCATCAGTTTCTCAGGACTGCCATAAAAATTACCACATAGTGACTTAAAAAAAAACAAACCAGACATTACTGAGGGTTCTAGAGGCCATGTACCAAAGTATTCTCTGTGTGTCTTCAGGCACTAGATGGCTGAGCAATACTTGGCATTCATTGGCTTGTTGACCTGCCACTCTGGTCTGCTGGATCTTCATCTCTCCTTTCTGTGTGTCCTCGTCTTTTCCTTTAGCAAAGAAGTTTGCAATTAGATACAGGGCCCACCCTAGATGTGGTCTCCACTTCAGTTCCATAACATCTCATTCTTTAAAGTATTCCACGGGACCAGACTGGAAATATCTTTATGTGGGTAATAGGTGGACTGCTAGACCCTTGCTAGTCCTATAGTGTTGGGTTTAACTATTCTCTAAAATTTTCCAGACCAATTTTAATTTTTGTTTTTTCAAAGGATAATAGAGAGACTTTGCATTATTGGTGCTGACAGGCCAAATGATGCAGATGGGCATTCTGGGAGAACCAGGCTGCAAATCAATGAAGTGCTTTCAGTGGCTACAGCTTTGCCAGCATGGAATGCACCCTGCTCTTGAGAGAAAGCACTATGAACAAAGGCAGGTTTCCAAGCACCACTAGAGCCATGTGGTGAAGCATGGCCTTACATACTCTGCACAGAATGTGAGAATCAGAGAATCCTGACTGATACTCAATAATTTGTCAATTAACAAAACATGAAACTCACAAACCCTTGTTATACACATTAATATCTCTAGTGGAGTATTCCATAAGCTTTTAGCCCTGAAAAAAAAATCCCTATGAAACTTTGCCCCCGTCAAACAGGTTTCCAGAGAAGGATGCAAGTTTGTTGTATTCCGTTTAGAGGAAATACCTAGTTTCTGTAGAGTTCTGTAGTTGATCTCACTACATAATTCTGCATCTTGGTGTTTAATTCTGATGCTGAGCCTTAAAAGACTCGGTAGGTGTGAAGCACTCAGAGGACTGTCTGGCATGTGGGCAGTGTTGGATGCTTTGGCTCTGGCAATCACTACTGCTGTTCCTGACACCACTTCCATATGTCCCACGCTGTTGCCCAGTGTGAAAGTTTTGTGTTAGCTTCATTTGGCAAATTTTAAATCGTTGGTGAAGCCATTCTACTTTCTCTTGGTACTTTGGTCCTACTTCCTGGGCTTTAGCTCACTGTATACACTATTGGACCAGTTACTTGTTAACATCCTCCTGAATTTTTCGTATTTCCCCTCTCACACATCTGTGATAGCCACAGGCTTTTAGTTCTCAGGCAACTGGTCAACCACAGCTGTTCATCATTATGACTGAGCAACACTAAGCTCCCCTTTATATTTACACACTTCAAGAGCTTCACTGCCTTCTCTAAGGCATTTTTGTTCTGAGCTTGATGACTCCAAGCATAAGTAATCACTTCTGGGATCCCATAAGAACATGGCTTGCAAACCTAAATTCTGCAAATTTAGATAACCCCATTCAAAGCTATCTTTTAATATTTCGTGGCTCAAAAATTATTGTTTGTGTTCTTACCACTTCTTATTTTAGCAATTTCCTACCCTAGAAGTCTTATTTCTCAATTAAAAATTGACCTCAATGCAGTTAATATGTGTAACCATCCCATATTGAATGCATTGCAATCGTGTGTTAGCCCTGATTCAAGGATTTACTTCTCTAGTCATTCTTGCCTGGAGAATGTACACATTTATCTGAGTGGAGAAAATTTTCATTTTTCTTTCTAAAAATTCCATCAGGGTTCTAGCTGTGCAAGAAAATACTGAGAGCTCTTTTGGCCTGATATATTTCTCTGATATGCTCTGGAGTTCCCAGTTTGCACAGGGCAAGCATTAACTCTGCAAGTCTTCTATCCTATCAGCATTCGGTACTTGAGTACACCATCAGCCAAACCTTCCTTTTGTTCCCTTTTTCTCTCTTTCACTCTTTTCCACATTTAGCATTTATTTATTTACAGGTAATTCTATAGTACACATACCTATTGGGGGTTAAAAGTCTAAATGC
Organism: Pachyuromys duprasi; assembly: GCA_028658305.1. NCBI lineage: Eukaryota > Metazoa > Chordata > Mammalia > Rodentia > Muridae > Pachyuromys > Pachyuromys duprasi. The sequence goes on along the minus strand of CM053744.1, from coordinate 85,236,680 downwards.
CTTAACAATGAATGCTGGAAAATTCTTCCAGCATCTAGGCACCTCAAACTTGCCAGCCTCATCAGCTCTGCAGGGAGCCTTTAAAACAAATATCTTTTATTACATTCTTAGAAGGTGGTCATCAGTCTTTGCTTGAACACTGAGGTTGCTTCATTTCTAACTACCACACAACACATCACCTTATGTTTTGAACAAAACTAAGTATTTTCCTTACATAGCTATAAATATGGCTCAGTATAGCTACTATAGCTTTTTTTCAACTATGGCAAATACATAATGCACACACACATTTCATTGCACTATAATCTCAGAACATGCTATATAGTAATTAATGCATTTAAAATAACTATCACAACCTTTTCACTAAGTATGCAGTTTTCCTCTCCTTACTGTATACCTTTCTCCTCCCTTCTTTTAAATACTTATTTTACCCCTTATCACATGAGTGACTATCAAATATTTAACCATCCTAGCCTAGTGTATTCTAAGAATACACTCGAACTTTTCAGAACTTTGTATAATACATTTTGATATCACGTGACTTCTTTACTCATTTTCCCCAGTGCAAAAGACATTATTCACTGGAAATGGGGAGGAGGTGCTTATAGTCTCAGCACTTTGTGAACCACGGCTGGAACCCTGCCACTGCAAGCCAGAGGTCAGCTTGGTCTATATTACCAATCTCATGCTAGCTAGGGCTTCATAGTAGGCCTCTTTATAAATAAACAAAACCAAGGGAAAATAATCAAACAAACAAGAAACAAGTACCAACACCATGTCAGTACTTTCTAATTAATTTCCTCTACCCTTTATCCCCCTCTGTTCTCAAAGATGCAGTGCTGCAGACTTCAATTAACCCAAGAACTCATTTTGTCTTTTCTTTAGTTACTACATCCTGCCCAGTATCTTCCTCCATAGGTCATTCATCCATCCACTCGTCATCACGACTCGGCTGCAGGGCAAATGCTATCGAAATTGCTGGGCATACAGAGCAGTGAGGGGAGCAGATGAGCATCTGCCCTTGTGGAGTTTTTGTGCCGACAGGAAAGGCAGATAATGGGTTGGAAAATAATTATACAGTCTTAGAAATTGAGAAGTGCTCTGGAAATATAACATAGCAAGGCAATGGCGCTCAACATGTTAGGGAATGGTTTGGGATTTTAGCTGGGCTTGTTGTATGATGAGCAAAATTAGGGTCCCCTTAGCTGTGAAGCAGAATGATGGATTAGCAGTTCTTATTCTCTCTGTCGACCAGGCTGACACCAACTACCTGCTCTAAAGTCCTTTCTAAAAAGGCCATTCATATGACCAGGAGAGTCTCTTCATTATAAGTTCATATAAATGTCCTCACACCTTATCTGTCTGTAGAGCAGGCTGCTAACACTGTAACTTTAGTCACAGAGAACATAGATCATTTGTGCTGACCTAAGAGTCATTGAGAACAATGGGAGTTGAGAAGAATATGTTCTCTTTACTTACCTAATTACCTTCATAATTTAATCAGTGTTAGCCAGCTGTTTTTAAATTGTATGTTCTTCCTACAATAAGCTGTGTTTTCTTTCTCATTACATGGGGCCATGATCTGTGTTCATGGACTTATAGAATGCCAGGGCAGACTTCACTGTGAAGATCACATTTGTATAAAAGCACTCAGGAATGTAAGAAAAGGAACCAATGGTACACAGGAAAGAACATAATGATGTAAGCAATGTTACCAGGGGCAAGAGGCAGACTATTTGGAAAGAAGGTACATAAAGTAGGTGAGGCCGTACCCTGTGACATCCTTCGGTGCTTTAAATTTTACTTTTGAAGAAAATGGGAAGCCTTTGGGAGAACTTAAACAAAAGAGAGAGATAGACCAACTCTTAAGTTTTATAGGATTTTCTGGTTTCTGTGATGAGGAAAGACCACAAGAAGAAAGGACTCAGTCAATGAAAGAAGATGAAAACACACTAGGAGTTTCATTCAACATCCAGGTGAAAGTGGTAGTGACTTGGACCAAACTTTAGCCATTTGGGTGACAGATTTTGGAGATAATCTAGTCAAAAGTGAGACATTGGGTGTGAAATTAAATATTAAGAGTCTTTCAGAGGCCATCTGTGGTAGGCTCCTGTCCTGTTCCCTGTTTTTTCCCTCTTCAGATGGCCTCTGAAAGACTTTACCCAGCAGGTTATCAAAGCAGATGCGCATAGCCAGACTTTTGGTAGAGTGCAGGGAATCTTATGAAAGAAGGGGGAGATGAAAGACCAGGAGAGGACAGGAGCGCCACAAGAACAACAGAACCAAAAATTTTGGGCACAGGGGTCTTTTCTGAGACTGATACTCCAACCAAGGACCATGCATGGAGATAACCTAGAACCCCTGCACAGATGTCGCCCATGGCAGCTCAGTGTCCAAGTAGGTTCCCTAGTTAAGGGGAACAGGGCCTGTCTCTGACATGAACTCAGTGGGTGGCTCTTTGATCACTTCCTCCTGAGGGGGAATTCATCTTACCAGGCCACAGAGGAAGACAGTACAGACAGTCCTGATGAGACCTGATAGGCTACCTTCAGATGGAAGGGAAGGAAGACCTCCCCTATCAATGGACTGGGGGAAGGGAATGGGAGGAGAAGAGGGAGGGAACATGGGATTGGGAGGGGGCTACAACTGAGATACAAAGTGAATAAATTGTAATTAATAAAAGTAAATAAATAAATTTTAAAAAAGAGAAGGGCTTGAGTATGACATTAGGATTTTGAATCTAAACAGCTAGGAGATTGGAGGGTTTTATTTTGTCTTCTGGCATCTGTTATAGATCTCACTCTGATGTGGAGTCTTTTCATATCTGTATGTAATTTCCATATGAGTCTGTTTCTTCAATAATCTGTAAGCCCCTCTGAAGTCAGTGGTTCCGCATGTTTGTTTTTATCTTCCTAAGTATCTTAGTGTATTCCTTATACCTTAATTTAATAAATGTCAGCCAGTATTCTTTTTTTAGAAAACAGATCTAGAATTGAATCTATACCCCTACAAACTATGCATCTATAAATAATCTGAATTCCCAAGATGAACTCTCCAAGATTTTCATAATAATAGGAAAGAGCTTTCACGTTGGAACACTCAATACCAAGCAGCTGTTCAGCTCTTCCAACAATCCTAGACATAACTTTTCTTTGTTGCATCTTTGAATGTTGTGTCCACAGAGACTTTTTTCACTTATCAGATGTCAGCATTCAATTAAATGAAACAAATCTGAGTTATTCCTATTTTTTTTCAGCAATAAGATCTAAAACATGTAACTAACTAAGCAGGAGGTTTTTGATTTGTTTTCTTGTGGAAAGGTAAAGAAACAGATATTTGATAATATGTCATTGTATATTATTGGAAGTCTACAAAACAATGTCTGTGTTCTAAAATAAAATTAGGATAAGGATAACAAATTTAAATTAAACATCCATCCAATTCTCCGCATGTTTTCTGCCATCAGGCCATCTGTACACTATCTTGGCAAAACAAAAAAATATTTAAAAAAATATTTCCAGTTTATCAAAACATGTCACTTATAAATTCAGGGCTTCAGGAAGCCCTCTTGGCCACTGCTGGTCAGTCAGCATAGATCACTGTTTTGATAAATACACTGGTTTAAAGCTTGCTAAAATTTTTTGTTATGTAATTAATGTGAATCTATGTTCTGGTTAATACTAAAAGTGCTAGATCATGTTTCAAGTAACAAACAGTAATTAACAAACACTTATGAAAAGGGTCTGTAAAATAGATAATGGATAAGTAAGTGTTAGCATAAAAATTAGTTCATGAGTTGGTAATGCAAACCATTTAGGGT
>CM053744.1:85210481-85232760 GCA_028658305.1 Pachyuromys duprasi | reverse complement strand
GACCAACTACTCAGTTTCCAAGTAGGTTCCCTAGCAAGGGGAGCAGGGGTTGTCTCTGTCATGAACTCAGTGGCTACCTCTTTGATCACCTTCCCCTGGGAGGGTGGGGGGGATGCAGCCTTGTCAGGCCACAGAGGAAGATGATGCAGCCAGCCCTGATGAGATTTGATAGACTAGGGTCAGAGTAAAGTGGAGGAGGTCCTCTCCTATCAGTGGATTAGGGAAGGGGCATAGGAAGAGGAGAGGGAGGGAGGGTGAGACTGGGAGGAGCTGGAGTGATACAGCTGGGATACAAACTGAATATATTGTAATAAATAAATAAATAAAAATTTAAAAAGTTCAGATGACTTGATCTCTTAAACTCTTTTCTAGTCCTCCTGTTAGCCTGTTCTTGTTTGATTTCCTTTAAATTAAAATAGTTCTGTGTTCTGCGCCTTTTTCTTCACACCTCGGAACTGTATGATATCCACTAATGATTCACTACTTGGTTATTGTGACTCTGCACAGGTTTTCCATTCCCAATTTATTCAACAGATTTTTTTTCTTCTACTAGAGAATGCTAGCACTTGAGTGTTTATTTAACTTGGAAAGGTTGATAAGTAGTATTATTATACTCTTCATCTTTTGTAATTGGAAGTATTATGCTACTAAACCATGAACCATTTGTTTGCTAGCAATGCTCCCTGGATGGTATCCCAGTAAGAGTTAGGTGTCATACATGTGTCCCTGCCTCTGAGGTCTCACCAATGTGTCCTTCATTCTGATGTGAAGATGAAAGAAATAATTTATACCTTATCTTAAGCATGTGCCTAGCAAATGAGCATGTTACTGAAAAGTGACTCCTCATTGATTTAAAATTGTGTGCATGTATATTGCTATGAGTGACAGAGAGACTGCTGTTGAAGCTCTGAAAATAATGAAATATAGGCAGGAAGGTGGCTTGAGATATTAAGCAAACAGTGAAATGAGAGTCCAGGAGATGACAGCCATCAACACTCTCATTTGGATGTCACTTCCTGGGCCTTTCCTAATCCTATTTCAGAACATGCAACTGCCAATGATTCCTGTACTGAGGTATCTTAATACTGTTTGACAGGGCAGTTTAATGAAGAAAATTTTTATCTATGTATGTGTGTAGACATATATATATATATATGTGTGTGATATATATATATTTCTAGTATGGAGATAAACCTATTCTATAATTTAAACCACTCTACAAAATATATTATCAGATGCCTGACTCTAGAGTTGAACTGAACACATTCTTTCTTACCATGGCATATTATCTTCGGTAGGTATCAAAACATTCAAATGCTGATTTTGAATGTTCTATGCACAAGAATCAAGGACCTAGAGGCAAAGAAAAATTGACGTTTATGAAGAGTGGAAGAGATAAATCATGCTACAGTGCATAGAGAAATGGAAATCATCCCTATCAACCCTTAAAATGCTTGGCTGAGAGATATATATTTCAGTGGCAGAAAAAAAAACTGATTAACCTTTCACTTTAAAAGATTCCTCAGGCAAACAGTATGGTTAATACAATGAGATGTATGGAGTTTAAGAACTGCTCAGCATCACAGAAGAGATAGTTATTGTTGGAATGCCGCTGCTGAGTTAAAATCCTCACAGAGCCTGGGGAGTAGAGCCTGAACATATTTAACTTTCTTTCCTTTATTTTCCTTTTTCTTTTAAGTCTTATTGAGCAGTTGAGTGAGTGAAAGATGAGCTGAGCTAATAGGAAGGGGAGATATACAGAACTACAGAATGGGATACTCAGCTATTCCATTAGCTCCAATAGATACTTGACTATTAGGTGGAAGCTGTTGTATAGCTCTGTGGCCTGTCCTGTGGGAGATGCAGAAGTGGCCCTGCCTTTCAGTACCGGCATATAAGTGGAGCTACATGTGCAGATGTTCAACAGTAGCATGTGGAAGTGCTGTGGCATGACTGGATGCCTACAAGAAGGCTAGGAGATGACAAGAAAGGGGAGACAGCAGCTGAGTTGGTTATCGAGGATTCTGGGAAGGGTCTGACCTAGGCTTTTGAATAAGGGAGCCTAGGAATAGGAGTATTCTAGAATAAACCAAAGTCTTCAGTTGGAAATGTAGCTGAAGACCATGGAGAAGTACAAAGCTCATCTAGAAAAAAAGAATTCATGTATGAACTTTCCGAAAGAGTTGGTTAGAAGAAGGAGAGGAATGAACTTATAAATCGTCAAATGATTTGGAATCCAAGAGTTTAAACTTCAAATTCATTTTTAAAAAATGGATGAGAGAACTTCCATTTAGGGTAAGCAGCTGAGAGGCAACGTTTAGAAAAGAAAATAGGTTGAAAACAACAGGCAAGGTGGGTGCTGTTTCCAGCTAGAATGGTGCATGCACGTGAGCTGGGAGAGCTGGGCTGGGTTATATGGAAGGAATAATTAACCTGATGTTGCAAAAGAAGGGACTTGAATTGGAGGTTGGACAGAAAGAGCCTAACAGTGTATGATTTTTTTTTCAAGGTTGTCATAAAAATGGAATCATGGACAGAAAAAAAGATAGGTTGTGCTAGATTTTTTTTTAATTAGGATTTTTTATTGCTGGCATAAGACACCATGATCAAAAGTAACCTGGGGAAGAAAGGGTTTGTTTGCCCCCTTTCAGTTTGTAGTCTATCATCACTGAGGGAGGTAAGGACAGGAACTCAAGATAAGAACCCGGAGGCAGGAACTGGCAGAAAGGCTATGGAGGAACCCTGCTCACTGACTTGCTCCTCATGGCTTTTTCAGCCTGCTTTCTTGGAGCCCTCAGAACTACCACCCTGAGTGGCCACTTACAGGGAGCTGAGCTCTCTTTTGTCAGTCATTAATCCAAAAATACTGCACCACAGTCTTGCCCACAGGCCAGTCTGGTAGATGCATTTTCTTAAATAGGGTTCCTTTTTCTAAAAGGACTCTAACCAGCCATGTCAATTTGGTATAAAACTAGCCAGCAGAATTGCAAGGAGGAAGATGGTAAGTTTAGTTTCCAACAAGTGAAATCTGAGATGATGCTGTTCTTCATAGGAATGCCATTGAAAACATTTGAAGTCACAGGCTGGAACTAAGAGAGCCAAAGTCTATCTGAGGACTTGTTTTGTTAATCAGGGCAGTGAATGAGTGTGACAAGGCTAGCAGATGGGCTGAAGCCAATCACCTGAAATAACCACTATTTAGCTGGGTTATATCATTTTATTTCATTTAAATATTTATTTTATTTTTATTATATGTATATTTGTCTGTTGGTATTTACATGTGGTTGCTAGTGTCTATGGGGACCAGAAGACAGTGTCAGGTCCCCTAGAAGCTGGAACTATAAGCAGTTTTGAGCCACTCCACATGTCTGGCAGGAACCAAACTTGGGTTCTCCGCAAGAGCAGCAAGTGCTCTTAACAATACTGTGCCATCTCGCCAGTGCCTTAGAATTATACCATTTTAGAACAAAGTTAAGAAATTTTGAATTCCAGCTGCTTGATGGGAATGAAAATAATTTTAAGGTACTTAAGGTTAGATAAGAGAAAGGGGTAACCCTCACAGTGCTGTTGACATAGACTCACATTCCTTGGTAAAGCATTACCTATATTCAGACATTTTCGATTATTTCATTGTAGTCTGGTTATATGTCTAATTTATCTACTGAATGTTGAAGTTATTTAAATGACACCTAATGGTATTCATTGATTTCTCATTTCTTCCCTTAGAGATAAGTTATCTCCTGTGATATTTCGGATTCTTAGCTTAAATTACCTTCATTAGAATTTTTTTGAGAAACATAGTCTTTTATTTTTATGAATATAATTAGACCTGAGAAGTGTCAAATAGAAAACAGTCCAAAGACAAAACTCCTATTACCTGTCAGTGCAGTGTGTAGAACATGGCTCCTAATTTAAGTTCTCGAAAACATGAGGTAGGAATCTAGGCATCTTGACACCAAATGTTTTGCCATGCATGAGGTTAGTCGTGGCTAACTACTTTATTAGAAGTGTCACCCTCTCTTCAGTCTGGCAGGGGCTACATCATGACATCAAGAAAGTGAAAACATGGGGCTGGGAGACTGCTCTGTGCGTAAAAGCACTTGCTATGTAAGCACGATGCTCTGAGTTCAGATTCTTGGCATCTACCTAAAAATCTACGATTGTGCAGCTGGTCACATAAGAGCCTACATACCTCATGCTGTTAGGGACAGAAGACAGGAGGCCTGATGGGCTGTGCTGGCTGACTGGTACCTTTGCCCCAGGTTCAGTGAGAGTCCCTGTCTCAGGAAGCAAGGTGGAGAGTGATAGAATAAGACAAAACTCTGTCTTCTGTGTGCATGCACACCCGTACTTCATCCCCACCACACACACAGGCAGGGGAGACTGAAATTTGTTATATCTATTGCACAGTAGTAAATGAACTTGTCATATTATAAAATTAGCTGTGATGGCATGTAACGGTGTCTTTTTTTTTTAACTGAGCAAGCAGATGGAATAAAAAAACAAACAAACAAAACAACAAATATGTGAGGCTTTTCATGACAGAAGAGAATCAGGCATACATCCCTCTGTGTGTGAGAGCATCACAGTCAATCATTTCACAAGTAGCTGACCTTCTCACAATTCCCTCCATCAGTTTGCTTGGCTGGAGTCTGATAATATATTTAGCATGGCACTGCTGCTGTTAGGATTCCAGAGAACCCGCTTTCAGATAACAGTACAGCATTGAACAACTACCTAAAAAGAGATATATGGGAAAACATACAGGCCCATCCCATTTTTATTACATCTTTGATGACAATGTTTTAGGTTAGGTCTAGGTACAAGTTACAGAAAACCCAAAACTATTGGATTAATCAGAAAAATTGGTTTATTTGTCCATAAAAACATAGGAATAGCTCAAAGCTAAACCAAAGGATTGGCTACCTGTAGGATGGGCTACCTGTGCGCTATGAAATCTTAGTAATTCAGGTTCCTTCAAGCTCATTCTCTGTCTTCCTCAAGGTAATGTTTTCCATTTTTAATGCACCAAATGGCAACTTTTGCATGCCAGGAAACAAGATAGAATAAAGGGCTAAAAGGAAAATCCCCAGAAGTTGCTTCATGATAGTTTTGCTTTAATAGCTTTGGTCAGGACCCCACTGTATAGTTTTACCAAAATTTAAGGTAGTTGAAGAAATGAACTCTTCTTGCTGGCTGAACATGGTTGTAATCAACTTTCTACAGATGAATGAAAGAAAGAATAAATACTGGGATAAAGTTTGTAACCCACATCTTCCTTGTCTGTTGTTAGTGGCAGCACAGAATCAACAGGTTAAATCTTAGAGATATGTGAACAATGATGCTGATTAAAGAGAACTCTACAGCTGTGATTAAGAATAAGGACCAAAAGTCCTGTGAATCCAGAGTTTCTCAGATGCCAAAGAAAGAGTGCTGATGTCTTTCTCTTAGTTAAATGTTAAATGTGTTAAATAATTGATATACTTAATTTATTGAGCAATGGTAACTAATACTTCAGGACCACTTGATAATGAAAACAATCAACTCTTATTATTGAAGCTATAGAGTGAAAAAAAAATGAGTGCATAAGTACCAGTATCTTTGCTGTACCTCTCTACAACTTGAGCTTTTAAGATAACATCCAGAGTGATTTTCATTTCTATTTGTATTTTTCCTATTAAAAAATAAGCTGAGATAATGCATGTTTGGTTGGGAATAAGGGAGAGTCTTAACAAATTGTCTGAATTTAACTTAACAAATGTCTTGGATTTTCCATGGTTTCATTATGTTTCATTGACACAGTTCTTTCTATAAGCTCTTACCTGTACTGCTTTTGTAAGCTGTTACATATTCATGTTGTTTTTGATTAGGAACATATTTATACTAATAAATTTCCCTTCCTGTTATTGTGAGAAAGTGGGAACCAGGCCATCCTTGGATGGATGGGGCTTGGGTGGGAACATGGAGTGGGTTTGCTATTTGCCTGTAAAATGATAGACAGCTCTGGATTGCAGAGCTAAAATCAGTCAAATTGTAAAAGTCTGGCATGTGTCTCATTTAGAAATGGTGACAAGAGAACAGTGGGTAAAAACACAGCTTGATATTCCAAGTTGGATGTGACATTTTCTTGTGATTACAAACAACAAAGTCATTGTATTGAGAGATATTTGTGCCAACTCTTAAATGCTCTTTTGCTTCTTTTTCTTTCCCTCTTTAAGCCCCTCCTCTGTTCTGTGGCTTTTCTTTTGTAACTCCTCCAGACTACAGCTTTGTCCCCCCTTCTTCCACTCCTTTCTGGTCAGGTACTGCTTACTGCTTTTATATGTCTCTATAGCTTACTTTTGTGTGAAAATACAATATTTTGGCTTCTGTATATGGCTTCCCATGTAAATACATCTCCTCAAACTCAATCCCTAGCGTTCCATTACCACCATGCAGTTCACTCTTCCCTGCCATAAAGTCATTGTTTGCCATGACATTCCATGTCTGTGTGTGTGTGTGTGTTAATGCCATAAATTTCAATATATTTTATATTTTATCATGTGTCAGTGTGGAGAAGATGGAGATGAGTGAGGGAATGGGAAAGAGAGATGAACTGCTCTGAAAATTCATTCATCTTTTCTGAGGACTAGGAATCATAGTCTAGAAAAATCAAGTGTTTGTGCATTTCCATGAAGCAAATAAAAAGAACCCCAAAATCTCAACTTCCCTCTAAAGAGAAGAATATGATTCAGTATGTACTTCTGATGACCCATGTCCACCAATTCTCCAGCTCTTCAACTGGTGCCCAGGCATTTTGATCTGAATTTCTGCCACTACCTGGAGAGTTAAATGACTATATGGCACTGAGGCTAGATAAAGTACAGCTTCTTGTGGGTTTTTTTTAAAAAAAAGAATTAACCTGTAAGTCCCAATAGAACATAGAATTCTGAAATAGACCTTAGAAGCCAGCTAGTATAAACCTTTCATTTTATAGATGAGAAAAATGTGGCCTAGAGGGGTTGAGAGAGGCCTATGCAAGGTCACACAGTTAAGTCTACAATCGGGCTTCTCCATCACAGGGGTGTTTTTATGTGCACTGACTTTAAGAACAGTGCCTTGGCAATGGGACCGTTTTCAGTAAGGAAACCATTAAAGTGGTTTGTGTCCTGAATGGTAAAATAAAATGACCTATTTTTCCTCCCTTTACAGTTCTGAAATCTGCACTATTGCCATTCGTTTATCTTATGATGGACACCTGGAGACTTTAAAAAAGGGCTGTCATTATAACACCATGAATGATAGGCCTGAGGCCCCTGTTGGCAAGTGGATGGACCGTTCCAGGGTAGCATGGGTCGTTATGAGCTACCTGAGCACTGGGAACTGTTATAATACAGATGGATGGCGCTTCCGTTTGTTGCTTTCTCTTACACTTAACTTCTTTGCCATTTAAGATTTATAAAGTCCCACTAGTCTCGGGTGAGCGATTCTCAGAATCACTGCACATATAATTGAAAACACTTTATGACCCCACAGAGCAACAGGTGGAGGAGTTGCCACCAAGCCTGTAAAGAAGCACTAGAGATCGGCTAACACGTACAGCCTGAGTGGAGTCTCCCTTCCAGACTCCTCTCCTCTCCTGCCACCAGGGATGTTAGACACAGAAAATGGAACATAGAGATGATAGCTTTGTGCCTGGATTTTGGTTAGACATTGCAGTAAACACTGACTGCATGTCAGTGTTTCTATTGAGAAGAAGAGGTTTGTGCATTCTCTCAGGGAAAACTCTTTCACATCTTCACATATACAAAACTTTATGTAAAACAATAACTAAATTCATCCAAAGACATAACATAAAAACATAAACATAAAAAGCTTGGCTGGTTTGGGGGGAAGTGCCCCTTACTCAGAAGGGATGATATTGGTTTGACAGACTTCAATCAGAGCCAAGAATTCACTTGCTCTGAGTTTAGCCAAAAACCTTACCAGCTGTAAACCACAAAGCTTCACCCCAGAGGTTCTAGGGAGACACAGAGTACAGCGCCCTCAGTTGTCAGTTTAGGTTAAAGTTGTCTCAGGTTCACCGACACACTCATTTAAGTTATTAGCTAGTTTGGCTTTGGTTTTACAAAAGCTTTTTATGAAGAATGTCGAAAGCAGAACAGTGGTCATTTTACCGTCTGGAATGAACTTGATCACACCTGATTGGATTGAAACAGCAACTGTGCTGCTTTCAAACTCACGCTATCATTATCACAGATCTGTAATGAAGTCACGGCTCTGCATTTGTTAGCACACTGGCAGTGGTCTAATTAGGTTCTGGTGGCTGGCTGTAACCAACTTCACACTGACTCAGACTCCGCATTGTTTCTTTACAGTGCTAAGTCCCAAAGTACTGGGCATTGCCATCGCTCGCTATGACTTCTGTGCAAGAGATATGCGGGAACTCTCCCTGTTGAAAGGGGACATGGTGAAGATTTACACAAAGATGAGTGCAAATGGCTGGTGGAGAGGAGAAGTAAATGGCAGGGTGAGTTGTCCATATGAGTGTGTCTGCTCTTCATGAAGGAGAGGGCTGGACAGTCACTGGAAGAATCATGTTGTAGACCTGTCCCCCCTGCTCACCTGGCAATCTGGGTGCTAGGGGCTGGGAGCATGTGTTGCTGTTTGAAATGGGTTGGGCCAATAAAATAGGGACTGGTGCATGGGAAAAGTTGAGGAGCCTTTCAGGTTTTTTCAGTGGTTAAGTGCCAGGGCATGCAGTTTATATAAACACCAAGCATTTCCCAAAGCTCCTGATCCCACTCGGAAAGAATGGGCTAGAGTGCCTCTGTTCTACAGAGAAACCTGTTTAAGCTTATTTTATTCCTTAGTTGCTATCACTGTCTCTATATGGCCTGTCCCAGTTGTTAGGCCAACCTTCCTCACTGACAGAGGGCAGAAAGCCCCAGCTTAGAGTGTTAGGTACGTGGGGACTGCTCTGCCTGTAGAACCTTTGAGGCAGCAGAGGGGTTAAAATGTCCGTTGCTTTTCTCTCCTAGGTGGGCTGGTTTCCATCCACATATGTGGAAGAGGATGAGTAAAACACAACCCAGGTCTTGCACCCTGCACCGAAACTGCAGAGAAGAGAGACAGAAGCACCGCGTTAGGAGTTAACTGAAGCACTGTAAAAGCAGCATTTCTGGCTGTTGAACATCCTCCCTTTTCTCCTCCTAGGTCTTAATGCTGGGATTTCTAAAGATGCTGGTACTGACAGATTAATGGCTTGCCTAGAGCAGTGCAAGAAACAGCCTGTCAGTCTGTCATTGTCAGGAACCAGGGCAAAACCAACCGCTCTTCTTCCCCAAAGAGCCCTGCAAACACACCGGATTAGTTTTCTCTTACTTCATGGGGTCAGACACCGTGGATGCCAGCCATTAGGAAATGTTCCATGCATATCTACTTTGTTCTCACAGTTTTTGAGGATACGAAGAAACAGAAGTTTAATTTCGCTTCTTCCCAGCATGAAGAAAAAGTAGAGTTCTGCCATCTGGGAAAGATCCAGCTTGCTGGAAAGATCTAGCATTTCTCGTCTTAACTTGTTCAACAGGTGACTCATTGCCTGGCAAACACTTTTATCCCCAGATGTTACTCATGATAAAATAAAAGAGGCTCATGCTCAGGTTTGCATCATAAGTGATAAATTACAGAGAGGGTTTTAATTATTCATTTGATGTCCTGATTATAACTCCACACTTCTTTATAAAGAAGAAAAAGAAAAGCACATGAAAGGAAGTGTCTTTGTATTAAAGCCTCACAACTTTCATGATTTCGTAGGGTGTCTTGGAAATGGCATGCTTGACAAGAGAATTATGGCCAGGCAGACCATGCTTAGTTGCCAGGAATCCCAGAAAGGTAGAGGTGTTTACAGAGACAGATGCAGGTCTGTAACCCATAGGATGTCCTGGTATAGCTGAAATAGCTATTAACACAAACATTTTCCTTACCCCCGGAAAGACCCAGGGAGTATTTGCTGATTTCCACTCTTGTTTTTTGTTTTTGTTTTTGTTTTTTTAAATAGTAGCACAAAAGAGCTTTTTTGAGGGTTTGAGAAGACAAGCTGAGCCCTCAATGCATTTCTGGCAGAAGGAAAGACACTGACGTCTGTGTTCTCTAGGGTTCTCTGTTTTTCGTTCTGAAGCCTTTTTAGCTGTGTCTTATTCAGTCAGAAGATCTGTTCTGCAGTGTGTTTCTTTCACCAAGCCTCCACTGTGTTCTGTGAGGGGTCTAAGTATCTTCCTTCTAGGTTGCATGGAGTTCCTAGTTGAGGTAGTCAAGTTAAGATACTAATTTGGCCCTTCCATGGTGGACTATTTCTTTCAGAGCGGTAGCTGTGTTCTGACAAGATTCAGAAAAATGTTCCTGCTTGGGCCAAAAAAATTTTTATTTTATCTTAGAAATGACCTAGATTTTTTGGTCACCTCTGACATGAAGGGGCTGTGACAGCTAGTTCTCCCTCAGCTCACAGGAGTGCCAGAATTTGTTTGGTGGACACATCTCCCTAAAGAAGACCCAACACATGGGGGCTAGGACTTCTCGTTTAAATAGATCAAGACCTTTACCTCAGAATTATGTAAACTGTGATTGTGTTTTAGAACCATTGAGCTTTTGTATATGTGTACATGGTCATGAAAATGTATTTTATAAAATGTCTGTACAGTCAACTTGTGCTGGCAAGGTCTACTCTTGGAATGGATTCCTACCTGTAAGGTCTTATCTGTGTCTTGGGGATGTTTTGTCTGTTACTGTCAGCAAGTGTTGCTATGGAGAGTACAGCTTTCCACAGATTGAAACACTCGTGTGTACAGTATTGTAACATGTATTGTTTATTTCAGTCAATAGACTCCCTGCCTCACAAGTGGTATGTAGTCTTCCTGTTGCATTTCATTGGCCTCAGAGTTTCATAGCAGAGGACATAAGAGCCTCTTTTCATGACATTACCAATGAGAACTTTGTCTACATTTAATACTTTGTATTGAAGATTTTAAATGTCACGATTTGTGTAGATTCCTTATACCAAAGACAGACTTAAGTGTTTTCCATGGACTATGTCTTGCCTGTCTGTAGCCCTTGTGTAATATGGTGTGTTAGAATGGTGTTTTACTTTGTAATATTTGTAAATATGTCAATAAAATAGTTACTACTTGCATTAAGAGGATTTCTCTCTTTTTATTTATTTTGTGTGTGTATGTATGTATGTGTGTGTGTATGTATGTATGTATGTGCACATGTGTGGTATATTAAGGATAGACTCCAAGGTCTCCTGCAGTCTGTGAAAATAGTCTCTGATTTCTTGAGGGTTGAAGGTTCCTTCCCTTGAGTGGTCTTCTACCATATACACAACCTCATTATTTCAAGTGCTAACCCTGATTTTGGTTGGGGTTAGCTCAAAATTGTTATCAAAATTATCTTATACAGGGAACTAATAAGGTAAACTTTGTATTTGCCAGTAGCAGCTATTCCATATGCTGGTGAAGTGTTGCATGGTATTCTCAAGCCTTTGTATGCAGTAAAAACTACCTCATTATCCTGAATCATCTCTATTTCAGATGAGGAAATTGAGGCACATTATCAGGTTACAACATGCCAGCTGGTAGGCATGTGACAAGACATGGACCATTTGGCTATTGTCAGTAAAATAACTGCCCCATCCTTCCACACTTTATAAGGAAAAAAATAGGAGTGTTTTGAAGCTCACATTGCCAAGAAAAAGCTATTTGATACTAAGCAGTGCTCTAGATAATTGAAAATGTGTACAAAATTCAGAATTATTCTGCTCCTCCTAGTCCCTAAAATGCCAAGTTTGGTCATCATCATCATCATCATCATCATCATCACTGTTGTTATCAAGTAGACAGTTGGGTAGTTATTGTATTAACTTTTTAACTCCTTAAACATAATTCAGGTTTACTTATTAGATTGAAGTAGAAAGTTTCTAGGTTCCAAATGAATCGCTCTGGGGAGGGAATTGAAACCGTTGGTGTTCCAGGAAGACAGAGTTTCTATTTCAATTAGATCTGTGTTCAAATTCTAGCTCTGCCACGGACTCTACAGAGTACATGTTTCTTCATTTATGATAAATATCAAATTTATATGAGAGCTGAAGAAGAAACAGAATATGAAAATATTCTATTAGTATGAACCCTGCTGCATAGTAGGTATTAAAAAAATCTTGTTCTCTCTTTTGCTTCATGAACCACAAAACATGTACACAGATGCCAAATTATGAGCTTGCTGTCTTTGTTCTGAGGACAATGGAGAGTGAAGGCTTTGTTTCTTACCCATGGCTTAATTTTCAGCGTTCAAATGATGGGCAGACTAAAAGATATATGTTCAGGGAGATTAATATGCAAAACCACAAATAAGCTCAGAAGTGGCATTTAACAGCTCCACATGATTTTAACTAAGAAGACAGAATATTCACTCAGCTCAAACTCATTTAAACTCAATCCATGAGGCACTTTAGGTTACACTGAAGGTAGCTTTTGTGGGCTTACTTGGACTCTGATGAAAATGTGACACACCTGTCTAGTCTGGCAGACTCTGGAAGGTGCTTCTTCTAAGTCATTACAAATGCCAAAATGGAGGTGACAAAGAATCCTCTCTCTCATTAGGTGCCATTGATTAGATGAGATTTGGGAGAGGGAGTGGGGTTGACAAAAAAAAAAAAAGTTCTTTTGAAGCAGTCTAGATTCTGACTTAGTCAGAAAGTTCCAGAATTTTTAAGTACAGTATGACTGCAATTAATTTTTCAGGTACTTGGCCAGATGGCAAGAACTGCCGTGCCAAGTTCAAATGCATACAGAGTCACCCTGTACCCTATCTTAGGAGTCCTGAGCAAGACAAACTCCAAAATAACCCAGGGTCCAAGCTGGAATCTGGCTTGCCCGTGTCATGATAAAAGGCAAAGGCAGAGCAAAGGCTCAGACCTAGATTTCCTGACTGTAAGTCACATAAATATTCTCTAACGTCCTCTGAGGTATTTTTGATTTTCTAGTTCAGTGGTTTTCAATCTGTGGGTCATGACTCTTTGTGGGTTGATTGACCCTTTCACAGGAGCCTAACACCACTAGAAAACACAAATTTTTACATTACAGTTCATAACAATAGCAAAATTACAGTCATGGAGTAGCACCAAAAATAATTTTATGGTTGAGGTTGACCACAATGTGAAGAACTATATTGAAATATTGAAGCATTAAGAAGGTTGAGAACCACTACTTTAGTTGATTGTATGGTTCCACTGGCTTTTCTTCTGAGAATCACCCTGTAGGAAGCTTCTGGGATCCTAGATCCGGTGCAACTGTGTCAGAATCACAGTTCTTGGCCCTTTTGCTGCCAGAATGTGTTGGTGAATATGACTATCAGTAGACCCTAACACAACTCCTGAGTCTGATCAAATGATTTCTTATGGATTTGTTAGTGAGCTGAGTGATCTCTTCTCAGAGAAGAAAAAGATAATCCTTGTGTACCAGCCATTTATTGTGTGTTATCTCAAAGAATTATTCTGATAGTCCAGGAAAGACTGATCTAATCATCTTTGAATCATAAAATCTCTCATTCTAGTTAACTGAACCTTCTGACACTGAAGCTTTTTATTAAGGCTTTGGACTGTTTCGTTCTTTCATATGATCCATCTCTTCATCTAAGATCCAGCAAACGAGTGGTTAGGGATTTCAGTTTAGACCCCGGGTGGCTGCCTCTACCATAGTCTAGGCTTGCAAAAGTTACTCACCCTATTCATCCTCTGTGTCTCCCATGTTATAATAGTATGAGAGCAGCAGCTGGCTGCAGAGGGCCGGGTAAGATCATATGTGTAAAATGGTTAAGAGAATGATCTGGCAGACACAAATCAAATGAAAGATTTTTAAATTGCAATTTGGCTACTATTTCAAACACACACACAAAACTGTTACAAATTTAAAATGTTAACTTAGATAAGGAAACAAAAGTTCTCTTTGAATGTGTTTTTAGCCTTTGGAGGAAACATCTTGAGTTAACTTCACATCAGTAATGCCTTAAAAATTATGCACAAGTGAAGTGCAAATCAAATGCTCTACTAGAGCATGATGTGTCAGTTATCTACTGCTATGTAACAAATTACTCCGAAACTTCACAGCTGAGGACAACATTTACTACTGTGGTGTTTCCATGGGACAGGGACCAGGGAGTAGGTTAGCTGATTATTTTCAGCTCAAGATCTCCAATGACACTTCAATCAAGATATTAGCCAGAGCTTCAGTTACTTCCCAGCCCAGGCAGAACGGCAGGGTGGGGCGTTGGGGATGTGTCCCCATGTTCTCTTGTGTAGACTTCACTTGGCTGCCCCATAATGTGGCAGCTTCCTTCTAAAATAAGCATCCAAGAGGGAAAGGGTGAGGGCACACCAGATGACAGCTCCTGTTCTTAAATTATTCTCAGAAGTGACATCCGATCACCTCCACACGGGCTTATTAAATCCAGCTCCCTCTCCTGGGAAGGAGTACACAAAGACAAATACCAAAGCCTCAGGATTCTTAGAGGCCTGCATGGTGGCTGTCTACAGCAGACAGGCAAGCCAAAACATGAAATCTAAGGGAACATCTGGCAGAAAGACATGGGTGATTTTGAAAAAAATATATATATATATATTATATGTATTAGATCTTAGTAAAAAGCAGCCCCTTGACAACTTCTTCGATCTGTATTTACTGAATAACACTCCCACCCCAATCCAGTTTCTATAGAGCTACAAGAATGAGTCAGGGTGGGGAGATCTCCCCAGGAAGACCCCCTTCTTTTGTTCTTTCTCATTTAGGAAAATCTCTTCTTGAGGTTCAGAATGTAGGACGAAGTAAAATGACTCAATATATAAGAAGTGAGCTCTGTCATATTCATGAAAAAGAAAGGGGAAACATTTGCTGGGCATGCCTTGAAAGGGAGGATTGAAAATTTAAAGCTATAAGCTCTGATAAATTTAAATTTCAACTCTTAAGTTTCTGGATAATCACTTATTCCTCCTCTCATTAATCCTCCTCTCATTTATACTTATGAGTTCTTTCTGTGTGCAGTACAGTTCTAGGTTTCGGAACACAACCACAAACCTGACACAATTCCTGTATTTGAGGAGTTTATATCCCTTTATTGATTGCAAACAGGGGTAAACAGGAATAAACCAGAAAAATACATGAGATCATGCTTAGATTTCCTATTGGGGTGGGGGAGAAGAGTATTATCTGGCATAGGTGAGCTCAGATGTCTCCATGAGTGCTCCCCCTCCCCACCGCAGAAACCTAACTCAAGTGGTAAAGGGAAAACAATACAAATATCCTAGTGCTTAGCATTTGGAGACCCTCAGGGACCCAGAGAAGCTAGAGAAGACGAGAAAGAAAAAATTAAAAGGCAATGTCTAAGATCTTTCTGTGGGGTTGGAGGAGTAATGGCAATGGTAGATACCATAATGAGGAGAGGGATGGGAACTGTGTGAGGGACTTAACAGGCTTGTGAATGAGTTGAACTCATTTACATTTCAGAAAATTCACGGTGGGGACGTGACAGCGGGGCTGCTCCCCTTCGCCCTGTGCCTCCTTCCTCGCTATAGAAACTCATCACCTGAAAGTTCTAGAGGCTAACCTCTGAGTTCAGATTCCCTAGAGCACAGCCATTCTCCCACTAAAGGCGCACAAGCAGAGCCTGCTCCTAGAAGCTCACATCTAGAGTTTCTTGGTTTGTTGCAGCACAGATCAAATTTATACCCTTTCTCTCTCTCTCTGTGTGTGTGTGAGAAAGAGAGAAAGGGACGGAGAGAGAGTGTGTGAGAGAGAGAGAAAGAAGGAAGGAGGGAGAAAGAGAAATAGAGAGAGAGAGATCAAACCCCCACTTCTTATACAGGTAAAAAGTCGCATAGACTTAGAGTACCATGCTACTCCATTCTGGCTCATCATAATGGATTGCGAAAAAAGCGGGTCACATTCTGAGAACCCAGGAGTTAGCACTTGGACATACAAATTTGGAGAGTGAAGCACAGTTTACAATTATTCCCTTCCTTATTTTTTCAGATTATTAAAGACTGTTAAATGCAGCTATTTTAATAGATATTAAAAGGGCCAAAGAGCTTGGGAAGAGGAGAATGAGCCTCAGAGAGGTTTCACCTACTAGAATACAAGGGGAGCATCTGGCTCTGCCCCGCGGGTATGACCAAAGACTGAGTTTGGGTAGGTAAAACCAGCTTTTGTGGAGACAGTAGTGCTCTACCTATGCATTAGCCAGCTTTTCTGGCCAGCGGTGCCCCTCCCCCACCCCAGAGAATTACCTGTTTTGGTTTTTTTAGCACCTTATGTGTCAGGATCACGCACCCTCTTGCCAGCACGGGGAAAGCTCCTGGTTACTTTTGTGTGAGTGAGCTCATTAGGAACAAACACTTTATTTAAGTGAATTAATGAAACACTCCTAAATTCTGTGCAAATTAGACCTGCAAAATACTTCGAAGGGAGGAAAAGTGTGCTGCGGTTTTGCAGAAAGGTGGGAAATGCCCTCAGCATTTATTACACTTAATGATTAGATATCGTTGCTTAGTAATTTGAAGGAGAAAAATGTGCATTAATAATATCTGAAGCAATGAATATAAAGTAGTGTTGAAAATATGTTTCCTTTATCTTTATTCAGCTTACCTGGTCTATTCATCGTCTGATTTAGGTTTAGTTTTCTCTCTCATCTTTAAGTTTCTGCCCGAAATAGGATATAGAGTGGATATCCAGGAGCGACAGATAGAAGAACAAGGGGGCAGATAAGCCCTCACCAACACTGGAATGATGCATTTAGCTACTTAACATCAATTCAATGCTGATGAACAGAAATGGCCGGAAGCAACTCTGATGTTCTCCCGTGAGACTTCTCTGCACAGCTCCAAATACAGTTCAAATAATGCAAGAAAAGAAGGGAAACCTTTTCTCTGTTTCACGTAGACAGTATTTTCTTTTGGTTTTTGTTTATGAACTTTTATGATCACACAGGCAGCTATTTTTTAAAACAATTAGCTTCAAAATTCTTAGGGTTTTTCTGCTGCAGTTCTGCACCACAGCTAACAAGGAGGAGAAACGTGTACCAGGGTGAGGAATTCAACAAGCCAGGTCTCAGCTAGTCTCACTTCTTCTGCTAACAAGCCAGGAGGCTGGGAGTAGAATTCCAACCCTCTCTGAGGCTGTTTCCATGGTCCTAGAACCAGAGCACCAGCTTCAGTAATCTTGTGCCAGCTGTTCTCACATGCTATCATTGAATATCAGGACACTCAATATGTAATTGAGCCATGGTTCATTCATATGGGACCATATTTGTAGATGGGACAAATAATTGCGAAACCAATGAAACTCGGTGGGCAGTTTTGAATAGCGGAAGGTTTGAATTGCTTTCTTCTTAACAACACCATCTCGTCCATGTCCATCTCACTCCAGTCCATCTAGATCTCCCCTAGGCCAATGCCTAGGGATGGTGCTACCTACAGTAACCTGGGTTCTCCTGTGTCAGTTAGCAATCATGGCAATTCTCAGAGACACAGTCACAGGACAACCTGAAAATATAATTACTATTTTCAGGGGATTCTGGGTAGTATCAAGTTGACAGCCAGTGGTCACTAGGGCATCTTGATGCAGAATAATAAAAAAAAATGTTTGAACAGTGGGGAAACAAAAACAGGATTTTATCTGCTTACTCGAAGTATCATCATGCTTCTCAGTGGAAGCTTCAGTTATGGGAGACAAGACTATAACCAGGGTAACAGAGTAACCACTACTGCACAACCCAGGTAAGAAATTCCAATGCTTCATATTATATCATATTATTGTCTTGCCTATGACTTAAATATAGATTTATAAGATAAAGAGACATTGGAAGTTCTGTTACTTATTCATTTCAACATGTTCTCGGAGGATCCAGTGTTAACTTTTATTCAAACAGTGCATTCAAAAGCATGAGACAAAAAAAAAACTTATAAATGATGCCAACATTCTTGGTTTATGATACTTTCTTTGTGCAATGATGCTATATGCACATGGTTAATTGTGAGCATCTGACTGAAAGTGGGAGATGATAAATAAATCTATCCATTATACACATATTATGCTTGATTTGTCTGTTCAAAATTAAGTTCAAATATCAGGTAGAAAATGTGGAATAGTTTTGAGAAGAGAAGTTAGGGTATTATATGTTTGAAGTCATGGGACTAAATACAATTTTTTCAGCAAATTATTATAGGAGGAGAAATAAGCCAATGACAGCCCTGGAGTATTTCACTATTTAGAATAGATTAGCAATATTTCAGCAATGGAGAAAAATTAGAGTAGACTGTCTACCAACTTTGCCCATCACACCTACTCATCCACTTATATCTGCTCTGGCATCCTCGGCCGTTGCTATGGGAACTGTGTCTTTGCTCTGCAGAGCCCACCACCACTTCTCTTATTCATGGAAACTATTCCCTCTGAGCTCTAGGACATCATGACAAACTGTCTTCTCTCTATTTTGCAATTAAAACTTCATTTCTATCTCAAAGTCTTCCACAGGACACAAATATCTTTCTTAAAACAAAAGCACAGCCCCCTTGGTCCTCTCCATGGTTTGCTTTTATCCTCTCTGAATCAGACTCCCCCAAACAGCTTGCCAAAGTTGCTACCATTGATTTCTGCTCTTTTGTTGTCGCTCAGATTTGCTCCTCTCTGACTTTTGATTTCAATATTCTGTAAAACCTTCTTCCGAAGCTTTCACACAGTCACCTCCAAAGGTCATCTCTCAGCAGCATTTAAATTGCTGATGATCTCTTCCCTTCTAGAAAATGCTTCACCTAGCTTCCAAAATATCGTGTTCTTATTTTTTTTTCTCATCACACTAGCTGCTGTTTGCCACCCTTTAGAGATGTTCAATCTTGCCTGCGAACTTCACTGAGTTGAGAAGCACCCAGGAGATTATTAAAGTGTACATCCAGATGTGTCTGTGAGGGAAGGCATTTTCAGAGAGAATTAAAAAGTGTGTCTTTGACCTGAATCTAGGTTTTACCATTCCATACCCTGGGAACCTGAATGGAATGAAAGAGGAAAGAGGAGCAAGCCCCCAGCACAGGCACACATGGTTTATTTCTTGGAACCGTAATATGAGCTGCTTTGCTCTCTCATATCCCTTCTTTCTATGACATTCTAGAAAAAAATTAACATTAAGAAATGCAAAGCGCTTACTCTCATGAGACACATTACATTAGAGGCAGACAATGGTATTTTAGAAGGCAAGTAGAGACAGTTTCTCAACAAGCTGGGTATGCTTATTTGGTCATGGGATGCTGAAGATAAGTGAGGAATGAGCTGTGATCAACCACTCACTGCATTTGGCAATTATCAGGTAGATGATGAGCTTTACTGGAGAAATACAAATTAAAATCTCTGCAGTGGATTCCAGACCCAATAGTAAGTTCTAGAAAACGTAGTCAGCACCTGACAGAACATTTGTGGTGGGGCCACCTGCTCTTTCTTTTTTTTTTCTGAAACAATTTTCTATGTTCTATGTTTTCCTGTTCCCAGTTTTGATGGCATTCCTTAGCAACAAACTCTTTTTTGCCCTAAGTCACTTCTCATTTGTCCTATTCCCTCATGGGCCCATCTTAATTTTCTCCACAGCATTAGCACGCTATAATTATAAAGGTTTTTTAAAATAAATACCTTCTGCTCATCACTGTCCCACTGTCCTTTAGGCTTCATTAAAGCTGTTTGGGGGCTCTTTAAGTTGAGATTCTAGAGTGTCACTGGCACAGTATACTGATTTTTGGAATGGAGCAAACTTCTTTCTCTGAGGTGGCGCTGCACTGGACCACATCAATTTGGTAGACAAAATTACATTCCCAGAATTGCATCAGCTTTATCATCCTAAGTAGAGCTGCTAAAATAGGTTTTGGGAAAACTGAAGAAAAGCAGTAGTCTCAGTTCTCACAGCCAAGTGCATGGGAAGTGGACAGGATTAAAAGTACCAAGATGATTCTAGCGTATCACTTTTCTTCTCTCTCTCTTCCTCTCCTCTTCTCTTTGTCTAGCTCTTTTGTATGGCTTATTTACTTGACTCATGGATTCAGAACCAGATATTGAATTATGGACCTTCAAAGGTAAAAGAGCCCAGAAATCACAGTCTACAATAGCCTTATCAAAATTTCTTTTTTCAGTCTTAGTAGCCCTGTGTATTTTCCTGAAATCCAGTGTTTCTGAAGAACTGACTAGTGACATTATTTCCTTTCCTTCAACACTTCCTGTTTTAAATGTTCTGGAGAATTTCCCACAATTATATAAAGTTTTAATTTTGTAATACATTTATTATTTAAAAAATAATAGTGTTTTTAGTTTTATGACAAGAGTTTGATTATTTAGGTTGCCATATATGGGCTCTGCCACATGAAAAATCTGTCCTTCAAGACTGAGCTCCATTTGTTGAAGGTGCTCTCCTTTTTCCATTGAATGGTTTTGGCTTCTTTGTCAAAAATCAAGTATCCATAGGTGTGTGGGTTTATTTCTGGGTCGTCTATTTGGTTCCATTGATCCACTATTCTGTTATTATGCCAATACCATGTGGCTTTTATTACTATTGCTCTGTAGTACAGCTTGAGATCAGGGATAGAGATACCTCCAGACGATGTGTTGTTGTACAGGATCGCTTTGGAAATTCTGGATTTTTCGTTTCTCCATATGAAGTTGATAATTTTTCTTTCAAGGTCTATAAAGAATTGTGTTGGTATTTTGATGGAAATTGCATCGAATCTATAGATTGCTTTTGGCAGAATGGCCATTTTCCCTATGTTAATCCTACCGATCCATGAGCATGGGATATCTTTCCATCTTCTGATATCTTCTTCAATTTCTTTCTTCAGAGACTTGAAGTTTTTCTCAAACAGGTCTTTCACTTGTTTGGTTAGAGTCACCCCAAGGTACTTTATGTTATTAGTGGATATTGTGACAGATGTTGTTTCTCTAATTTCTTTCTCGGCCCTTTTGTCTTTGGTATACAGGAGGGCTTCTGATTTTTTTGAGTTGATTTTGTATCCAGCCACTTTGCTGAAGGTGTTTATCAGCTGAAAGAGTTCTCTGGTTGAATTTTGGGGGTCACTCATGTATCCTATATCATCTGCGAATAGTGAAACTTTGACCTCTTCCATTCCAATTTGTATTCCTTTGATCTCCTTTAGTTGTCTTATTGCTCTAGCTAGGACCTCAAGTACTAAATTGAAGAGCTATGGAGAAAATGGGCGGCCTTGCCTTGTCCCTTATTTCAGTGGGATTGGTTTGAGTTTCCATTGAGTTTGATATTGGCTGTAGGCTAGCTGTATATTGCCTTTACTATGTTTAGGTACGTGCTTTGTATCTTTAACAAATAGTGCTGGTCCAACTGGATGTCTATATGCAGAAAAATGAAAATAGATCCATATTTATCACCCTGCACAAAACTAAAGTCCAAGTGGATCAAAGACCTCAACATAAAACCAGACACACTAAATCGGTTAGAAGAAAAAGTGGGGAAGACCCTAGAACTCATTGGCACACCTGACAACTTCCTGAACAGAACATCAACAGGAGAGACTCTAAGATCAACAATCAATAAATGGGACCTCATGAAACTGAAAAGCTTCTAAAGCAAAAGACACTATTGTCAGAACAAAATGATAGCCTACCGACTGGGAAATGATCTTCACCAACCCTATATCTGACAAAGGGCTGATATCCAAAATATATAAAAACTAAAGAAGTTAAAAAGCAATAAATCAAGCAACCCAATTAAAAAATTGGATACAGAGTTAAACAGAGAATTCTCAGTAGAGGAATACAGACTGGCAGAGAAACACTTAAAGAAATGCTCAGTGCCCTTAGCCATCAGAGAGATGCAAATCAAAACGACCCTGAGATTTCACCTGACATCCATCAGAATGGCTAAGATCAAAAACTCAAGTGACAACACATGGTGGAGAGGTTGTGGAGAAAGGGGAACTCTCCTCCATTGCTGGTGGGAATGCAAACTTGTACAACTACTTTGGAAATCAATCTGGTGCTTTTTCAGACAATTAGGAATAGTGCTTCCTCATGATCCAGCTATACCACTCCTGGACATATATACAAAAGTTCCTCAAGTACACAACAAGGACATTTGTTCAACCATGTTCATAGCTGCTTTATTCGTAATAGCCAGAACCTGGAAACAACCCAGATGTCCCTCAGTTGAGGAATAGATACAGAAATTGTGGGTACTTTTACACAACGGAATACTA